>VXAV01005487.1:94715-119611 GCA_013399715.1 Alectura lathami | reverse complement strand
GCGTCCCGCACCCAGCCGGGGGGTGCTCGGGGGGGTGACCCCCGCCGGGTGCCGGCCCCGTTGCGCGGGGGCTGGGGGGATCAGCCCTAACCTACTTCCCCGCGGGCGGCCCGGTGAACAACAGGCGGGCGGTTTTGTTTTTGTTTGGGGGTTTTTCCCAGCCCAGGCGGCAGCAGGTGCTGGCACAGCTCTCGGCCCCGCTTTGGGGCGGTTTGCGGCTTTTTTGGGGGGCTGCTGCGGCTCGTCGTCCCTTCCGCCACCGGAGCGTTGCCCGCTGGCTCTTGGGGTCTGCTCTGCTTTGGGGCTTTTCTCGGAGCGCTGGTGCACGCCGCTGGAAGGGGCCGCGGGTGCTGCGAGCCCTTTGCAAGCCGACGAACCCCGCGGGGGCTGCACGGAGCGCAGAAAGTGCCCCGCACGGAGCCGGGGGGGCGCCGGACACGGCTGTTTCAGGGTCACTTTGTGCCGTTACCCCCAGTTTGGGGGCAAGGCGCTCCCCCCTTCCCCCCTTCCTTCCAGCCCTGCGCTGCAGCAGAGCTCCGCGGTGGGGACCTCGGCGGGCGGCTGTGGCCTCCGGATCCCCGCGGGAAGAGGAAGTCCCGGCCCGGTGGCGTCACCCTCCCGCGGCGGCCGGCCGGCCCCGGTCACTCCCGGGGATTTCCAGGCTGAGCTCAGGGCCTGGCGCTGCCCGGCGGCCGGAGGGCAGGGGCCGTGCCCCGCTGCTTCGGGGCCCTTTGCAGCAGAGGTTCTGGGGTCTTTTGCGATCCTTTGCCGCGAATGCTTCGGGGTCCCTGGCAGCCCTTTGCGACAAATGCTTGTCGGTTCTTTGCAGCCCTTTGCCGCGAGTGCTTTGGGATCTTTTGGGACCCTTTGCAACCCTTCACCTCCTGGGATCCTTTGTTACCCCCAATTTCCCGAGTGCTTTGGGACCTTTGGCCGCAAATGCTACGGGACCCTTTGGGGCCCTCTGCCGCAGGTGCTTTGAGACCCTTTGCACCGAGCGCTGGCCGCTGTGCGTCCTGCAGGGTGCAGGTGGCTGCGGTGGGAGCTGCACCCAGGGGTGGGAGAGGGGAAAACCACAGCGTGGTGGGGGGTGACACCAAACCAGCTGCGCTGGGGGCAGGCTTTGCGCTGTGGGGCGTGCTGGCATCGCTTTCAGGTGCACGTGTGAGTGCTTGGTGCGAGGGGAGCAGCGGCTGGGGGACAACAGAGGCGGGCGCGTGCTGGTGGGGCCGTGCAGAGGCTGGACCTTCAGTCCCATGGGGATATAGGGCTGGCGGGAGCAGCTCTCGGCAGGGACAGGACTCCTCGAGGTGAGCTGGAGGAGCTGGGGAATTCGCGTTGAATTGGGCTGCATTGTTTGGCTGCAGTGGACCGAAAGACGAGCACGTGGCCGTCCTCTGGCTGAGGATTTTTTTTCTTGCCTTTGATGTCGCTCCCGTTTAACTCACAGTGAACTCGAGGAAACCCCAAATGCATCCTCCCTGTGGGTTGTCTCCAGCAGAAAACAGCCCTGGTTTTGGAGATGTTTGGCCTCAAATCCGTGCTGACAGCTGAAGGAGGAGGCAGGGAGCTGTGGGTGTGTGGGCTGGGGGTCTCATGTCCTTGTCCGCCACTTTGTTTGCTGAACAAAACCCTTTAAACCAAGCATAGCTGGACCTGGCCCCACTGCATCCC
This sequence comes from Alectura lathami, assembly GCA_013399715.1. NCBI lineage: Eukaryota > Metazoa > Chordata > Aves > Galliformes > Megapodiidae > Alectura > Alectura lathami. The sequence continues at coordinate 117,937 of VXAV01005487.1, read as the reverse complement.
AGGCCGCAGTGGGATGGGCATCCCTGGAGCCTGGTTCTTCCTTCCCAGTGGCTGGGAGCCCCCATTCCCAGGGGAGGGCATGGGCTTTGTGCCAGAGGGGGTCTGCACGATGGGAGTGAGTTATTGGAGACCGAATCCTAATTATTTTTCTTAAATCTATGTGAGCCCACAAGTGATGGGATCATAAACTCTTTGTTTACTGAAAAGCTTTTTATCTAATGGCTGCTGGGCCAAGAGAGACCCCATAAAGCGGTGCCGTTTGTTGTGAGAAGCCAGGATTTGGGGTCATTGGGGACCATTTGGTGTTTAGGGTCACGACCGTTTCCCCAGCATCTGATTGAGTGCTGAAAGCTGCGTGTTTTCTTGCAAGTATTAACCAAAAACCTTGGCGTTCTTACCCTTTTTCTCACTTAACTGCTATTTTAAAAATCCCAAAGTGAACCCAGAACCAGTGTGGTGATTGGTTGCTGCTCCCTCCGTGAGGCCTTTGGGAAGGGGAGCAGAGTGGGGCTGGCTCAGGGAAGGTCTGCATGTGGGTGGCCATGGGGACAGGCAGGGGACAGGCTGGGCACAGTGCCATGGGCATGAGGGTGGGCTTCCTGCCGTGGGCCTGCAGGCTCAGCTTTGAGGAGGGGGGACCCCAACACCTCCCCTGCTGCCTGCCCACACCTCGGCCGCCCTCGCTTCACTATGAGGCTCGCTGCGTGTGCGAGCAGGAGGCTCGCTGCAGCGCGGTGCCTCCGCTGTTTCCCCACCTGTGAAATGCCACATCCGTGGGCCGTGGGAATCCCCCGTGGGGAGAGGGGCGAGCGTGGGTGCAGAGTAACACGCTCCCAAGGTTGCACTGGCTCCTGCATGGGGAGAGCAGGGTGAGCAAAGGCGACGGTGCTCGCCTCTCCATGCTGCAGCATCCCAAAATCGCCAGCAGATGGGATGTGATGGCACTGCCGTTGTCACCAGGCAAACCCACAGCTCCTGGCCACGACGCGAGGCTGTCCCATGGCTGGGCATATAGGGCAGCTCGCTGGGACGGGACCAAGGATGTGACCGGCCAAGGGACGGCCCATCTGCTGGCGTGTTTTTGGGATGGTGCAGCGCTAGCAGGGTGACAGGCCCTTCCTTCCACTGGCCTGTTGTTTTAGTGCCTTTCTCTTAAAGGTGTTTCCTGCTCTGTCCAGACTGATGGAGCAGCTCGGAACGGGGAGGTGGGGCTGTGTCCCCATGGTCCCATGCAGCTTGCGTTCACGCTGCCTTGCTCGGGGTGCCTTCGCTCGCCGTGCGTCACGCGGCAGCTTGTGCTGGGGATTTGGTTGGGTTATCCCTGTAATTCGCCGGCCTGCAGGAATGCTGGAGCTGGGAGAAGGGCTGGAGGTGACCATCCTTTACATAGGAGCTGTGTCAGGTGCGTGTGCTTTGTGTGTAGGTGCAGGGACCCAGCCCCTCTGCAAGGAGGGGGCTGGGACTGGGGCACCCCTAAAGGCAAAGCATCCCTGGGAAGGGAGGGATGGTTGGGAGAGCACTGGAGCCCTGCTGGGGGGGAGGAGGAGGAGGAAGAGGAGGGAAGCAGCTCTTGGCGCCCAAGAGGCTGCAGAGCGTGCTCCTGGCACACGCCCACAGCGACGTGCAGGGGAAGCCTGGCAGCGAGGTGTGCTGCCTGCCCACACCGTGCGCTCCGGGCTTGAGGCTGGGCCAGGGAAAGGGCTTGGCAGCTTTCAACAGGGATCGGGGCTGGGACAGGGCAGAGCATCGCGCGGCACACCGGGGTACGTGAGCGCTGCGTGCTGTGCTCATGCTGCATTGGATGGGATGAGTGAGGGGTAGGATGGGCCGTTCCCAGCTGGGCTTTCCCATGGGGAATGCAGGTATTGCATTGGGGAGAAACAGGGTAAACAGGGAAGGAAATGAGGCTGCGGAACAGGCTGACGTTCAGCTGCTGGTGCTTCAGAGGAGGGAAGGGTGTGTGTGTGCTGCTGGGACACTGGCGGGAGCCTTGGGATGGCCGCGTGGAGATAAGCAGCCCGCTCCGAGAGATATGGGGCTGGTGGCCGAGGGGCTCTCCTTGTGCTTGTGTTTCTGTGCTGAGGGCTGCACTGAAGGCCAAAGGTTCATCTGCCACATCCCGCAGGGGGATGGGAACGCTGAGTTTGGGGGGACCCTCAGCGAACACAGAGACCACCCTGCAGCACTTTTCTCCCAGCGCGGTGCCGCTCGCGGCTGTGCAGCGCGCTCAGAAGCACGTAGCAGAGGATTGAGGAAGTTCGTAGGTCCCGGCTGTGCTTGCTCTCCAAGAGCTGCTATCCAGCAACGGCCTTTTGCAGAACAGGAGGAAGGAGTGTCTGCCCCTTGCCCTCTCACACAAAGGATTTCACTTTGAACAGGGAAGCGAGAACGAGCCCGGGAGCAGCCCGTGGTGTCCCCAGCCCTGCGGGGGAGCACCCGGAGCACCGCGCTGCTGCAGCCCTGATTGAAGCCGAGCTAACCGGGAGCTGGAGAAGCTCCAAGTAATTGCGCAGCTCTTAGATAGGACCGAGCCGGGTTAATTAACGCCAGCAGCTTGGGAAATGTGTGCTGCACCTGGAACAGAGCTCCCCTTGGTTTTGGGGAATGCTGTCCTTGTGCCCACGCAAGGAGGACGTGGGGCTGCGGCTGCCGTTCCAGGGGCGGGCTCACAAAAAGCAGACCCCAGCGCGGCTTTGTGCAGCCCTGGGGGAAGCGCGGCGGGAGGCTGTGCTGCTTTGGGTTGCCTCGCTGGGTGGATCCCCTGGAAGCCACCAGGGAAGGGGAGCACTGAACGGCCCAGCAGTGGTGTGAGCGGCCGAGCTGCCCTCGCTTCCTTAACGCGGTGCCCACGCCGCGAGCGGGTGGGAGGAGAGGAGGAAAAGCCTGGCTCAGCTTTATCGCAGCCGCCAGCGCGGCCCCGTGGGCTGGCTGCCTCTATCTCGGCCGCGTGGTTTTGCTTCCTTCCAGGGTGTGCCGGGTGCTTGAAACTCGCCCGGGATGAACAAACCGCGCTGCAGTTGCCTCACGTCCTGCCTGCCTTAGGAACAGGCAGAAGGAAACTGGGGAGGGTTTCCCAACTGTGCACCCGGGGAACCTGTCGGGCTCCTGCCCGGCACAGCCGCTCTCGGGTAAGGAGGTTTTGGGGTTGGGCTGCTGTGGAGATTGCTTGAGGAGCCCAAAGGGGTGCTGGGCTGGTTGGGGCAGCTCGCTTGGCCAGGCGAAGGCACAGCCCCATGGAGATGTGCTTTAAAGCTCCTGGGAGCCAGGACTTGTGCTGAACGCGTGGCTGCCCGCTCCTGGCGCAGCTCCAGCGGCTTCCAATAGCCCCAGACAAAGCTGGGCGCTTGTAGGCGCTGCAGCAGCCGTCCCAGGCCATGAGGTTGCCTTTGCCCGCCCGCATCTCACAGGTTTGCGAGTCTTGGGGGAAGGATTTTGGGGGGCTGCTGTTTGCTCTTCCTTAGCTAGCACATGTCCCATCTGCAGGGCCAGCACCGGGGTCTGCTGATTTGACTGCGGGGTTTTCCTCATTTGTTTGTGGCAGCGGCTGCGTGCGAGCTCAGCCCCAGCCGGATCCACGCTGGGCGTTAATGATTTACCCAGAGCTGGAGGCTGCTGCCCGTCCTGCAGCTCTGACCGCGTTCCTCCCTGAGCGCTGTGGGGCTGTGGCATGGTCCTGGCACTCGGGCTTCAGCTGGGCTTGATTTTAGCTCTGCCAGCTGCCCCAGGCTGCAGGGGGGACTTCTAGGAGCAGCCCCTGCAGCTTGAAATCGCAGTAAGACCCAAGGCTAGGAACCAAGAGCACCTTGCAGCGAAACTCCAGCGCTGATGGATGGCTTCAGCGCGCTCGTGAATCATTTATGGGCGCTGGTAGCGCAGTGCTCCACTAATGGAAGGCCAGATCTTTGCAGGGCTGCTCCGGAGGGGTGTCTCTGATGCTCTGCAGGTCGGTGTGTGGCCCTGCCGCTGGTCCCTTTGCTCTGGTTCCTTGCCCAGAGCATCCTGGCACGGCCCGTGCTGATGCCATGCACGAATCACGTCACTTTTTCCACTGCTTTCCTCCCTGGGTGTGTTTCCTTGGGTCAGCATCTCGTCTGGCTCAGCCCAGGGCTGGGGCTGGGAGCGAGCCCCGAGCCTCGCCTTGCTGAAGGCAAAATCCTCCTCTGGTCACCGCAGCAGGTTAAACCCCCTGCCCCGTGGGTGATGGCAGGGCCCCCACTGCGTTTTCCCCTCTTTCTGGGGCTTTTTCCCACCCCGGGTGCCCCCAGGACCCGCTCCCAGCTCAGGACGTGCTCTGTGCCTCTTGCCCATCACCCGCCTCGACCCCACCGCAGGGCTTGCGCGCAGCCGTCCCCACGCCAGTGCGGCGTCACCTCTCACTTCCCCTTCCTGTCCCCGCAGCCAGCTGTGGACAGGCACGGGGAGGGCCACCACGGTGGCCTCCACGGGGACGCTGTGATGACGCTGGGGTAAGCGGGGCTGGGCACCGCGGCGGTGACCTCTCCGTCCTGCAGTTCGGAGGGCAGAGGGCTGAGCTGGTCGTGGCTGGAGCTCCTTGCGGCTTGCTTCGGGTACAGGCTCACCCATTCTCACACTGAGTGCACAGGGTGAGAGCCGTGCCAGCGCTTGGAGGGCTGAGTGCCAGTGCCGAGCACGTGGGGAATGGGAAAACGCGTTCCCAGCCATATCCCAGAGGCTTTTTGCTGGCGTGGGGTGATGCGTCTGGCACCTCGGGTGCTGTGCTCGCGGGATGCGTGCCGCCTTGCCCTGTACCCGAGTGGCCCAGGGGACTTCAGCCGTCAGAGGCTGCTCCCCTCCTCCTGCTGCTCTCTGGATTCCAAACGTTGCATTACTTCACGGAGCTGTGGTAAGTGCTCTGGCTGCGTGACCGGGACCACAGGTGCCTGGTGGGTTGCAGCTGCCTGGCCGCTGTGGCTCCGTCCCTCTGCCCACGCTGCGTGGGAGAGCATGGGGTTTTTCAGCGCATGGCAAATGTGCTTCACCAGGAAGCATTAAGGTCCGTGCCAGGTGCTGCCTGGGGTCTGCTGAGAGTCGTTAGGGATGGGACAGGGGGCAGGAGCAGCACTGTGTGCTCTTACCTTGCCAAACAGTGACATTGGTTCCAATTTCCCCTTCAGTTTTCCCCACTTGCTCCTCACTCTGCTGGCCCCAGGGTGCATCCGTGGCTGGAGGAGGATGAGGGATTCTGGCGGCCACGGCAGTGCCGGGGGACGTGCCCTCCTTGCTGCCCAGTCCCCAGCATGCCCCCATCTCCTTGGGCTGTCCAGAGCCAGCCTTGCCCGCAGCTGGCATCTCTCCTCATTGCTGGCTTCCCTGGGAGGAAAACAAACAGCATCTGCAGCTCACCAGCGGAATGGAAAGTTTTGCTTGCTGGTGCAGCACCGCCTGGCTGGCACCCTCCCAGCTCAGCAGTCATCACATACCTCAGCACGGCACTTGCGTTTCTTTCCTACTCTTTTCCACAAGTATCTCCCTGCTGAGAGCTTTGGCTGGCAGCAGTGGGTGAAAAAATCCCCTTCTGCCTTGTATTGTCTCAGCTGAGTTGCCACAGCGTTGAGCAAGGTGAAGCACCATGCATGGTGGCTTTTCCTTGCCCTGTGCCAGCAACCACAGCGTGTCCCCAGTGTCCTGCGGCTGCCCAGGGCCACCCCAGTGGTGGCGTGGGTCTGGGTTTGTGGCTCTGACCCAGCATCCTGCCCTGATATTTGCGCCCAGCAGATCGCTGGGGAACATCCCTGTGCTCTGTGTTGGCCTTACCCTGGCTTCATCATGGTGCTTCTGCTCCCTGGCTGCTTTCACAGCCCCATCCCCAAAAGCTTCTCCCAGGAGCAGGCTGCAGCCAAGCCCAGCACTTTCCCCTCCTGCAGCCCTGACCTGGTTTCTCACCCCTGTGTTTTTTTATTGCAGCACCTCTCTCCCCCACCAGGCAGAGCAGGACCTCAGCCATGCCCTGGGGCTCCTGTGCTTGAAGGACAGAGGAGAAGGAAGCAGAAAGCCACCACCAGCATTTGCCGTCACGACGCGCTGCGTGGGATCACTGCCACTCTTATGAGGTAGGGCCATCCCGGTGGGGACGGCCTGGGCAGGGCCCTTTGGCCGGTCCTAATCACATCTGTGATAATGGTGCCTCGCATCTTCCCGTCCAGATCCCATCCGTCAATTTGCCTCTGCAGCCTCATCAAGGCTGATGATGAGCGGGGTTAGTGTGGGAACAGGAGCCCATGGCCAGCAGGAGCAGTTGGTGCTGCTTGGGGAAGAGCCCCAGCCAGGGCAGCGTTTGGGTGGCGCGGGCGTTCCCCCTGCCACATACGTCTGTCTTGGTGTCCTCAGTGTCCCTCCCCACCCTCTCTCTGCAGCAGCTCACCCCAAACTCCACAGCCCTCACCTCTCTATGGGACACCAGCACTGATTTTAAGCCGTGCACATCTGGGCTGTGCTGAGTGGTGGCTGGCCTCTAGTGCCACGGGGACCTCATCCCACGGGACACCCCGCTCCTAAGGCCAGATTTTGTGCAGTGCTGGGGAGCAGCAGCCTGAAGGGAGCAGAGCAGGGTGTGGGGCCACATGGCCAGGCTGCTGGTTGGGGTCTGGGCAGAGGGTGACCAGAGCAGCAGCAGCCTGAAGGGAGCAGAGCAGGGTGTGGGGCCACATGGCCAGGCTGCTGGCTGGGGTCTGGGCAGAGGATGACCAGAGCAGCAGCACCCTGGGGTGGCGAGGGCCAGTTCTGCCTCTCTGTACGTCCCGCTGCCTCGTGACTCTCCCCTGGCAGGGCTCGGGGCACAGCAGCTGGCGCTGGCCCCGTGGCTGTGCCGGGCAGGGCTGGGGACGCTCGTGAGCAGGGAGCCCTGGGCAGGTGCCCTCAGTGCTGGCACGTGGACAGGGAGAAGCCAGGGGCTGTGCATCCCGTTGGAGCCCCCCTGGTCCCTAATAGGATCACTCGCTCGTGCTCGGATGGAATTACCTTTCCCTGCTGACTCGTGAGGCTCTGCCCCGGTGCAGCCAGGCTGCGGGGACTTTCAGGAGGGATTGCTCAAAGATTTAGCCTCCCCCTGGCTGTTAAGCCCCCTGCTTCTTGCACGGGGAGGATTTCAGTCTGCTCTGCTTTGGCTCGCTGGCGCGGTGCCCGACATGTGCATGCACGTGCTGGAGGGGAGCATTTCACATCCCCAATCTCATGGGATTCTCTGGCAGCACCTGAGCTGACTCCGTGGCCGGAGGTGCTGGGGACACGGCCTCTGGGCTGTCCCCTTGTCACCTGGTCCCCGGGGCTGCACTGTGGGGGCTGCCAGGTAACCGTGACCCCGGGCTTTGCTGTGGGTTGGGAGCCCCCACGCCACATGCAGGATGCGAGCTCGGGGCTCTCTCACTGCCTCGCCTGCATCCCTTTCCCATTGGTGGGCTTCCAAGATATTTGGGAGAGGGATCCAGGCCTCGTGCCTGGAAAAGGAAGGGAGCCAAGGGGTGAAGCACTGCTGGTGGTGGTGCAGACCTGTGGTCCCCCTGCCCCGATCAGCGGAGAGCAATGCACATCTCTCCCAGCGAGGGGGGGAGAAGCGCTCGCAGCATTTCCCTTCCCTCTGGGGTCCCCCTTGGGCAGAGCCCCATTAACGGTTAATGCTGCTGCCAGCATCTCCACGCCATGCGCTTGCCCTGCAGAGGAGGGGATGCGGTGGTAGGGCCCTCGCCCACGCTCTGCTCCCTCCCTCCCAGCCTGCCGCCCGCTCGCGATGTCGTCCGGCGACAAGAACGGGGGCAGCCGCTCCGGCAGCAGCCGCCTGCAGAGCAAGAAGCCCCCCAACCTCTCCATCATCATCCCCCCCCGAGAGGCAGAGGAGGACGGTGCCCGCAAGGAGGTGAGCTCTGGGGGGTGCACCCACCCGTCCCATGCTGGGTTTGGGGTACCCGTTGCCACCCTCTGTGCTCTGTAACCCTCTGTTCTGCCTCGCAGCCCTCCAAGGTCCCCATCTACCGGAAGAGCAAGAGCCTGCAGGAGCAGCGCTCGAAGGGATGTGACAGCTCGGAGCGGCGGCCGGGCTTCCGCCGGCAGACGTCCCTGTCCCAGAGCATCCGCAAGTGAGGGCTCGGGGGGGGGTGGTGGGTGCCCGTTGTGGGGCTGTGGGTACCAGCCCGAGCGAGGACCTTGGGGGGTGTTGTGGCTCAGCTGTTGGCTGCCTGGGGATGAGCCCACAACAGGATTGTTTGGGAAGATCGGGGCTGGGAAAATGTTTGGTGCTGTTTGTGTAGGACCTGCCCAAATGCCTGGAGGTGTGCTCCAGCGTGGGGCTGATACAGGGTATCTCATGCAGTGCTTAACAGAGTCACCCCCCCAGAGACACCCAAACAGCAGCAGCCCATCCCAGAGACCCATGGTCAGGTCAAAACCATGCCCTGCTCTGGGCTATGCTGAGCCACCGGAGCTCAAACGCCCAGCTTGAGGTGGGAATGCCCGGGTGGGACGGTGACACCAGGGGACCGTCACCGGCCGGGTGGGTGTGACGAGTGCATCCATCGCACGCCCAGGGGCACGGCGGAATGGTTCGGCGTCAGCAGCGACTGGGAGGGGAAGAGGCAGCACTGGCAGCGCCGGAGCTTGCAGCACTGCAGCATGAGGTACGGCAAGCTGAAGCCCGCCTACCGCGACATGGAGCTGCCCAGCCAGGAGGTGCCCTCCTTCCAGGGCACCGAGTCGCCCAAACCGGCCAAGATGCCCAAGGTAGAGCTCGGGGCGCGGGGACCGGCCGCCAGCCTGTCCCCACAACCGACAGACCTCTCCCTCCTCCAGATCGTGGACCCGCTGGCCAGGGGCCGTCCCTTCCGCCACCCCGACGAGACCGACCGCCCCCACACACCCCACCATGTCCTGCCCCCGGTCACCCCTGGCGTCGTGTCCCTGGCGTCCCTGGGCAGCGCCCGCTCCGGCTACGGCCGCCTGCCCCGCCGCAAGAGGCAGTCCGTGGCCCGCATGAGCTTCAGGGCGGCTGCTGCGCTGCTCCGCGTGAGTGCTGGGGGGCAGGGGGTCTTCAGCCCGGTTCACTCCTCAGCCCTGTCCCTCCCCTGTTGTCTCTATTTCTTGGCGTTTTGCTTTGCACAAGGACCGCTGTTGCACTCCGCTGCAGGTTTGAAGGGGGAAGGTTTGGGTTTTAACCTTAAAAAGAGAAGTTTGGGTGGAAACTGAACCACCAAAGTGGAACTATCTTGCACAGCATCCCTCAAAAAAAGCAGCTTTGAGGTTTTGCTGCAGACAAGCCAGTGACCTTTTGATGCAGGGGAAGTTTCTCCATTGCTGGGGAGTCCTGGGCAAGCCTTGGGGATAGGTCCGTGGGGCAGAGACCAGAAAGGGGGTTTAGAATGCATTTACGTGCCAACTGACATGGCGTGGACCAGCGCAGGTGGCTCTTGGCAGCTAAGGGCAGCGTCTGCCTCTAGCTCCTGCACAGACAGGGCTGGCCTCCTGCGCTGGAGCGGGTTGGCATTTAATGTTTGCCACCGCTTGCTGGGCTTTGGGGAGGCTACGAGAAACCCTTGGCACTGCAGAAAACGGGGGCCGCTTGTGTCTCACCCTCATTCGCTTCCCCTGCCAAAGGGCCGCTCTGTGCTGGAGCCTCTGGCTGAGAAGCAGAGGAACAACAAGAGGAGCTTCGTGTACCCCAGCTTCATGGACGAGGATGTGGTGGATGCTGCCGACACTCTGGACTCCTCCTTCTTCAGTAAGGCAAGCGCAGTTCCACGCCGGCTGTCGGAGCTGGGGGGGGACCCGGTGCCCTGCATGGGGCTGAGTGTGGAGCAGGATGGGGACGGTGACTGTCTGACTGCTGAGGAGCCCTGCTGTCCCAGCCCCTCTTTGCTCTTAGTGTGGTTCAGGGTCAGTCCCTTACCCAGACAGGGTTTCTGCTGTATTTGGGGCTGCATGTGCAAAAGGACCCCGGTGTTGGTGCTTAGCTGTGCTGCAGGAGCGAGGGCAACAGCGAGTGCAGCTGCAGAGTCTCAGTGATGCTCCTCGGCGGTGGGATGCACGATGCCATCGCGGTGAGGACATTCCAGTTGCTGTAACGTGCAGCGCTGGAATGACACGGGCGTCGCTCTCTTCCAGATGGACTTGCACGACGAGACGTACTCCATGCCGGACGATGTCTTCGAGTCGCCGCCGCTCTCAGCCACTTATTTACGCATGCACTCGGTGGGGGAGGACGTCAGGGCGTCCCCAGAGGTGGAGCAGCCCGTGCTGTGAGTGCCAGCCCCCAGCCCCCTGCACCGAGTCCCCACGGTCAGCGCGATGTCCCCACCTGTCCCTGGTGTGGGGACACCGGATGCTTCTGGCAGGCTCTCATGAGGATGAAGCCAAGAGATGCCCCCAGCCCTTACCCTGGGGCATCCCACGATGGGTGGGGGTGCCCATGGGGTGTTTGCCCACTGGCTCCATTTGGATGGATTTCTCTCTCTGCAGGCGTGAGGGTACCCGGCTCGCTGCCGCCTCGGCCGGCCCAGCTTCCCGGAGGGGCAGACGCATCGCTTCCAAAGTGAAACACTTCGCCTTCGACCGCAAGAAACGCTACTACGGGCTGGGGGTGGTGGGGAAGTGGCTGAACAGGACGTACCGCCGCAGCCTCAGCAGCATCGTGCAGTCGCAGCTGGAGAACACTGACAGCCACCGGTGAGGGCATGGGCAGGGGGCACAGCCAGCAGCCCGCTGGGGTCAGCCCTGCTCCTCGGGGCTCCCTAGCTGTGACTTGAGTTTGTCCCCCCATCAGGATGGGGTTTGGGGGGTGCTGTGGGTGCTCATGGCTGCTGTACCCGGGTGACCACAGCGTTCCCGTGCCAATTTAGGGTCTGTGACCCTGTCCCCTTTGCTCCTCAGGCCGTATTTCACCTACTGGATCACCTTTGTCCACATCCTCATCACCTTACTGGTCATCGGCACGTATGGCATCGCCCCCATCGGCTTCACCCAGCACGTGACGACAGAGTTAGTAAGTTTAAGAGCTGCCAGCCGGGGCTGTCCCCTCCTGGGTGCCCGGTGACACGTCTGTCTCGTAAATGCCATCTGGCTAGGTGCTGAGGAAAGCAGGCCTTGTGCTCAAACACCCAACAGGGGGATGGTCCCTCTGGGGTGAGGGGTGCAGCTCCTGTGGGCAGTGGGAGGGGAGGTGGCACCGTGGGGTTGTGCCCCCCGAAGTCGGCCGTGTGACCCTGGTCTTGCTTGGCAGGTGCTGAGGAACAAAGGTGTGTACGAAAGCGTCAAGTACATCCAGCAGGAGAACTTCTGGATCGGGCCCAGCTCGGTACGGGGTTTGCCAGGACCCTCTACCCTGCGGCTGGAGGTTGGGGGGCCCCCAGGGTGCTCCCTTCTCCTCTCCCCAGCTACATGGCCATAGCTCTTGTTCCAGCCCGCTGCCCTGGCCCTCGGTTCCCTGTCGCTCTGGGCTCCTCCTGCCTCCTCCTAGGGCTCTGCAGTGCCTCCCAGAGCCGGGGCATCACGGTGGGATGCTCAGAGGAGACGCCATCCACTTGGGAGACCTGAAGCTGGCTTTGGGACGGCTGTTGGGAAGGGAGGTGGGCATGGGCCACGGAAGCTGGAGCATTCCCTGGAGCATCCCCTCCCCTGCAGATCGACCTGATCCACCTGGGAGCCAAGTTCTCTCCCTGCATCCGGAAGGACCGCCAAGTGGAGCGGCTCATCCAGCGCGAGCGGGACCGGGAGCGCAGCTCTGGCTGCTGCGTCCAGAACGACAACTCGGGCTGCATCCAGACACTGCAGCAGGACTGCTCGGTGCGGGCATGGCTGGGGCACGGGATGTGCACGGGGCAGAGCGGTGCCCGCGTGCCCTGTGTCCTGAGCCTCTCTATCCCCGCAGGAGACGCTGGCAACATTCATCAAGTGGCCGGGCACCAACGCACCGGCCATGGGCTCCGGTGAGAAGCGGTCGTCGGGGGCTGTGTGTCACCAGGACCCCAGGTACGAGGTGTGCCAGGAGAGAGGCAGTTGTATGGGGATGCCTTGAATTGATTTGTCCAAGGGGCTGGTGGCTCTTGCACGCTGTAGTGGAGTGGTAAGGAAGAGGGAATTGGTAGGGAAATGGAGGTGAGGTCTGTCCTAAATGCGATGGGTGAGCCAGAATGCCACCCGAGGAGCATCATTGTACTGAGCTTGGCCCTGCCTGACCCGATCCCTGGGCTGGGATGAGCAGGGATGTGCAATGTTGCAAGGGGACACCCAGCGAGGTTACCTAGCTGGTCTGCTGGCTGCAGTGGGTTTCACTGTGGGGTAGTGTAGAACTCAAAGGTGCAAGGAAGCTTGGAGGGGATGGCTGCAGGTCCCCTGTCTTGTGCCTGGGGTCTTCAAGCTGGGCACAGGGTTGAGCTGGCAGAGACCCTCAGTGGCTCCTGCATCCTCCTTCCCTCTGCAGGACATGCGAGGAGCCAGCCTCAAACCCACCCCACGTATGGCCCGATGACATCACCAAGTGGCCGGTAAGAGCCCTTTGGTGTCCTCCAGCCTACCCCCCAGGCCTCGAGCACGGTGCGGGGGCTGCAGGAGGCTCTGAGCAGCTCCCCCCACGTTTCTCCTCTCCCTCCTGCATGTAGATCTGCACCTACGAGACCAAAACCAACCACACGGGCTTGGCACACATGGACTGCCAGATCAAGGGCAGGCCCTGCTGCATCGGCACCAAGGGCAGGTGAGCTGCAGCCAGCAGGCACCAAGCCTGGGCTCCGCTCCCAGTGCTTTCTGGTACCCCCATCAACATCCCTGAGTTGTGCTGGGGATAGAGGGAAGCCATGGGGCCAGGGGGGGATAGGGCACATGGTGACAGCAGGACCGCACATGGGGGGTGCTCGGAGCGGGGAGCGCACCCTGCCCTGAGCGAGCCCGCTGCCTGCCCTCTGCCCAGCTGTGAGATCACGACACGGGAGTACTGCGAATTCATGCATGGCTACTTCCATGAAGAGGCAACGCTCTGCTCGCAGGTGAGTGGGGCCCAGGGGAACATGGGGGGCTTGGGATTCGAGCAGCCTGGCTGGGTATTGCTGCTCTGGCACCAGCAGGCTTTGTAGCATCCTGCAAGGTGCAGGATGGGCTGTCACCCCATCACCTCGCAACCCCATCTTTCTTTGCAGGTGCACTGCCTGGATGAAGTCTGTGGCCTCCTGCCCTTCCTCAACCCAGAGGTCCCCGACCAGTTCTACCGCCTGTGGCTGTCCCTGTTCCTGCACGCGGGGTGAGCAGCAGCCCCACACCTACGGGCTGGGGGCTCCAGGGGGTGACTTGGGAGCACAGCATCCTTTGGGGCCGCCTGTCTGTGGTCCCTGGTGGGTGGGGAGGGGAGAGGGAAGGAGCACCCCCAAACTAGAGCAATGCGTGCCATCAGTGAGGGCTGCTTTGTGAGCTGCCTCATGTCCCTAGGCAGCAAGTGGGGGGCTGCTGGGCAGGGGCTGTGGCAGGGCAGGGGTCTAACGCAGAGCCTCTGCCCCCAGCATCATCCACTGCCTGGTGTCGGTGACTTTCCAGATGACAGTGCTGCGGGACCTGGAAAAGCTGGCAGGCTGGCACCGCATCTCCATCATCTTCATCCTCAGCGGCATCACAGGCAATCTGGCCAGTGCCATCTTCCTGCCGTACCGGGCGGAGGTGAGGGCAGCCTGTGGGGCTTGAGGGGTTCTCCCCAAAACTCTGCCCCCCTGGACCAGCCCCAGCTGTGCACTGAGCAAGTGTGCTTGTGGGCATGGAGCATCCCCCTGAGCCCAGTTAACTCCCTGTGGGTCAAAGGGTGTTGCTGGTTAAGCAGCCTGGAGGGGCTTGGGGAGGGGGCTGCAGTGCCCAGCACGGAGGTCTCGCCTCCCCAGCATGTTGTCCCATGCTGGGGGGGGTCCTCTGTCCCACATGCGGGCCTCACGTGGGCCACGTGTCCCCATGTGTCGGTGTGCATGCAGGCGGGCAGATGGCTAATCTGTTGGCAGCGGAGCCTGCGGGCTTTAGAGGAGATCACGCAGAGCAAGCACCCTCATCCCCCCCCTCCCCGGTTGCGGCGGGATGGGGGCGTGGGAGGGGGCTGTGCTGCCGAGGCACCCGGTGCGTGGCTTTGCCCATGCTCCCCATGGCAAATGTGATCTGTGAAGGGAGGCCCTGGGGACACGGCCGACTGATGTGTGTGGGGTCTGGCCCTGACCCCCTGCCCCATCCCTGCAGGTGGGTCCCGCTGGGTCCCAGTTTGGTTTGCTGGCCTGCCTCTTCGTGGAGCTCTTCCAGAGCTGGCAAGTGCTGGAGAAGCCATGGAAAGCCTTCTTCAACCTCTCCGGCATCGTCCTCTTCCTCTTCATCTGCGGCCTCCTGCCCTGGATTGACAACGTTGCCCACCTCTTCGGCTTCCTCAGCGGCCTGCTCCTCTCCTTTGCCTTCCTGCCCTACATCACCTTCGGCACGGTGGACAAGTACCGCAAGCGGGCCATGATCATCGTGTCGCTGCTGGTCTTCGTCGGCCTCTTCGCCTCACTGGTCATCTGGCTGTACGTCTACCCCGTGAACTGGCGCTGGATCGAGTACCTCACCTGCCTGCCCTTCACCAGCAAGTTCTGTGAGAAGTACGAGCTGGAGCAGGTCCTGCACTGACCCGACGAGGGGACGCGGGGACGGAGCCGACCTGCTCTGTGCTCCGGGCACTGCCAGCTCTGGGGACAGGGTGAGGCGGGAGCAGGGCCCTGCGTCCCCCCGCGGTGTTGCTCATACTGTGAACACAACCCCCTTTTTGCAGGGGCGCTTTTTTACCTGCGGCTCTTGGCCGCCTCTGGCACCTCGGGGGTGCCGGGGCCCCGTGGGGGCTCTGTGGCCGCCCTCTGGTTTGGCCCTTTCCCAGCCCATCCCAGTGGGATGTGGCCCCCCAGCAGCTCCCGCCTTGTCAGCCCCGGGGTTTCTAGTTTTGGGGGGCTGGAGGTGTTTTCCTAAATGCAAGCAGTGGGTGCACAGTTGTTCCTGGTGGTTTCCCCAGCCGTGGGCTCTGGAGCTCTTTTTGCTGATCCCACACACACAGAGCTGAGGCTTGAAGGCATTTTTCAGTCCCGCTCCTGCACCTGGTGCTCCCCTGGGGCCTCACAGAAAGAAGCTCGTGCTTCTCAAGGTGGCCTCCTTGAGGGTTGGGACTGGGGTGCTGCGCTTTGCCCTTATCGCAGTGAGGTTCCCTCTGGAAGCAGAGCACCCTGTGTTGCCTTCCCAGCACCGTGCAGGGATGTAGGCGTGGATGCAAGCCCATGGCTTTGTTCGGCTCTTCCTAAAGCCCAAGTGCAGACCCCTCAGGACACCCCCACTGCTGCCCCGGGTCCCCTGTGTCACCTTCTTCAGGGTGTTAGGGACCCAGGTAACCGGGTGGCTCCTCCAGAGCTGGTGGGTGACAGCGCTGTTAACAGGGATGACACGAATTCCCCGTCAGAGCTAGCATCCAAGTGCTGAGCCCCATGTGCCCCCCACCCCCTGGCCCTGCACCCCTGCTCCGCCGCAGGCCGGCCGCAGCCCCGCTCCTCCCTCCTCCGGTGCTGCTCCAGCCAAAGACGGGCACCTCAGTTGTCTCTTTTTGTTTTTTTTTTTTTTTTTTTTTTTAAAGCTGTGGGTTTTTTTCCCCCTGAATAAATTTATACCTGTATTTAATGAGCTGCACGAGGCCTCATCTTGCTCAGCGCTTTTAGAGGGGGTTCAGGGGCTTGTTGGTCAATGTGGCAATAAGAGGTGGATATGGGACTGCCTGGGGCTGTCCCTGTTCTGCTGGGTGAGTGCTGTCCCCCATACCCCTTAAAAATCTCTCTTGGGGCAGGGTTTTGAGGACAATTCTCTTGGCTTTAAGCAAAAGGGGAAGCAGAATGACTCACAGAGCCTGCAGACCCTGCCCTGAGCCTGCATCTCACATTCCATCAGATGCTCTGGGGTGGATTTGCCCCAACTCCCTTGAAGCTGAGATGCCCAAAAAGGCACCAGGTGGCTCCCGGCTGTCTGGCTAGACTCGCACGTGCCTCTAGGTGACACAATGACGCGTGGAGCTGAGGACAAACACACATGGGCTGTGTAGAAAACAACCACTGCATCTTTATTTGCTGCTTCACAACAGACCAAGGCATTTGCAGAGGGCTCTTCCTGGGAAGGTGATGGGTCTGCGTGCAGGATTGGTCCCATGGGGAGGCTCCTGGGTGCGCAATTTGGGGTGACCATGGGTGGGGGGTACCCTGGGGGTCCTGTGCTGGAAAGGTGCCTGCAAGCAGGGGATAGCTGTAGGCCAGCTGCCTGCTCTAAGGGCTGCTTGGAGAGGGCTCAGCCTCCACCAGGCTCACTCGTGATGTTGGGGTGAGCATGGGGCTGGGGGGCTCAAGGTGTTACAGGCTCTGCTGAGGGTCTCAGCCTTTCCATCCCTAATGGAGCCCCTGGGCTGTGGCACACTCCTGGCCTTCCCTTCACAGCCCCAGCTGAAGAGGAGAGTGGGGGTTCTGTGCTTGCAGCAGGGCTGGGCTGGATGGGACAGCCCTGGGAGGGATGTTGGAGGCAGAGGGATGAGCTGGGGCCAGCCTCATCCCCTGGCCAGAAGGCAGATGTGTCGGCAGGGAGCTGTAGCCAGGGCCAGCAAGGAATGATGTGCAGCCATGGTGGGGACAGAGAGGGCTTGCAGCCTTTTATCCCCCTCTGCCTCCCTGCAACCGGCGAGGCTGGCGCAGACCGGGACTCCGGGTCTCAGCAGCCACTGTTCCTGCGCATGAAGGCGTGTCCCCGCACCTCGTGCTGCATCTCGGTGAAGGCCAGCGCGCCCACCGTCACCTCGCAGGGCCCCAACGCCTTGAAGCCGCACTTCTCGTAGAAGGGCACGAGGAAATCTTCGCACATGAGCACGGCGCGCCGGGCGAAGGGCAGGCAGCGCAGGTACTGCAGGTACCGCCACATCAGGATGGAGCCCTTGCCCTGCTGCCGGAAGGTGCGGTGCACGGCCAGCACGTGGATGTGCACCGCCGTGCCCCGCGGCTTGTGCAGGGTCAGTGCGGCCTGCAGGGAGGGGAAGGGGCTGTTAGCAGGAGCCCTCTGCTGCTGAGGGTTGGGATGAGGGGATGTGCTCCCTAAGCGATGCTCCTGCTGAGGACGCTCCCTTCAGGTCTCCAGGGCCTTTCACCAACAAGGTGCTCAGGGGCAGGCTGGATGGGGCCCTGGGATCTTGATCGAGTGGGAGGTGTCCCTGCCCACAGCAGGGGTTGGAACTGGATGGGCTTTAAGGTCCCTTCCAGCTCAAGTCATTCTATGATCCCCAGAGTCTAAAAGCCACAGAAAGGTTCCTCTGCAGCACCCCAGCACCCACCCACAGCGATAAACACCGGGGAACCGCAGCAGGCAGGAGCAGAGGGCTGAGAGGCATTTCCCAGCCGATCTGACCCATCTGCTTCCAAGTGCTTTAATTCCATCTGTTAGCTCCTTTCCCCCACGGTGTCACTCAGTTACTGGTTGTGTCCCCTGGCTCCCTGCTTGGTGCCATCCCTGCCCACCTGCCATCACTGCAGGCTTTTTAATTTTAACTCTGCCCCTGGGATCGTTGTTCCCCATTCCCAGGGTCCCAGCGCACGCAGGGCAGCGCTGGGGCCTGGCTCGTACCTGGCTGAGCCTGTCCTGGTCCCAGAGCGAGCCGATGATGAAGGCCACGAGCCGCCCCTCCTCGAACCAGCCGAGGGAGAGCTCCGGGCACAGCGTCAGGAAGTGGCGGATCTCGTCCAGGTGCAGCGGGCAGTCCCCGGAGACCGATATGAAGGCTGGAAGGGGACGGCGGTGAGCCAACAGCACTCGCGTGGGGAGTGGCTGGATGGGAGGCGGATGGGGTTGGGATGGGGACGGGCAGCTCCTTACCTTCCCTCTCGATCTCGAACACGCTGATGGCATCCTCAGGGCTGAGGCAGCGGAACTCGCTGGCGGGCAGCGTGTGCCGGCGCTGGCGCCCGGGAGAATTTTGGGGACCCCACAAGCGGGCGGGTTTCAGGAATGGTGACGTGCTGAGCACCGGCATCCTGCTCTGCTCTCGGCACACGCGGCTGCGTGTCTTTGGGGCAGCTCCGTCAGCTCCGGGCCCCAGCGGCGTCACGGCACCGTTTATTTCAGCCAATCTCTTCCAGAGCTCTTAGCCGACGAAAATACCTGTTGATCACGCACAGGATTAGGCTGCTTGCCATCCTTTTGCTATATATACGTGCGTTTGCGTGTGTATAGGTACTTACAGCAAATACCCACCCACAGTGACCCCGTTGCTCGTCTGTCACCCCTGGGAGCTGGCACAAGCTGTGCACCACAGCCAGCCTTCAGCCCTGGGAGGGCCACGGACCCTGTGCGCATGGGGTCACGGTGCTGGAATGCACAAGGGTGACATCGGCTCTGTGTGGGGCCAAGGGTTGGATTTCAGTGATCCTTCCCCCAGCTCAGGGTATCCTACGACTCTATGATTCTATGTCATGCAGCCAGAGGCAGCCTGTGCTGCTGGGGATTTATTCCCTTTTCCGGCTCATTCAGCGGGTAAGCGACGGGGCTTAGCCCCTGTTAGGCACTTAGGTCGTGGCCACGCTGGAAAACCTGACTGAGAATGGGTCAGCGGGCAGGACGAGAGGATTTGCTCTCAGTTCAGCTGCTCCAGTGCCCACAAGAGCTGGGCAGGTCCCTTCCTGACATCAGGATGCCCTTGCTGAACAGATGTGAACCCATCCTCCCGGCTGGGAGAAGATGCAGGGTGCTGATGCGTATCGGCACTCTGCTTCCCCCCGCTCTTTACAGGGAAAAACAGAGCCCCATCCATGCTCAGAGTGTCCTTCAAGGTCCCAAAGCCGTGCCCCAGGACAGTCACTGCTGCTCCAGCCACCCATCGCCACCCGGCCAAATCCCCCCGCTTGGGTCAGAACCTGCGCTGTAAATCTGCCTCTCGCTTCATGCCCGATCAAACCAAGTTAATAAATCTAGAGAGAACTGCAACCTGAGCGCACCTGGCCTGCGGGCAGGAATAGTGGAAGCAGCCCCGCAGCCGACCCGGAGCCACCGGTCAGCCAATATTCAAGCAATTTGCAGCAAAGCCAGCGTTGAAGCCAGGTCGTTTCTGATTATTGTTTGAGAGGTGCCGGCTTTCCCTGCTAATTATAGGCTTGCCTCCAGCTAATAGGATTTATAGAACAAGAAGCATTACCAGCACAAATGTTGCGTGGGGCGGGACCGGAGCAAGCTGGGAATTTTCCATCTGGAAATGCTGAGGGCTGGGTGCTGGAAGTGAGATGGGGTGAGGTGGGGTGTCGCTGGGATTCATTTTCAATAGCTTGCTGGTTTAGCAGTGGATGTGTTGTCTAAGGGACTAGGTCTATCAGGGAGAGGTGTTTGCCTTGGCAAGGGAAACATTTAGCATCCCCAGGGCCAGTTTGCATCACCAAGGGGTAAATGCAAGACAAACCGAAATGCGCTGGGAAGGAGTGCCTCGTGCTCCGTGAAACAGGTGCAGGAGGGAAGGCAGGCAGTGGCAGAGCTAGAGGCGAGCACAGGGTGCCAGAGTTTTTTGTTGGCTTTGTAGAGCTTATTATCAACTCTTCTGCATCTCCTCATCCTGCTAATTGGATCAGCTGTGCAGCAGGCTGAGGTGGCTCGGACACCCCAGGTATTTTTAGGAACTTCTCAGCACCCCAGCACAACAGCCTGCAGCAGAAGTCAGTGATGTGGGGAAAAGCCAGCTCTTTGCCTTGTTAGCGAATTTTCTCCCCTCCGGCGCTTTCTTTCTGGCAACCTAGGTGATATGGCTGGAGGGCTGAGAGAGTTGTGTTTCTTTTCCGGAAATGAGCTTTTACTTTTTGCTTAGCTTCTCAGCTCCCCACAGATGCAAAGGTCTTTGGCATGCAGGGAATACGTGGACACGGAGGGCTTCAGTGAGAAGGCTGCGTAGACCCAGACTGTAACAGCAGATGGTGTAAGTGTAGGGCTGGAACCCAGGCTGAGGACAGCCACGCTCTCACCTCTAAAGTCCTTTCCTAGGCAAGCCAAGCTCAGTGTACCAGCTCCCTCCCCTCTGGCCCCCAGGATACTACCAAGCTGCAGTGACCTGCATGCCACCAGCTGTCCCCGAGGTTTTTGGGACCACCGGGACAGAACAGAAACGCTGGGCTTACCGGCCGTGGGATGAGGACGGGGACCCGGAGCTGCTCCTCTGCCAGCCTGGTCCTGCGGAGCCTCCTCACAGCTGCAGGAGAGCAGGGATCGGGCTGCAGCCGCGCAGTCACCCCATCTGCAGCCACGCGCAGAGCCTTGCTTATATATTTGTTATTTATGGAGCACGTGATGAAATTCTAAGGGGTTTATAACTGTGATGAAAGACGAGAGGTGAGAGGCTTTAAGGTGACAGGCCAGCAAAGGGATCACATCAGGCTGGCAGTGCTGATTTTTTTTTTTTTTTTCCCCTGGCGTGATTGCCCGCAGAGGGATAAAGCATTTAGCTGATTGCTCTGTGCTGAGTGCTCGGGGCAAGCCAGCGGGCAGGGAGAACAGAGGAGCTGGCCAGTAAAACACACAGTGCATCTTTCAGTATGCATGACAGAGCCTTGCTCTGACCCTGCCCTTGTGAAACCCGTGCAGCTCCTCCGGCCTTCAGGGACCCAGGAAGGGTCGAATTCAGCCCTGGTAAGTGGAAAGCAGATGGCGAGGACAGGGGCTGCTGTCCCTGCAGCTTGTAGGATGGGGGTCAGATGTGAGGCTTCTGCCCTGAGGAGCTTCCCCTGCAGACATAGCGCTTCTGCCCACAGCCTGCGCTCCCTGGGAGTTGTTACACGAGAAGCAGGATAAGCAAAGCCAGCAATATTTGTCCCCATCAAGACAAGTGTAATCAAATAGGAATGATCCCAGGCGTGAGTTCCTGGAAAAGAAATGGCTGGTAAGATCAGCAAAATTAATAATTAAAAAATGTTGGCATCATCGTTATCATGGAACCAGATGTGGCCCTGAAATCAGAGCAGAGCTGCCAGGCAGAGTCCTGCCACCCCTGAGCCCTGCAGAGCTGCTGCAGTTCACAGCCACAGGCAGAGTGGCTTGGGGCTCTGCCCTTAGATCTCTATTTAAAATCTTTTTTTTTTTTTTTTTCTTTTTCATGAAACTGAAATAAAAACACGACCCAGCACATTTCTGCTGTTCAGAAATGGCATTTCAGAGCAACTCTCAGCCCTGAAGGCAGACCAGCGCAGCAGGCGCTGGCCCGTGGCTGGAGCAGTGGAGCAGGGATGGTGGTTTCGATGGAACCATGGCAGGAGGGTGTAGCCTGCTTGGTTTCTTCCTGTTCCTACAGCTGGAGAGGGTCAAAAACCATACTAAGGGAGAGCCACAGCAGTGTGCTGAGATTTATATATGCAGCAGCCCTCTCAGCACCTTCACAGAGGTCTCGGCAGCCAGGCTGCTCAGCAGCCGAGCTCTCGGGGTAGGGCTTGCAGTGAGGGGTGGCACAGGGCAGATGGCTGAAGCACGGCTCCCCCCCTTTGCCAGGGTTTGGCAGGGAAGGGACAGGAGTGCAGCTCAGGGGCTGCTCAGCCTCCTTGTTTGTGCCATACGCAGCGCCGAGGATTAAGCTGCTTGGGGTAGCTGCAGCCTCCAGTACTTGGGGGCAGGGTTTGTGGCTCTTCCCTCTGGTTCTTGATAGCCCCTAGAAGGGCTGGCCGTGCCTTGAAATGTTAATCTGCAAATGTGCACATATGTGGATTTCCTCTGTCATATTCCCTTTGGCTCATCAGTGCAGCTGATTCCTCTTCAGTGAGGGAGCAGGGCGCTTCCCTCCCCAGCCATGGGAAGCGATGCTGCTAGGCAAAGGATTTGGGGTCCCAGTGATAGCCAGGGGATGCAGGACGCACTCAAGCAACGTGTGCCTTTGCAGGGCTGGGATATCTCACTGCTTCTCTACTAAGGTCCTTGAGGAAAGAGCGCAGACAGAGAGAGGATGGTTTCACCCAAACCTGCTTGGCCAGGGCAACCTCAGCCAAAAGCAGGGGTCCAGGACATCCCTTATCCCCTCCCTGGAACACAGGCACTTGGTGGTGATTAGCCTAATTTCCTTCTCTCCGCTGGGCTGCGTTAGTTTGTAACTAGGTCACAGACACAACACAATCCCCATGACGAAGAAGGACGGGGTTCTGCGTGGGGTCCCATGGGAGGAGAGAGTTTGGCAAATAGGAAGGGCTCCAGCAGTCCCTGCCCTCTCATCCCAGACCTCCAGGTGTTTTACATCCAGGTCTGACTTTGGGGACGTGGCAGCTGGGTGACGTTACTGGGTCACCCTGCTTCCTACATCCCTTCAGGAGCTCTCCTGCCAGTGGGTCAGCCTGGTCTTGGCGTACTGGTGGGAGTCAGAGTGACTTCATGAAGATGGGTGGGATCCAGCTGCCAGCACGGAAAAGCCAAACCCTGCACTCCAGAGCAAGGCTGAGCCTGGACCAGCGCTGTCAGGGGGACTTGTACGGTCTTGGTCTCAGCAGAGAGGATGAGAGGAGGGAGTGGAATAAGATTGTGCTTGCATAAAGAAATACATAAGCAAGGTGAAGCCACTCGGAGGCCATTTGCAGCAGGGGGTGGGGAGGCCCAGAGGTGTCAGAGCAGCACAAGCAAGGAGGGAAGGGCAGGGTGATCCTGGGCAGCATGGGGACGTTGGGCACTGCCCCACTCACCCGCAAGGCCCCTCTCACAGGGGCAGGGCTTTTCCCTGCCCGCCCAGCCTCAGCAGCTTTGCTGGGCTCACGAGAGCAGGATGGGAGGTTCCATACGCTGTGTCACTTGCTGGCCATGGAACGGTTTGGAAGGGACCTTCAAGCCCATCGAGCTCCAACGCCATCCAGCAGGGACACCTCCCACTGGACCAGACTGCTCAAAGCCCTATCCAGCAGCCCCAGGGATGGGGAACCCACAACTTCCCCAGGCAGCCTGGGCCAGCTCCTCGCCACACTTTGAGTGAAGAATTTCCTCCTGCTTCCTACCGATACTTTTGTTCCTCGATGTGACCAGGGCACATTTACTCCAGCTCCGCTGTCTGCCTGCACAACGACGGCAAACCCTAAACCTGTCACTGCGAGAGGACTCGGAGCCCTTCCCTGCTAGCTGAGCTCCGCCCTGAAGCACCCCTTCGGAACACACCAGCCTCTCGCAAGCTGCCCCCGCGTCGCCCCGTGCCAAACCTCCCGGAGCCCCCGGGCCCAGCCCGGGAGCGGCCG
>VXAV01005487.1:38081-91586 GCA_013399715.1 Alectura lathami | reverse complement strand
CGTGGGCGGGGGGCTGAGCGAAACCGGGGGGGGCTGCGGCTGGGCACGGCGCGGTGCGCGGAGCCGGGGGTGCGCGGTGGTCCCGCGGGGAGCGGTGGGATGGCAGGCGCTAGCGGGATGAGCTATATTTAGGTGATAGTGTCATGAGGCACGTGACCGGTTGGAGATAAGAAAAATGAAAACGGGCATCAAGGAAAGGTGTTTCCATGTTGTGTATTTCTAGCTTTTAAGAAAAAGCCTTCTTTCTCTGAAGAAATTGCAGTTCCATTGCTGAAGCCTTCAAAAAAAGTCTTCATGTGCTGTTGCAGCAAAAAATTTGCCCAAAGTTGGGTGTGTTTTCCAACATCTAAGGCTGCCTCAGTGAGCAGCCTTAGCAACCTTGTGGGTGAGCAAACACAGATTTAGGAACTGTTAATGGGTTCCTAAATTCAGAAGGGCCAGTTCTGACTTTGCTTGGTGGGTAGCTGTGCCCTGTGCAACGTTAGAAATAGCTGGGCTAGGGAGGATGAGGAGTCAGACAATTACATAAACAAATGGTTTTCCTTTTTTCTTTCTGTGGTCCTGCTGCTCTGGTGTAGGCATCTCTGCTACTCAGGTAACAGACCCTGGGGAGAGGTTTCCTAAGTGCTTGAGGAATTCAGGTGTACTTACGGTATTGATTTTTCCGTTTGAACAGCAGCCCAACAACAAAATTGAGAAGCATTGTGTACAAGAAGCTGCTCTGCAGTGTGGGGTTACTAAAAACAAACCCGCTGCTGCTGGAAACACATTGTGGCCCTTGCCATTTTGTGGTTCGAATTTTTTGGGGGGGCTGTCTGCTGACCCAGCCCCTTTGCATTACACCCAGGTGTGAGAAGCCACCAGGTAAGCCTGATGTCCTTGTCCAGGCTGCGAACAAACCACAGGCACCACGTGGTCTTTGTGGGCCTGAAGCTTGGTGGCTTGTGGGTGCTGTTGCCAGCTGCTGTCTGCAGGTGCATCTTCTGGCTGGGGCTCTGACTCGCTAGCGCCTTTGGCTGTGAGGTGTTTGTTGATGTCTTCGGTATCGTTAACCTGTCCTGATGCAGCCAGACAATGGATGGGAGAGGTGCTTGCGGCCCTCCTTTGCAGGTACCTTTTATTTCCCTGTGCTCTTGGTTCTGCAGTGGGCCGAGGATAAAGGTAGGCAGGGCCCCGTCTCGTTCCCTCCTGTGCATTTGTTAGTTCCTGCTGTTGTGTGGTAGCATGGGTGCCTGTCTGTTGTTCGCCAAGCACCTAAAGATCCGTGAACCCTGCCACAAGTGTTGGTGGGAGCATGTTGTACCTGCACAAGGGGAGGCATACAGTTCGTTGCAAGTTTTTAGGGAGGCAAAACAGCGCTTTCTGCTCTTGGTGCAAAGGTCAAAAGCCGCTTTCTGTACCCAAACTGAATTATAATCTGAGAGCTTTCCTGTGTTTTCTTTATAGGAGGTTAAATTATTTTTTTCAGTTAGGGAATATGTAAGCTAATTGTTTTTACTGTTGCTTCTGGAAGTTCAATGCTTGCTTTTGTTCTCTCCTTTTGGAAGGGCTAGGCAGGTTCCCGCTTAGACCCAAGCACGCAGTTACTGATGTTAATAAGTAATGGAAACTTTCTCCAGACATGGAGCTAGCATTGGCACAAAGGCCTGCTAGCTCTTCCACCTGGATAAGTCATTTTTCTGAGCACATTCCTGCCTTTGATTCCTGTTTTGATAGTCATTAGCAGCATTAGCAGTGATGTTCTTCTGAATAAAAGAGGAGCCAGGATTTCTTGGCCTCTGTGCTCCTCTCCTGCCTTCTGTGATCACTTTCCCAATCCACTGGGAAATAGTTTGTGCCTGAATGCTAGGTGCAGTGTGTTGCTCTGAAGCTGTGAAAGCACTGTGTGCTGCTGCGAGCACTTGATGCTTTTGCTAACAAATTAGCAGGGAATTAGGCCCAGCTGCATTTTAATTTGGAGGTTTCTCAGCCATAGGTTAGGGTGCCTGCTGCACACTTGAGCTGCCTTTAGGAACTTTGCAGCAGTGCTTGGCCATGTTGGACCTCAGTGAGGCTCGCAGGGTGCTTTAAAGTGCTGCTGCCTTCCTCCCCTGCCTCTCACCTGGAAGCCTCTGAGCTCTCCTCTGCCTTTAGTTTTCCCAAAGGCTGTGCAAGGCAGATATGCCTCTTGTGCATATGGGGGAAGTGGAAAGTGCAGGTGTTGTGTTCCAGCACCTTATCTGCAGGCCTTCAGCAGGCCAGGCTGCGGAATTCCTGCCTGGGGGGGGTCGGTGCCGGCACCAGCACCTTGGTGTGATGCTGTGCAAGGACCCCACAGGGACCCAGGGCTGCCATGAGAGTCTAGGGGAACTCTCTGGGGAGTTCTGAGCAGCCTTTTCTTTTGCAGGAACCCCATTTGTGAACCAGCTTGGGCTACGGGGGCTATGCAGATGAGGCATGTGATCAGTGTGCTGGCTGGGAGGGATCGGGTGTTATCTGCGGGAGTCTCTCGGAGTTCAGCTCTGCTTCATCCCACACAGCCCTTCTGTTCCTTCGCACCCTTCGCTGCTGTAATTTCTTGACCTCAGGTATTGAGTCAGGAATATCAGGTTGCAGGAGAGCTTTCTGAAGATGTTGTTTCCACGTAATTTCAATATCCTCATGAATATTTTGCTTGTCTGAATCCTGTCATACAGTCACTACTGTGACCTAAACTTAGGAGCTGTGATTTTGCTGTTGATCCTGTGGGCTCCTCTTCTGGAGCCAGCAGCGGGTGCTGGGCGGTAGCTTTGGTGCAGAGCACAAATCCAATGCCCGTCAGCCACTGAGAGTGGTTTGTGCTGTGTGGGGAGGCTGCATCTAACCTCCTCTTGCCTCTGATGCTTCAGTTAGTCTCCTGGGGTGCTCTGACACCAGCTGATGCCCGTAGCTGTTAGACACAGGCTGACTGGGATTTGTGTAGCTCTGTGTACAGCAGCCACCTCAGGAGGTGTCACCTCTGCCCTGTGAGTGCTCTTGGGTTGGTTCCCTGCTTTGCCTTGCTTGGTGCAGTGTGGATCAT
Source organism: Alectura lathami (assembly GCA_013399715.1). Taxonomy (NCBI): domain Eukaryota; kingdom Metazoa; phylum Chordata; class Aves; order Galliformes; family Megapodiidae; genus Alectura; species Alectura lathami. The sequence continues at coordinate 88,546 of VXAV01005487.1, read as the reverse complement.
CGTTAATATTTCCCTGCAGAGTGGACCCCTGTACAGCTTGCTGTGTGGAAGTCTCATGACACTAAATAGCAAATGCTTTCCTGTGTGGAGAGTTACTTTGTGTGCAGAGTGGGTTGATAATTTGGGAATGCAAGGGGCCACCTGGGCTAAGCAATTAGTTCTAGCTGGTCCACACCTAGGCAGGAGGGTTGTTTCTGAAGTGGACAAAACCTCTCTCCCTGAGCATGCGGTTCTGTGACTCACTGCCTCTTCCAAGGTGCGCTCGCCAGTGTGCTGGTGTAGCTGAAAGGAAAGAAAAAGCTGAATTAGTAATGCTCTGAGGCCTAGTAAACAAACTAATGTGCACTAAAAGCTTTGGAAGGAATCAATCGCAGCCTATGGCAGGCTTTGAGCTACCTGTGTGAGTGAGGCATTTTGCTGTGACTTTCTCCTAAAAGTTTCTCCTCCACTTGTGCTGTGCAGCTTCAACACAGGCTTCAGAGAGCTGGCTTTAAGAAATTCTGTAAAAGAATTTTGGCTAAGATTCTTCATGGAAGCTAAATGGCAGAAGCTTTGTCAGGTGCTTTTTGGGGCAAGGCCTTGCTTAGACCAGCTGTCCTCAGCTCTCTCTTCAGAGCAAAGCCACAATTTTAAATGTTCAGCATCTGTGCTGGTGCTGGGAGGTAACTGGCACCTGTGAAGCTCATGGCCTCCTCTCCTGTGACCGTTCAATTGCTTGTGGGATCTCAGAGGCTCTGCAGGTGGTGGCACCTCCCTAAGGCTCCTCAGGGGGAGCCTGTCTTGCTGTTTCCATGCTCCTCTTACCTCCCACCACATGCTGCCCAAATGGGCCAGTGTCAGTGTAAAAAATGGTGCTTTTGGCTGAGTTTTGCAGGTTTTGCAGTTGCTTTTGATGTTGTCAGGAAGGCCAGGAGCTGGGATGTGAGATGGCAACCTGGGGTTTTCTTTTTATGTGGTGCTCCGGAGCACTTGACGCGTAACCCAGGTCAGGTTCTGCCTTGTGTAGCTGGTGTGTCCCGCTCCTGAGCTCTTCAGACCTGTGGCTGGGTTGGAGAATGCTGACTTTGTGTCCTGGAACAACAAAAAAGTCTGTGGGGAGACTCCATGGTGATGTTTGGGCATTTGCTGTTAGGCCACTAAGAGCAGGCATGTTTGTGTCTGAAAGCAAAACACTGCTAACCTGAATGTGCAAAGTTCCTGAACTTCAGCAAAAAGCCAGTGTCTGGCAGCTGGATCGCTGCACTGACGGGTGGAGGCTCTGCCTTCAGCAGGCATTGCTGGGCTTCGTTTCTGAATGTTTTGTGTTTGTGGCTGTGCCTTTCAGCACCTTAAATATCATACCCAGTTCTTCCAAGGGATTTGAACAACTGGGTGTGTCTCCAGGAAGTTCAGTTTTGTGGTGACTGTAAAGCTGGGTTTCGCCCTTGCTTTTGCCATCACCTTTAGCATCAGGAGCTCAGTTTCTTTTCCTCCCAGCTCTGCTGGAGCTGCTTGTGAATGGATGGACAGTATGAAGGCTGCTGGGAGGAGGTGAGGGCAGAGATCTGCAGGAAGGCAGGTTTGGAGAGGCTGGGCACTCTGTTTTGTAGCTTCCAGGCCAGGAAAGTTTTCTCTCAAAAGAGTTAATTTGAAACAAGGAGAGTCTGCTCAGCTTGCATTTGCAGTGGTATAATTTCAGAGCCTCTGGTTGCAGTCTCCTGAGTTGAAGATCAGCTAGGTAGCTGCGCCCTTGGTCTGTTAAGCAGCGCTCATTTTGTAGCATGAAATGGCAATGGTGGTGCCATGTGGTGCTGCCTTCAGCAGACATCAAGCACAGCCTAGGTGGCATGTGCTACAGCTGCCTGCAAAGCCATTAGCTCTGCTGCTGGGGATGGAGAGCCCCGGAGGCTGACAAGCAGAGGGCTGGTTAATCTGAGGGGCTGTGGTTTCCAGCCCAAAGCTGGGGCTTGCTCATGCATCGCTGCTGTTGAAGCGGCCGGTGGTGTTCTCATCTGTTGTGGATGAGCCTCCTGCTTAATGTGAAATACAGTAATGCTGGGAGAGCTGGAATTAGTTCCATCACAGCAGATTTAATTTTTTTTACCTCCTTTTGAAGGGATACAACTTCAAGAATAAAGGAGTTCTGTGTATGAATCATTTTTGTTTTAAGAAGCAGTGCTGCTTGGCTGCTGATAAGGATACTTAGCAAGTAAGTAGTGCTTTTAATCCCCAAAGCATTTTCTGGCACTGATGTGACAGTGCCTCTTGGGTTGTGCCCTGGGAAGGTGACACTTTCCGCACAGGTGAGACACCTGCAGCAATGCTGCTGGGCCCCGATGCTGTTTTCGAGGTGGTGTGCTCATGTCTCCTCTATTGGACCATTTCTGACTCTTTTGGCATCCCTCTGCAGCTACAGCTGGACACTTCTTGCTAGACAAATTCTCACCCCAAATGACCATACACTGGTTATTCTGCATACATGTAAAATGGGATGCTTGGGAACTGGATGGCACGCTGAATCTTTTGCTGTTGAGGTTCTCAGGTTTATTTCCTCACAGTAGTAAGCTGATGTGTAACCTCGCAGTTCTGGAGTGAGTTTGGCTATAAATTTGGTAAGCTGTGGGTATTCTACAAGGCTGGCTTGGAAAGAAATGCAGTCAGTAACTGGCCCTCGATCTTGGTCCTCAGTAAAAGTGTTAGCAGCAGCTATGCTGAAACACATCGGGAACTTGAGGAGCACCTTTGGGTTTTCCCTCGCCCAGCTTTACTCACAGCTGCCCTACACCAGCATCTGCCTTGCCTGCCCCGAGAGAGAGAGAGAGGGGTTCTGGTCCCTGCTGCAGCAACTTTGCTGCCCTTCTGGCTGCTCGCTGCCAGGCTGCTCCCCCAGAGCTTGGCTTTTCAGAACCTGAGGTGAGCGTGCAGGGAGCACCTCTGAATGGTTTTGTTCGGAGTTGATCGGGTTCCTAGCAGGGCTCTGCCCTGGAATTGTCCTTTGGCTTTGCTCTTCGGGCTGCTTTTGAGGATGGAAGTTGTTTTTGCCTTGAAAGGTGGGCTACACGCCCAATCCAAGTGAGTAATTCTCATGACTGTTGCAAGAAGTATTCATGCTTCTGTTCGGCATCTGAGTCCAAGTTCCTTGAAGCAACATCAGTCTGGAGACACTAGCCACACTTACTAAATTTAGAGTTACTACATGGTTGTGTAACTGGCTGTAAATGAACCAACTCTTCCAATTTATTGTTTTGTCCTTAACTCCAGTGGCTCTGTCAGAAGCTTCTTCTGTCCCTGTGCCACGGGAAGCCTGCAGGGGCCGGGTTACACAAGTTGCTCTGGCTTCCCATGCTAAGTGCAATCTCAGTTGTCTGCGGACTTGAGATTAAAGCAGAGAAGGGGAGCTGGAGAGAGGGAGGAACCTCTGTCCTTCCTGGAAAACTGTTGGGCTTGTTGTTTTGAAGTCTGCAGACACGGATGATTCATTTCTTTCCTGTAAGAGGCAGGCTGACCAGCCTTCCAGAGAGCTTCGAAGCTCTTCCTCACGAGGTATACTAGTATATAATGCTTCCTCCTTGAAGTGTGTTCAGTGCAGCATGTCCTCAAACACAGACCTGAATTATTCTGACCACAGAAACTTTCCGAACGGGAGCAAGCTTCACAGAGTGAAGCAGCTTTCTTTCTGGACTGTGGACAGGCTCTCTGCATCTTCCTGAAACACAAGAAGAAGAGGAAAGCACCTTCCAGTGCCAGAACCTGTTGCCTGGGTTCCTAGATTTAAAAAATAAAGAATCCTAAAGTCTGTTCTTAGTGCAGTAGTTGATGCTTTCTTTCATCCTAATGCACTGGCTGCCAGTGTTCCGAGGTCTCACCTGTTATGTAGAAGTCTGACAGTAGGATTCAGAGTGTACCATGGGCTCAGTCACTGCCTGTTCACCCAGCGCAGCAGAGCTGGGGCTGAGCTGGCTCGTCTGCCCTTTTGACTCTCAGGCTAGAAACTTCCTCTGCTCAGCTGTGTGTGCTGGGGATTGTGCTAGTGCGTGGCAGAGAACTGTCTCGTTTGGTTCACAGACTAAATCTGCCCTGTGATGATAAAGCAGAGCGCTAAGTACAGGGTGACTGCGCTGGAACAGCACGTGTGCCCAGCTGTGGGAGCAGGGCCTGTTCGAGGCTGTGGGGGTCTGGCACAGAGCTAGCTGTCCCCTTGGGCCCTGGAATTAGAGAGCTGTCCCAGTCTCAATGAGAAGATTTGGAACTTCTACCAGAAATGTGCAAGCAGTTTACAGCATCGATCACTTCTGCCCTCAGACCTTGCATGGCAGACTTCCTCGCACGAGAGGCTCTGCTGGCTCCTGCTTGTCTTGCAGCCCTTGCAGCATCTGCTCCAGTTCACACAGGGCTTTCGTGATCAGAACCATCTCCGGCTGCCTTGATCAGCCCCAAGGGCTGTGCTGGATGGTATTAGTGCTTCTTTCCTGAGGCTGCTTTTATGTGAGCCCAGGTGTTAGATGAAAACTTAACACTTTCTGTTGCAAGCACTCTGTATTTTGCAGGAGTGTTGTCATCAGTTCTCATTTCTTGTCTTGTAAGGCATCGTAGAGAAGGATGAATAATTTATAGGAAGTAAGCATCACAAACATAATTGATATAGTCACCGTAATGCATATATAAAATCTTTAATTGCAGCAGTCTCTTTTCTTTTTTTCTCCCCCCGCCCTGGCGTTGACACTTTGAGCTTCACAAAGAATCCAGACTGAGTTCCTGCCTTCCTCTTGATCATGTTGTGGCTATTTATTTTTCTCTTCCCAGTAACATGATTTGTCACCTGTTGATACTGGTTGCCATTTGGGATCTGTTTGCTCTTGCACAGTGATCAAAGTAATTGAGAGCTGAGTGCTACCTTGCAGTGACTGTGCCCTGAGTGACAGCGTTGCACTCATTCTGTGTGTTCTGCTCTTTAACCGCCATTCAGGTGGAAGCACACCGTGTATTCGCGCCTCATGTCATCTCTCCCACAATGCTGCTTCAACTCCCTTTGTTTTTGCCCCACAAAATTCTTCTGTTCAGATTGCAGCAGTCTTGCTGATTAGCATGAGTACAACCAAGCCGCATTCCTAGGGAAAATATTTTTTATCTGAGAGTTCCCAGAGCTGTTACGCTTGCTGCAAAAACAAGTTGTTTTGTTTTGTTTTCTTTGTATTTGTGGAAATGGTTGGAAACTGCTGGTGAGCCCTGTGTGTTGGGTCTGACAAACTCTCTAACAACCTTGGCCGTGGTCTGTGGGGTGGGCTGCTCCCACCACCCAGCCTGCCTCCCCTGGTCGCTGCTGTATGTGCTTTGTGCCTGTGGTGACTGGCACGAGCTTTAACTTTCTCTGGTGGTGGTTTAATTTGAGTTTATCTTAATCTCCTCTAATCTGGCACTGAGAAGTGCTCGCTGTCAGGAGCGCTGTGATGAGGAATCCTCCAGGGACTGAAGAATGGCTTCTAGAGGCGGCAGCTTGTCTCCTGCTGCTGTCTGCTTCTCAGCATTGCTCCTGTGCAGCTTGAGGGCAGCAACTTGAGGGTGGGGGCAACAAAGTCAGTGTGGAGAGCTCTTACCTCGTGCAGCTCGGGTCTTTGTTGCCCAGTGCTGTTTAGGCCAGCAAACCATTTTGTAAGGGCACTTACGGACAGTCTTTGGAATCTGCTGTGCAGCTCACATCTGCATCTCCTCGGAGCTGGAAGAATCACAGAGGTGTGGTGACAGCGGCCCAGTGAGGAGCTGGAGGGTCTGTGCCACTCCTTCTGGAGAGCAGCCCAAGCGATCTGCGTGCAATGCCATGTGGTCGTGCTGCCAGCTTAGCTCCGCTCCAGTTCAGCACAGGGTGCCAGCCTGTGAGCTACACTGCTGGCAGTGCTTAAAGGAAGGCTTGAAACAAAAGATGGAGTAGGTGCAGAATGATGTCCGCAGCATTGTTGTCCAACCTGTGTGTGCTATCGAGCATGGCAGAGAAGAGCTCAAATTGCAGTTCCTGGGTATTTGCTAGCTTGGGTCTTGGCTCAGCTGGTTCCTGCTGCACTGTGAGATCAGGTTTGTTGCTGCTGCTGCAGACCGAAGTTTGGTGTGCCAGCAGGTCTTAATTTCACAGCTCTTTCTTCTGTTTTCATCCAATTTTGCTGCTTCACAGGCCCTTCTGTGCACACACCATGTGATTAGGTTCAGTTTTTTCCCTGCACCAGGGACTCTGGTGCCTCAAAGACCCCTTCTGCCCTTCCTTTTATCCTCACATCCATCATCTTTGCTGTTTTCATTTTCCAAGTTATTCAGGAGAACAGCATGTTCCTTGCTTTTAAGGCATCAGTCATTGCTCTGCCCTGACAGTGGCAGACCTGTTGGTTTGCCTACCTGGCTGGCAGGCATCCACTAGCCCCATTTTTTCCAGTTTCATCAGGAAAAAAAGTCCTTGGATGTTCTAAAAATGTGTAAGTATGACCTGCCAGCCTGGGAGTGTTGCAGCTGAACTGAGGGGTTGATGCTGAGCTTGGTTTTCAGGTGTTCCTGCTGATGAAGGACACTGGTATGTGAGCCAGAAGGGCATCTCCCACCTGACTGCTTTAAGGCATTTGAAGTGCAGTAGTTAAGGGTTATCTGTGCTCTGTAGAACAGGAAAAACCAAGGATGTTTATTGTGTTCCCCTGTGAAAATGAAGCCGTAGCTGGAACACTGCAGGGTTAGTTGTGTATGTGCAGGCTGGTGCTGCTGCTTCTAGCTCAGCCTCATCCGCACGTTGCCTTTGGGTTTATTTTAGGCTTGCAAGGATAGCACCTGTCATGTTCAGCTAGGCTGTGGCTGAGCAGAGTGGCAAATCTACAGCGGAGACCAGGAGAAGGAAGGGCTTTTAATCGTAAATGTCAATGTGCAGTCTGATTTGAACCCAGGCCTCACATGGTGGGTGGAGTTACCCCTCTTGACACCTGTTTTGGCAGGGGCAGGTGCTTCTGGGATGGCACCTGGGGGAAATCTGAGTGCTGTGGTGGGTGCACATCACTGTGTGAGGCACTGTCCTGCTTTGCTGGATGTATGGAGAGCTGTGTGTCTGTCCACCAAGAGGTGTGGTAAAGGTAAGTGGCTGTTTGTCAGAGTTTCTCTTGGAAGTGTTTTGAAGCTCTAATTTTCTCAGATTGTTTTGGTGCTCCATTCACAAGAACTGTTGTTGTTGCACAGAGGTATGTATTGTTTGCATCCCACCCAACTCCCCCACAGAAGTGACTTGTTCTCAGGAAACTTGATGCTTTTTCAGTTCCCTGCTTCTATGCTCATTACAAGGGTTTGTTTTTTTTTTTCCTCATGATTATGAAAAGAACTGTTGTTTGAGTGCCCAGGCTGCTGGTAGCATCTAGCAGTATGGTTTTTGGTGCAGTGTTCAAGTACCCGTCACAATTCTCTTTGTACAATTGTCCTCTCAAAGCGCAGGCTGGGCTGGCTTCCCCATTGACATATTTCCCCCTCACGTGCCTGCCCTGCAGTTCTGGTGGAACAGGCTCCTGATGCTGGGGCTTTCTGCAAAGGGAAAATTGCAGCTTGTTGTTGCTCCATTGAACCTGTTACTTGAACTTTGTCAGGCCTATGGTAGGAGAAAAGTGTGTCTGAGCTGCAGGTCTGCCCTGCTGTTATCATGGGCACTCCGGGATGATGAGCTCAGCTCGCCTTGAGATGCGAGCAGCAGCTTTCTGAACTTCATCTTATTTAAAGCTACTCTATCAGAATCGTCTTTGCTGGGTGAAACAGACATGAGACTTCAAAATTATAGGCCTTGAATTTTATGCTGACTTGAGATCTGTGCTCTTGTTCAAAACTAGCATGACACGAATGTTTTAACACTGCAGTGCTTAGAGGCTTCAGAATTGGGCTGGAGAAGAGTGTCTGTTCACAGCTACCATGCTTGTCTTTGGTACTGGTAAAAAAAAAAAAAAAAAATCTCTTGATGTCCAAAGCCTGGTGCATTTCTAAAAATGCTCAAAGTCCTGTTTGTGACTGAGCTGTGACAATACAGCAGAGAAGATTTCGGAATGTGGCCTTCTGTTAAGCACCTTCTGTTAGGTGCCATCCTCATGTCACCACCCCAGCCTGGCTGCGGTGAGCTGAAGGCTAGGAAGAGCTCTGGGGCTGGAACAGCGTATGTACGTGCCTTCCACGGAGGATGTAGATCTGGTAAGAATATAGCTGGAGGCTCTGCTTCAGGGGTGCAGAGAGCAGTGTCTTCAGATCATCGCACCCAGGATGGCGTTTGCCATGCTCCCACAGACTGAAAGCTCTTAATATTTGTAAGTAATTGTAAAAATCTTGTTTGAAGGTGTGAAGATGGAAATAAAGAGTTCAGATCACTTCACAGCATGGTGAGTGTGTTCAGCAGCCCTTAAAGATGCCACACACCAGGCTGCACAGGCTCTGGGTGGATTTTCAGTGAGACTCATTCTGTTGTTGGGTCATGGTGGCTCTGGGAGCAGGCAGCCCCTCCGAGCTGAAGCCTTTGGAAAATCTGCTTGTCCTGCCTCCTCCAGCAGCAGTTAGTTAATGGGTTTGTACCCACAGGTTATATTTGATTTGAAAACAAAACATTTGGAAGTGGCAAAGCAAACAGCAGGTGTGAGGGGTGCTGTGCTGCTGCGAGGTAGCAGAATGGGGTGAGGATGGGTGCCCCTGACCTGCCTCTGCCTTGCAGCCCAGAGATGGAGAAATGTGTGCCTGGGTGGACAGCTGTGGGGTTCTGGTGACAGCTCGGGCTGAAGGGACCAGGTACAGGCAGTTTGCTGCTGTGCTTGGCTTGGAATGAGACACCTGAATTCCCAGCTGAGTTCTCAGCCTGGCTCCGGATGGGCAGCAAGTGCCTTCTGTGTGAGGGGACCCCAGCTGAGGACCTTTCACTTTGGAACCCACCTTGTCACCAACATCCATGGCTTCAAGGAGCTGCACTCCGGGAAGAGAGGAGTTGGTGCCACAACAAAGGGGAGGGTGTGCTTGCTCCCATCTGGAGGGAGATCCGTCCTCCTCTCTCCTTAGTTCTGTTCAGGATGCTGCGAACAAGAGGGAAAACAGGATTTTTTTTTTCCATTTGTGGCTTTCTTGCCACACCCTAATGAACTCGTATCTCTTTAAATCTCAGACCTATTCCTGTGCAGCATAATCCCTGTTGTGCTGTGGTAACACGCTGTATGCACACTGCGCACCTCCTGGTGGTGACTGCTTGGCAGACCTAGGCAGGAGTTGTTTTTACCCCTGTCAGTGCTGTTGAGCTGTGCAGCGCCGGGCACACCCTGTTCTGCATCATGCATTGACCAAACCGGCAGCATTTGGGGTGCAGGGGGTCTTCACTGCTGTGGTGGTGGAGAGGGCAGAAGTGATGGGGCTTAGCTTTCTTGTAAATACCTGGAACTGATGTGGGACTGAAAAAGTAAATCAAACACTGGTGCGAATGGTGGGGAGGATGTGAAGACAGATCAGTGTCTTCCAGAGGCCGCAGCAGTGTGGGGTGTGCTGCTCTTGCCCTGCCTTTCTCACCCTGCTCAGCTTACAGCCCTGGCACACTGAGGGACCGGGCTGTTGGCCCTGCACCCAGTGCCTCGAGGCAGGCTGTGTCCCTGTGCCTGGGGCAGCACCAGTTAGAGCCCCTGGGTGGTGGGAACTCTTCTGTGTGAATTCCTTCTCTATGGAGCCCTCTGTGGTTCCTTTCTGTTCTGTGTTTTTTTGTTTGGTGGTGGTGCAGAGTGGGGAATTTCTAGGATTCTTTGAACTTTTTTTTTTTTGGCTGACTCTGTGTTAGCGTAGGGGAGAGGCTGCACCTTGTAGGCAGTTTGCAGTGACTCCTGTCAGCACCAGAGAAGCTTTCAGGAAACAAGGGTGAGCTGCAATTCTTATGCAGGAGCTGCTGCTCCCCCCTGCACTGTGAGGCTGCTGTCTGGACGCTCTCTTTGCTAATGGCCGGAGGCTGTTTCCTGTGCAGACGAGAACTCAACTTGCTGACCTCCCCAAAGACTTCTGGTTTTGTCTTCTTCCTCAAACCTTGACTGCAGCTTCACCTTGCAAGGAAGGCATGGCAAAGCAGCTTGCCATGCTCCTGGCGCTTTATGCATCAGCCCCCATGGGCTCAGGTTAGGCTGCAGCTTTTGCCTGCCCTTGTGTGAACTTGGTGGCTTTCTGTGCTCTCTTTTGGAGCTTCTGCAGGCTGTGTTTCATCTGGAGAGCCACGAGGCTATGCCATCCATCCCTGTGAGCCCTGGCAAAGTGCTGGAGCTGGTGGAACGGACACATTCCATCCGGTGATGGGCATCCCTTGAGCTGGGGAATGTAGGTCAGAGTTAAGTATGTAAAATGAAAAAAGGCTTCATTGTGAAGGCAGCATTTCACCTAGATAATACAGTGAGGTTCTCACGCTAATGGAAAACTTGTTCTTACATAGGCAGTATTTAATATGACTCATTAAGCAAACCTAATTAAGTAGCAGCATCCAGCATCAGCCCTACTAAACGCCATGACGCATGGTCCTTAAGGCACCCTGACTCGTGCATCCTCCTGTCTGCTGGCTTTCCCCTGTCCAAATCTGGGTTTTAGGTGCTCAAGCAAGGGTAAAGGAGGAAGGAGGCGAGGTGTGAGTTAAGCACCTGAGAAGTGTGGTGCTGCAGGGGGCTGAGAAATGACCCTGGGCAGAGGAATTAAGTGGGCTAGAAGCTGGTGCTGCATGGGGAGGGCGATGCTTTGTGCTTGCTGAATAAACCTGTGGTGAAGGTGTGTGGCGCAGGGTGCTCCTGAGGCATGCCTGGTAAGCAGTGTGCCAGCAGCAAACTGACAGAGGCAGCGAGCGCCTGTCAGCAGCGGGTGTGAGGCTGGCAGGAGGGGTATGTGCACAGCTGGGGGTGGCTTGCTGGGGATTTCTGCTGCATCAGGTGCTTTCTGGATGTTTGTTTCATTTCTAGTAAGAATAAAGTGTGTCTTCTCATATGCAAGGCAAAAAGAAACAGCCTTTTTACTACCTGTGCTGTGTGCTCAACACGGTGTTTAATCTTGACAGTGTCTTGAGTTTTATATGCAGAGCATTTACCTTCCATGGAGTGCTGTGTTCTGGCTTACTATTGTCCCTGCTTAACAATGCACCTGATTCCTTCCTAGCTGTGTTCCTCCCAGAGCCAGCTGCACTTTGGGGGCTGATGGAACTGCACCTCTGTGTGTGTGCAGCTTGCAAAGCTGGGCAGCTGTTCCAAGTAAAGATCACTCTTTGGCATCATCCTGGCAGGGGCTGGTCCGACTTGTCCGGGTTGCTGCTGAAAGCTGCGCATCCTGGTTGGGAAGCTGACAAATCTGAAGAACACACACTGGCAGTTAATGAGCAGGGGCAGCTTTAGGGGAGGATGTAGCTTATGTGTCTAATTAGGAATGACAGCCCATATAAAGCAGCCTGAGGCTTGCCAACCCCTGTGCCCTTCCCAGAGCGTGGCTGGGGCTCAGCACCTTGCGGCAGCCCTGCTTGCCCTCGTGCTGACGTTGCTCAGTTCCTGCCACGTGGCTTTTGGGTGCCTCTGGAATCTGCTTTCTGCAGCCAGCCCTGCAGGGCTCGTAGGTCCATCCCCACCTGGAGGCAGAGGGCTGGTTAACCTCAGCTTTGAGAGCAAGAGGAGGCAGGGCACCTCTCCAGCTGTCAGCGCAGGGCTTTCTAAATCATCTTGAGGGTGCTTTTCTGTAGTGTTTGCAAACCTCTAACTGTGTTATGGCCTAATGTTTCATTGGGGCTGTGATGGGCTGAAATCCCTGTGTTATAACTGAGGTTGTTAAGGCGAGGAACATATTATGTGTATGGCACATAACAGAGCCCGGCATTAAGGCAAAATGCTTTCCTACTGTGCGTGTGCATAGTGATATATCCTCATAAAAAAGTCATTGGAGGAAGCAGGCATCAAGTGAATTACAGTTCCAGGAAATATGGGGCTCCCTGTCAAGGATAACTGACTTGGTGTGAGAAGGTGAGATGTGTTTTGCAGACGATGGCTGCCGATGAGTTGTTCTGCAGGCTGTTTTCATTGGGTGTGGAGATGCGAAGGCATCCTGGTGTACGAAGCATCCACTTGGAGCTGTACCACTGCATGGACAGGGATCAGTGGCTCTGTAATTGATGAGCTCCATCATTCCTCTTCAGCTGCTTTTCCTCCTGGGTAAGATATCCCCAGGAGGCTGTTAGCACAGGTACAGAGCAAGGCTGGGTGTTGTGTCTGTGCTGGGAGTTGGTGCCTCACTGCTCTGAAAGGCAAATGCTTTATTAACAAAGGGGGAAAAAAATAAAATTCAACCTGTCACTGACTAGCTCTGTGTGCGTTTGGAGGCAGATCTGCTGACTCCAGGCAAACAGGCGTTTACTGCGTTTTGCTCGCGCTGTCTGGAGCGAGCACTTACTCCTCCTGGGGCATTCTCAGCAGAGCTGCTCCAATCTGCTGAGTTACACCTGAGAGGCCACAGAGGTGGTGATGGTGCTGACAATAAAAGGCCTCAGCTTGTCTCAGACCTCAGTCTGAGTCACATGCTGAAGGAGGGCTGGGAAGGATGGAGGGGAGCAAATGCACTTGATAAATGTGTAATGTTTGTCAGAGGTGATGCGCTGCTTGAGCGTCCTCTCTAGCCAGAGCTGCACTGAGACATCTTACAGGTGGTGTTACTATCCAGCTTCAGCAGGTTTAGAATGGGAACTTTGTCTGATTTTTTTTCTAATAGAGTACACAACATCTGGCCTTACTGCTTTTCTGACTTCCGTGGCATTGCTGTGTGCTCGCTTACGCCAGTGGCCTCAGTGAGTCGTCACATCTGTGCTCGTTGTTCGCCCAGTTGCCAGGGAAGGGATAGGGTGAGCAAAGATCATCCCCTGATTTATCATCTTGAGTTATTGTCACATCACATGTGTCACTGGACAGATCCTTGCAGAATAAAGTGGCAGAGGAGAGAGGTGTTGGCATGCAGGTGCTGGGGGTTCTGCTGGGTAAGCGCTGTGCACTACAGTCTGGTTAGCTTGTGATAAATGGCTTGAGTTGTCCTAGAAAACAGCCGAAGGCACAATGGTAACTGTCATGTTGATGGTTGGACTGACAGGCTCTAAACAGGAAGCTGAGATCTGTGTTCTGGCTGGGAGGGTAAGGAGGAAAAAAATCAGTCCATTGGGCTTACCCATGCCAGGGCAGTAGAGCAGTGCCCTGCTCCAGGGGTGCTGGGTGTTAGGTTGGGGTCTGGAAGGCTTTCACACCTCGGTCCCCATCGCATCATTGCTGTCAGCAGTCCTCGTGAGATTTTCCAGGTTACTGGAGGAAATTGAAGGTTTGCCGTTGTTACAGGGTGCATAAGCAGCCTGCCTAGCAAGGAGGCAGTGAGTTAAACCTTCTCTGGCTGGAGATGTTTTAGATGTGACAGTCAGGGACGTGGTTTAGTGGGCATGGTGGTGAGGGATTGACAGCTGGACCTAAAAATCTTTTCCAGCCGTAATGATTCCATGATGTTTTAGTCTGCCCCCAGTTGTCAGAAGGCTTGTTACAGTGCAGGGGCTGCAGAAACTCAGTCATTAAATCCGAGCTCCTGCATCCTGCTGTATGGATTCAGTAGGGTCCATTCCTCCTTTCTGTGATGCCCAGTACAGCACTTGTGTCTGGGAGGGATCACTGGGACTCCCACAGTGAATAGAAAATGCAGCGGAGGTTTTTTGGGTAGTGATGCAATTGTGCTGCATTGTCCCAGCAGCTTTCACACACTTGCCTGCAGTGGGAGCTGGGGGAGTGGCTTTGCTTTTTATCAGGACTAAATGCCTGCACGGAGTGCCTGTGCTGGCCCTGAATTTTGGGTAGGTTTTCTGCAGCATTCCAGACTGTGCTTGAGCTCATTGTAAAGGCTTTGAATTTATTTTTTTTTTATGGTGTCTGACTTCACAGTGCATACATCTGGTTCAAAAGGAATTGTTATTTAGCTGTTGTTTAACAGAAAGCCATTGCAAATGCTTGCTGTGTCACGCACTAGCGTTAGCTGTTGCACCCCTTAACTCTCCGCCTGCCTTTGCTCTGTTCTGGGGGAGCTGGGGCGGAGATGACCCCAGGTTTCCACGTGGCTGTGTCCTGCGGTGTGCCAGCTTTCCCTGTGAGCCAGGCTGCAGGGTCCCCCCAGCACCCTTCACCACCAGCTGTGGAGGCTGTCCTCATCTCCAGCCTGAGCATCCTGCACTCCCAGCAGCTTACCCAGCCCTGGTCTGCTCTGCTGCAAGCACTCGCTGCCCGGCGCTGGCTGGGGAGCGTGGCATGACACAGCAGTTGCTGTGCTTTCAGCTAGAGCTATTTATACATTGGTTTTCGGTGTTATTTTGTCTCCTCTAGGAGGCTGTGTGCTTGATGAAATAATTCCACTGAAGTTCATTAAATTTGTCAGAGTTCCTGAGTCCTAGATGAGAATTTTGGCTTGTGGCGGTGCCATAGCTCCGTGTCCAAACATGGCTGGATGTGAGGGAATCTCACTGTTAGGATGTGTTGGGATTCAGACCCCCAAAGTAATTTTTGATAGGCAAACTGGGCTGCGTTGGCTCTTTGGTGAACCAAAGCAGAGTGCCTGGGATTGAAGCGTAATAGACTGTAATTGTAATGCCTTCTTCCCTCCTAGGAGAGAAGATAGCAGCAATTGTGAAGCAGACCTGTCAGTGTCTGGGGCAGGGACTCAGGTGGGGGTGGCGGGGGGGCTCTGGGTGAAAGCAAGGGGAGGGGCAGTGGGCTGTGCTGCAGCACCTGTCCTGTGTCAGCCTCTCCCACCACGGAGCTGCAGCTGTGCCCAGAATTGTAAGCAGCTGTATAAAGAGTGTTTTTCCAACTGCCTGTGTGTGCACAGACTGTGAACGGCTGGGGATGACCAAAATGTAATTGGTTCCATTTTCGAATCAGTCCAAAAACAGGAGCAGGAAGAGTGGGAACCTGAAGTGTAGAAGCACCCGTGGGTTATCTTCCCAGCACACGCTGGAGTGGCAGAGGGCTGTCAGACAGCTTTGCTGCACAGTGCGAGCTGTGGGACTTGCAGAGCATGGATATTAGGGCATCTTAAACCATCCTTTCCTCCTTGCTGTTGTCTTAAAGCTGCTTGCAGGTCGTGTTGGCTCTGAATAATTGTGAACAATTAGAAGCTAATTTAAATGGCTGGTTTGTATTCACAGCAGCAGCATATGAGCTCACCAGCTGGAGAGCAGACGCGGAGGCTTTCTGTTGATACATCTCCCTCTAGTTCTGTGACGGTTCTCGCAAGGTGGATTTTTGCTGTGGGCTGGCATTGAGCTCCCCCTGTGCATTGCTGACCTGATTGCAAGGAGAGGGGGGGCTGCCTGGTGCTGCTGCTCTGTGAAAATCTTTTTGCTTCAGGTGGATTCAAGAGCTCCTAGACACCTGTTTTGTGCATGGGGAGGAACACAGCACGGCTGCTGGGATTCCCGGGAACTGGGACCACTGGCTGCAGCAGGTTTCCAGTGCCATCCCCTTAGTGGTCGGGTGAGGCATCCCTCAGTGGGGTCAGGGTACCTGTGCAGGGGCTGTGCTGCTTCCCCACTGCAGGCATTGCAGCTCCTGGCTCAGATGAGGCTTTGAGGGAGGGCTGAGACAGCCCATCTGCGAGAAGCGGTGCTGCTGTATAGGCAAAATGCTGTATGCTTCTAAATGCTGTCATCTCCTGTGTGGTGTTTTTTTTTTTTTTTCAGGTAACAGTGCCATCTGGTGCTGGATCACTGCTCTTTATCAAGCTTTTCTCAAATTCCAAGGCAGAGGTATTAGGTTGCTTTCAATCAGCCATTTTACTGCAGGGGGATGGGTGGGGGTTGTGAGGCCTCGAGCTGCGGCCCCGTATTTCTGGTAGAGGCTGATCTGCCCCAAAGGCTGGGTCTGTGAAGCAGAGGTATCAGCACTGACAGGGATCATTCACTGTTGCTAGGAAGAAAAATCCTATATTTAGATTAAATCCTGTAACTGCGGGCATCTTTGGAAGATTCCCCATAGATCTGCAGGTGGCTTGCTGCTAGGCTTACTGTTCAGTGTATCTTACGAGTTCTGTCCATATGTTGTAGTCCCAGACATGTGTTTTTAAACTTTACTCTCCTGTATCTTTACACTAAGCATTGTTATCATGCTCTCTCTGGCTTCTCTCTCAGGCCTCTCGCGTGGTTCTCTAAAGCTTTTTGTCTTTGCTGCTTTGCCCCTTCTTCAGGCCCATGTGAGTGAGTTTCCTGTTGCCACATCCCTTCTGTGACAGGCGATGGTGCTTGGTGACAAAGACATGAGGCTAAGGGTGTTGAGAAGCTGAGAGCTGCTGTTGCCAGTTCCGGAGTGATCTGCCTTGTGAGCAGAGGGAAGGGGCAGTGGGTCAGTGCCTGCCTGCTGCCCTCCAGACCCTCTCCTCCCAACTCCTTCTGCAGGTGCCTTGCTCCCTCTGCTGGAAAATGCTTCCAGACCTGCTCCTTTCCCATCAATAGCAGCGCAGGCACCCTCTTGCCTTCCTTCTGTTGAGTTACTGTCCTGTACTTCATCTTCCTTTCCAGATCAGTGGATTCACCAGGCCAGGGAATCTGTCTTACAGCAACTTCCAGAATGTCATGTGAATTTGCAGAGCCACAGAAATGATTTGTTGCCAGTGTAATAAATAATGTTTGACGTTCTTGGACAAGGGAAATCCAAGTAGAAGATTTACTTCTGCTGAGAGAGATTTGTTTTGAAGCCAAATTCCTCTGCTCTGAAGCACAGCATTTACCCACATTATAATTAAACTGAACTCTTGTTGTGTCAAATGATTTATTTGGGGTTTTTTAGCCAAATTTTCCTTCTTGGGAAAGGGAAGCAGTGTTTCAGTGTCTTGCTGCCAGAGGGCTTGAAGGTGTTTGTTGGGAGCAGGGACATGTTGCTGTAAGTGAAGGACCAGAGCTGTGCTGTGGGAGGGGTTCTGTGCTTCCAGAGGATGGAAGGATATTCTGCCCCCAAAGGACTTTACAGCCTAAAAATAATGAGGCGGGGACATGTCAGGAAGAAGAAAAAAGCAATAAATTCAAAAAGCAGCAGGTGGGGTGACAGAAATGTAGAGAGGGACAGAAGTGACAAGCGTGCTGCAGGCAGTTGTGTTGGTAGGGGAGGCCCTTGGAGCTTGGGTCTGGTGCTGGAAGGAGCTCAGCTGAGTGACACCACTTCGTTTTCTGTCCCCGTAATGACACAAAGACAAATCCGAGAGCTGTGCTCCCCTGGGAGGTTGCAGGAGCTGATGCCATAGCTGGGTCTGGATCTGCGGGCAGTGACGCATCCAGTGGTCTGGTTGTCCCTGGTGGGGCTGCCTGCTCCCCTGTGGGTGCTGCGGGCCTTCCCTTGCCCTCTGGCAGTCAGCTGCCCGGCGTTTCCCAAATGCATCCCCACATGCCCAGTAAACAGTGGGTGTGTAATCTGATGGCAGTTAATGACTCTGTAGTGCAGGGGCTTCAGAGCTGTTGCCGGCGTTCAGCTGGTGCCAGACAGGTTTGTTTTAGAGTGGGACTGGAAGCTGCTGCTGGCAGTGGGATCTGAGCAGGCTGGATTAGGAAATCCTTTCATGCCTTTTGGTGGCTGGAATGCACATTATGTCCATGCTGTAACGTTAAACCCAAAGGCTGTTGGTAGCTGGCCCTTGCTGAGGTGGGGCTGGAGATGAGCCTGGTTTGTGCTGCAGGCTGTGTGTGCTGAGTGCCGGGGGACTGGCACACTGAGACCTGCTGGTTTCATGAGCAAAGGAGCTGTAACCTGCTGCCAGCCTGCAGGTTGTGCTGCAGGTGATGGGAGGCAGCACTGACTTCATCTTGGCTTCTGTGAAGTCCTGCAAAGCATTTCTTTCAGTTTTGGGGAGAGTTTTAGCACCTCCTGCCTCCCCCTGTTCTGTCCTTCTGCACCTGGAGCTGATCATCAGCCTGACCTTTTGCGGAGTGCTGGCTGCACTGTCCAGAGCAGCCTCACAGCCAAGCTTCTGGGCTCTTCTGCAGTGAGTAAGGGCAGTGAGGATCCTGCTCCTTGTCCTTCCCTTTGACCAGTCCAGAGGGGAACTGCATCTTCCTGAGAGATGCACTCATGGGTTCTGAGAGTTACTTTAATACAGGCAATGCTGAATATTTTTTTTAATCTCTTAGTGCAGTTTCCAAATAACTATTTTCAGCTTCTGTAGTCCTTTGAACTTCTGCTCCCCTTGTAGGGGCAGAACTTTGCCAGCCAGTGCAGATTGACTCTCACTGTTATTCAGCCTCATCCCACAAGGTTGTGTCAAAACCCTGTTTTCCAGCTCTTTGGCTCTTCAAGCTCTGGTTCTCAGAAGTCTACATTTCTAGCAGTCTTTGTTCTGCCCCGGTCTCATTTCCCTCTCTCCTTCCCCATAAACCCCGCGTGGTTGGAAGCCTCCAGCCCCTAGAAGCAAGCAGTGTGAGCTGCCTCATGTTGCAGAGCAAACCAGCTCTTTACTTCCTCAGGATTCTGTTTTCTGCCTTTTTTCTTCCCCCTCCTGCTTCTTAGACAGCTCATGTGCAATGCCATGTCATCAATGTAACAGAAGTGTCTTTCTGTATGCAGAACATCTTTTCCTAAGAGTTGTGTTTGGTGCCTCTAGTAATGTGTTGATGCTGAAATTCTCTTAGAAACATCTTGGCTTCAGATCTTCCTGATCTTTGAAATTCTGAACCTCTGTCACCTAACTCTGTGCATCCATGCTATGTTTGGGCAGCTGACTTGCTATTTTAGGTACCTCATTTGGATTTAAATAAAAACAGCTTGTGTTGATTGCTGCACTGCTCTTTTAGCTGATGAGAGTTTGGGTGTGTAGTCAGACTGTAGAGTTTAAAGTAAATAAAATAGAAAGGGGAGTGCTGACCTGGATGGGATGTTTGCTTTGGCTGCCCCCAGCTGTGTGCCCACCAGAGCTGCTCCTGGATTCATCTCTCCTCCATCGCAATTGTCCACTGGCACAGGAAGGACTGAAAAGAGCAGTGTAGAGAGCTGTCCCTATTACTAGTCAGGCTTTATGAAACTGCAAGTAGTTTTTCCTTTATTTGCAAATTCAGCGTGTGTGTGGAAACAGGCTCAAATGAGAACAGTTACACAAGCTGGATGAGGAAGGTGCTGGGATGTGCGAGATGGAGCAATAGGAGCCGCAGGTCTGTGCAGGTCAGAGCCTGGCTTCCCTGCCCTGCTTGTGGCTTCTTCCCCAACCAGAAGCACCACCGTGATGCACAGAGCCCTCGTGACTCTTGGGGGGCTGCTGGCTGGGTGAGCATCAACCCCATCACATAGTGGACCCAGACAAGAGCTTCACCTCCTGTGGTTGTACTTCCTCTGGTTGTTGTAGGCAGTTACCAAAGGAGAGGGTCGTCTGCTGCTTTCTCTCCTTCATCCTTATGTGCTTATTCTCAGAGCTCTTACTACAGAGGGTGAAATGTGGCAAGCATCTGGGACAGCTGTTCTCTTCAGCACAGTGGCTGTGTTGGAGGCAGTGGCTGTGGAATCCCACCAGCACCTTGAGCAGGTTTGGTTCTTCACCAGTCAAATGCTGCAGCTGTGTGGGGCAGTGCTGACCTGCTGTGAACTCCAGCAGCTTAACTCCCTGTTGGCAGGGCTGTGCTGGGTCAGGTGTCACCTCCGCAGCCGGGGCGAGCTCCGCATTGCTGGGTGGCTGAGCAGAGGTGCGCTTGCATTGCCACGGCTCTCCGAGACGAGACGTATGCTCCCAAATCAATGTGTGACCGTGATCTGCCTTGGGCAGTGGTGGATCTGAGTGAGAGAGGGCTCATCCTCCTGCACTCTGCAGTTCTCCAGCGTGCCTCAGTCTGCAGGATCCACTGAGGAGTGAGATCCTCTGAGCGCTGGTAAGGGAGCTGGTGCAGAACGCATTGTGAGCTGTGTGCTGGTGCGTGTGAGAGCAAACAGACTTCGTGGAGGATGCATGCAGTCTTTAAAACTCTTGTTCCCTTCTGCATTGTTCCCAGCTTCTGTTCTCAGTTCGTGCAGAGTTTCTCTGTAGTTATGACAGTTTTGCCTGCTTGAGGTGATGTGTGGCAGTAGCAAAACAAAGTGTTGCTGTTTATTTCTCCTAAAGTAAAATACCAGTGCTCCCTCTGTTGGATAAAGTGTTCATTTTGGTGGGGAGAGCCGGTAGCTGGAGCCTGTGTAGAGGTGGCTTTGGCCACCGTGGTGCTACGAGCAAACCTGAACAGCTAGTTAGAGAATTTGAGCGCTGCTTTTAAAGATGGATGAATCTCTTATCATTATCTGCAGCTTCTGAGTACTTCCAGTACTGGTTTTGTTTCGATGCACAACAGCCAGGGCCAGTTGCGTCCCCACAGCAATCTCGGGAGCTCCTGAAGCTCTTAGCAACAAATAATGGAAGCAATTCCTGCCTGCTTACCTGCCGCAATACTCGGCACCAGCAGCTGGTCTGTGTCGTCAGAAGAGATCTGCTGTTGGAAGGTGGCTCCTTGGAGAGCGAAATTGGCCGCACATCTTCCGTTTGCTTTATGGAGTTGAGGGGTTAAATTCAGAGAGTCCAGATATGGGCTTGCCCCCCTGAATGTGGGCTTGCCCCCCCGATTGCCTATATCTTGCTGCTGAGCTGTTGGCTGGAGCCAGCTAACTCCACAGGCAGCTCTCCAACATCTGCAGCTGAACACAGAACAATGTTTAGTTTCAGGAGATGACAAGTTTGTCTGCTGCTGTACGAAATCAGACAACCGATGGGAAGCAGTGAAGCTGCTGAGGCTTAATGAGTTAATGCTTTACTTTCTCCCAGCCTGCCCAGTTTGAGGTGAAGGCAGCAGTGACTACCTAGCTCCTCACTGAGGTGAAGGGGACTCAGCTGAGAAGGGGGAACGCAGTTGTGTTGGTGCTGGTTCCCCAGGCAAAAATCCAAATCTGTACCACTCCTGCTGTGTGAGAGCCAGATGTGGGGAAGCAGCCCAGGTGTTCCTTGCCAAGCTGCAGCTGGTGCTTTCTGGTTGTTGCTCAGCCCCAAAGCTTGGACACTGCCCCTGGTGCTTGGCACTGAAGCAGTAAGGGGGTGCCAGAGCTGTTCTGCCTCTTCCAGCTGCTCCTTGTGCAGCTGGGGCCCTAACCCAGCTCAGTGTGCAGGGGCACGGGGCTTGCTGGGCGCATCTCTGGGGCTGTTAGCAAGGCACGTGACCAGGACATAAAACCTGAGCCACGTTAAGACTGACTTTCATGGAGGTAAATATAGCAGCTGAGCCGTAAGTACCTATTTTAAAAGCATGTATCCAATATTGAGCTCCCTGGCTACTGAGTGAGGAGCCAGCCTCTGCTGGGTGATCACACCCTGGGCACAACATACGAGGGGAAGAGTGACCAAGCTGTCGTGTATTCAGAAGCAGCCATCCCGGCTTGCTGTGGTTGGGTTTCTTTGGATTTTGACACTGTGTGATGACAGACTTGCTAAGTATTTATTGTTGGGGCTGGCATGCTGCCTACTACTTGGCTTGCTTATCCTAGCAACTAGGGCAGGTGGGGCTGCCGTGCGATGCTGAAAATAGTTGTGCTGCCTTTAGAAACCAAGACATCTGAAAACAGGTGACATGCAGTTCCCCTGCAGAGAAAGCTTTATGCTGTGCTGTTGGAAGGAACGGCATGGTTACATCCTTCAGGTGCAGGTGAGTGGGAAGGCTGTGTGTTCGCAATGCTCTTGAGTCACCAGGGATGCAGAATGTACAGAAATTGCCAGCACCAGGCAGCCTGAGGTCATCGTGTCACCTTGTCCTTCAGGTACCACCCAGTGCAGAGCAAAGCAGTCTGGCCCAGTGATGGGTGATGCACCAGTTTAATCTGGCACGTGGTGTTTCAGTTGCCCCAACGCGTGTTGAAATGAAGCTGTCGTTACACACTGGGTGTTGCAGTGACTCTTTGGTTAAAACACCCCCAAATGCTGTTCACAGGTGTGTGCTCGCGGGAGCGTATTGCTGCGTGGCTCTGGGTGTTGGAAGGCAACCTGGACAGTAACAAATAGTTGTAGAAGGAACAAAAATGGATGTCTGTCTGAGCCCTGGTGGGAGGTGATGAGAGCGCTTCCACAGGCTGGAAATGGGCTGTGGGAGGCTTCAGGTTTCCCACCCTGGTGGAGCTGGGGCTGCAGAAGTTGCTCTAAAAGCCTTGCTGGCTGCCTCTCTTCCTCCCTTTACTGAAACATGCAATCAAGAAGGCAATAACTGCTCAGGTGCTTGGGTTTGATTGCAGATCCTGTCCTCAGATCATAGATTTGTCTAATCCTGCAGTGCAGGCTGTAAGCCAGGGCGTAGGCTGGGATGAAGTGCTGACAAAGCACAGTGGATTTTGGGCTGGGCATCAACAAGAAGGGATGCGCACCGCTGTAGCCGAGAGGTGAACTCTGAAAGCAAGGTGTGGAAGAGGCTCTGTCCCTGACACACGGCTCATGTGGCGCTTCCCAAAGCGCCCGGTGTGGAGTTGGTGTGTTTGCAGAGCTGGTATCGATGTACCAGTGCAAACAGCTCCTGACCGCGGAAATGCAGTGGGAGTTTGCCCTGTTCAGCAGAAGGAGGCTGAACAGGCCTGGGAGAGCACTGCAGCCTTGTGGCCTCCTGTGAGTGTGCTTAGGGCATTATCCCTCATGCAGCATTTTCGTAGCGTGTTGGGAATTGCATTTTGCAGTTCTAAGCCTGTTCGTGCCACCTAAAGGAACAGCCTGCGAGTTGCTGTCAGATCGCTGCTCAACATCTTCTGCTGGGAGCCTCCACAGTCCAGATGTTGTGATGCTGTGCGTTTGGGTTTGTCCTATTATTTCCAACTGTCAGTCACTAAATTCAGTTTTTCTCTTTTTTTTTTTTTCCCCTCAGCTGAAGCTCGAAGATCGCTCTGTAGTCCCTCGAGATGTGGTCAGACATATGAGCTCCAGTGTAAGTGCTTTTTTCCTTGTCCCTTTTTGATCATAACACCACTGCCTGGGTTTCTGAGGCTTGCCAAATTGCCTGAATGGAACTGAACAGTAATGCTCTGAGTGTTCTATTTTTAGTGTGTTTAATAGAACTACCAGCATCCTTTGAAAATGAAATGCTGATAAGGCTGCCTCACTGCTGTTGCATATCTGCGAAGGTCTCCTGAGCAGACAATGTCAGGTAATGAGGCAAGGAGCTTGCCTCTCCTGGCATCCTTTAAGCCTCTAATCGAGCCAGTCTGGGATGTGGGGAGTGTAGACCTGCTCTCCCTGACCTAATGGAGTGAAAGCAAACCATGTCATCGCTGTGTGCCTTTTGGTGGTAAGAAAACAGGAAAATATTTTCAGGGAGCCCTCTCCATCTGCAGTGAGTGCCATTTTGTAGGTTACTTCTGGATGAAACACAGCAAATCCCAGCACTACTGATGCAAGACATACACCAAAGCACCTGACAGCAGAAAGCAAGCTGGTTCTTAATCAGCAGCCTGTGGTCATCACCTGCACTCCTTATTTCAAGCCCTAGTCATTCTATTCTAGTTTTACAGCGCTTGTGCACGTCAGAGATGCGTGGATTTGTTTTTTGTAGGGAATACTGGGAATGCAGTTCCATACTGATCATCAGCTGAGATGGGGTCTCTTAGGAGCTAGCGGGGTTGGCAGGTCCTTGCTGTTGCTGACACCTGGCCTGTAACCCTGAACCATATGGCCTGCCTTGTGTGCGCCCGCATCTTCTCTTGACTTGCTTCCAGCAGCCACCCAGGCTGTGCTGAAGCAGGCAGCTGGCTGCTGCAGCTGCGCCACGTGGTGAGCAGCCTGGTGCAGGCATGGGGAGGGCCATTCTCTGACCTGGCTGGGTGTTTCAAATCGAGCCTTTCTTTTCAATTAAGAAAAAAAATAAACCCAGCCCTTTTGCGCAGAATGTTCTGAAGAAAAGGGTGGGGGAAAGAAAATCATGAAGGGTAACTTGAGAAATGCTGAAACAAAGCATTTCCTTAAGAAATGTGATTCTTGTTTGAAGTGGAAATTTGGATTCAACATACCTTGCTAAAACTGCAGCTTTGTGAAAACATTTCAGACCAAAACAACTGCTAGCAAATTGAAATATCAGCTGTTGACACTGCTGTACCTGGCACAGCTGGGCACTGTACTGTATCCTTGCTCAAAGGATGTTTAGAGTCCTGCCCCTCAGTTGTGACAGTTTTTACAGTCCTGAAAGCTTAAAATGACTTTGAGCTGTTCTCTTCGTGGCAAATGTGGATGCGCTTCTTTTGTTTTGCAATTTCCACACTCATCTAAGCACAAATTAGCTTCTCCAGCTTGCTGCACGTGTGTCAGGAGATGCATTGGTGTGTCCCAGCAGGTGTTTTGCACGCTCCTGTATTCTGTTTTCATGTTTAAACACTGTAACCTTGGCCGTTCGTGCTGTTGGCTGATAACTGCATTCTTATCGATGGAATGGTGGGTGCGTAACTGCATTTCTTTCCTCCCCACTACTCAAAACCACAGTGAATCTGAAGATGACTCCCGCTTCACCTTGTCCTCAGGCATCTTCTAAATGTCAGTGGTAAATGAAACAATAAACCCCTTCTATCCCAAAGAAAACCTTGACAGATTAATCAGATGTATTGCGAACATTGCAAAAGCATTTAAAATAGAAACTCCGCAGGTGTCAGCCTGCCAAATCCAGGATGTGGGATGGTTGCCCTGCACCAGTTGGCCTGGCAAGCGCACAATGTGGAACTTGTTCTCTATGCAGCACACTCTCAGGGCTTGTTTCTAACCTTGAGCGGGAAGGACTTGGAATCCTCTGTTCCTCAAGAGCAGAAAGCTGACTCAAATTCAGGCGTGAGGAAAGAACGCTTCCGGGCCTGATGCATGAAATGAGATCATTTTCTCTAGAGGCAGTTGGGCCCCCATAAGTCTAATCCAGACGGATGCAAAGTAGTGGCAGACTTCATTTTTCCAGGTGATCCACTAGCATGGGGGAAAGATTAGGTCTGTAATCTGTCAGACACCTAGGTTTTGTTGCTGCAAAGGATGCTGGGCCCTTCTAAACAGCACAATGAGAGGGTAAAGAGCTCCTTGTTAGGAGAGGGTATTGAGGGAGGGAGTAGAAGGAAGGGGGGGTACAAGATGTGGGATTTTGAAGTGGAATCCATCAGTTCTTGTAGCAGTCCCCGCAAAGATCAGCCGCCTCCTTTCTCCTGTGTTGCTGTTGGAGTTGATGGAAATGGATTTTAATATCAGAACTGTGAAGCGTTGGCTTGTTTCACATGGCCCCTCTTCTCTTTGGAGCATCTGATGCTCAGGCCAGGGCACTGGGGCCTGACAGCTGAGCTGAGCGGGTGATGTCGTGCTCTGGGGCTGCATTGCTGAGTGCTGCTGCGTCCTTGGAGTGATGCCGCAGAACCTCCCTGCGCGGCTGCCTCCCTGTGGCAGGCTGATGCTCTGCGTGGCAGTGGAGTAAATAAAGTCATCATGGCAAAGGTTCAGTGGCAGGTGAGGGAGGGGAGCTGTGCTTCAGCCCTCCTGTAGCTTCTCAGGCTGCTTGCAGCGTTGATCTCTGCTTTCACAGCAGTTGCATGCAGGGCTGTGTTCTCCCTTGAGCACTTTAGCAACTGGAAGGGGAAGCAAGCTGAACTTGTCCTCTTGCCCTTGGCTACAGCTGCATTAAATGGGATCTGTGGATACAGGGTGCTGGGGTACTCATGTGGTTCTTGTTCTGTTTGGCACTAATGGCAAGAGGGTTTTTGCCAAGGGAACACTGGTGCTTTGTAATTTGAGCTGGTATAGGTGGGGTAAGACTTGAATTCCAGAGCAGCAGCAGCAACTTCATGCTGAGCCCGCAGGGTGTGTGCACCCAGTGAGGCCGTGGGTAGGTGAGGAGCATGGGGCCTCCGTAATCCGTCCTTAATCACTATTTCCAGTGGGACATTGCAGCACAGAAGGAGAAGCTGCATCCTGAGGTGCTCAGTGTAGGGTAGGGGAGTTGTTTCTTGAAGGTTTTCTTTGTTTGTTTCTGTGGCTGCTAGCTAAGCAATCTAAAACACAAACCAAACCCTGAACAGCAGAGCATGGATGGACTGGGTACATTTATGCAGCTGAAGTTGGAGGCAGGGTGAGGGTTGCATTTTGGCTTCCAGGAGCTGAGTTTGAGCCAAGCGGGTGCTGCTTGTGAGCAGGCTCTGCTGGAACAGTGCTGGCAGCAGCTGTTGTGGCTCAGGTGTGGTTCTGGCAAAACCTGCTGGGGGCTCTGCGAAGGTGGGAGCGGGCAGCAGGGCTCGGCGGGGCTCTCCCTGGCACCCATGCAGGCTGCTGGGCTTAGCTGCAGCTGTCAGCTATAGCTGGGAAGGACTGGGAAGCAGAGGGAGCCTTTCTAGAAGGAAAGGGTAGTAATCTGTGGAGCAGCTGGAGGAGATGAACCTTGAGCTGTGCCAGCCCAGCTCCCCCAGCCCTTCTGGCAATGCTGCTGGTGACGCTGGCACGGCTCTGCAAGGGCGCTGCATGAGGACGCCGCTGTACCCATCGCCTCCTCACCCTGGGAGCTGCAGCCTGCGGGGCTTGGGCTCGCTGTAATGCCAGGAAGGGGACTGCAGCAAGCAGGCAGGTGGAAAACCAGGCAGATGAACGGGCTGAGCAACCTGCCCAGCAGTTATCCGGGGCTGCAGGGTGTCTCAGCTCTAGCCAGTCCCCGAGGTGAGACAAGATGAGCTCAGCACCAGCAAACTTGTCCGCTTCCAGAAAGGCTGCTCAGGGTGAAAGCCTTGAATAAATATCTGACGTGGTTCAAAAGAACAGCGTGCTTGTAAGTGGAGTGAGCAAACAAATCCACCTCTCCCAGGGTGTAAGCACCTCGAGTGCTGTGCTTTAGTCCTGCTGGAGCAGTGACCTTGATGTCTGAGATAAGGACAGCCTTAAAGCTGCTGATATTGGGGCGTTTGTCATGCTTTTACAGCAGACTGTGAGCTTTAATCGATACAAGGATGGATCCTCCCCCCATCAGGAGGCTGGGGCAGCTGCTGCATGTGGCTGCGTGGTGGTTCGCAGCCCTTCCTGGCAGGCTTCTGCCACGTGTACAGGCGGCGTGCGCGTTGCGCTGTCCCCAGAAGGCACTTGACAGCATGCAGTGTTATCCTGGGGACAAAAAGGATTAAAACTTCACTGAAAAGTGACAGAGCTAATGGCAATCTTCTCCTAATTGAATCTGGTGTGAAACCGTGTAATCTGGAAGGTACCAGATTTTTTTAGTATGGCAGCAAGCGAAGACCATTTATAAAGTCCTGCACAATTGAGCTTTAGGTGAGAAGTCACAGAGTGCTGTAGTGAATTTCTCTTGTGTCCTGAGGTTGCTGACCTACCCCTGCCTTTGCTGGTTCAGGGCAGTATCTGTGTGATGGCCCTTGGAGCTGCAAAGATCTGCTCACTTGAACGGACTAAGTGGCTGGGCAGGTTTTAAAGCAAATCAGTGCTGATGACCTGACACAGTGCTGTCTTATTTGACCAGATACAGGAGTCTCTGGGCTGCTGTGTTAGCAGACACACTCCAAATTTTAACTGGAAAGAAAACGCTGCAGGTCTTTAATAGCATTCTGAGCCTTGGAGTTGTTTTGGGATCATGTGAAATGCTCCTTTAGAACAAGGATCTGAAGGCAGAGAGGAGGGTTTACTCCTGAGGTTTGCCTCTGCACAATGTGCACATTTGTGGGTAGGGCCTTCTCTAGGTTCTAATCCCTTTTTCTTTCTTTGTGTTTTCAGGACAGCCAGTGTGGGACCGTAATTGACGTCAACATAGAGTGTGCTGTGAAGCTGGTAGGAACCAACTGCATCCTCTACCCTGTCAACAGCAAAGACCTGCAGCATATCTGGGTGAGAACACAGCCAGAATAAACCTTGGGGCTGGGGTTTTGTCTGGAAGGATGCTGCTGCTTCCAAGCAACACGTGCAGGGGAAGCATCTATGCTGTGCAAGATGCATCTTCAGTTTGGTTTTATTTTAAACGTCCTGAAAGCATCCTCCCTGGAAGATGATGTGGGATGATTCTATCTCCTCTTCTCCCCGTCTGTTCTGTGTTTCTGACCAAGTTGCTGAGATCAAACTGACTTGGAGGAGGCTTCGGTTGTCATTAATTGTGTAAGCTTCTCTGTTGAGGTCTCTGGTAACAACCTGATTGGGGCAGCCCAGTGGCACTGGCACTGTGATACCATTACCAATTGAGCAGGCTATAAATGTGCTCAGAGGAGGTGCAGGGGTGGTGTTTGTAAGGCTTCTTTCCTGTTTCCTTCACAGCCCTTCATGTACGGTGACTACATAGCCTATGACTGCTGGCTGGGAAAGGTTTATGATTTGAAGAACCAGGTCATCCTCAAGCTGTCCAACGGAGCCAGGTACTTCCTTGTCTCGAGTGCCCCTGAGGTTTCATGATCCTGATCTATTTTAGAAGAACCAGAAATGAGCTGGGACTCATGTACTCATGTTAAGTCATCTGCTTGCTTTATGTTTGGATGTAGAGTAAGAATGCATCTTCCTCTGAAAACACGGAGATTCACTGAGTACCATCTGGAAAAGGTGTTGTTTGGAAGATGTTACTTCTGTCCATCCCAGCAGATCAGTCCTCCAGAACTGAAATGTTTTCTAAACTGCACTTCTGCCCTGGGAAAATGTCAGTTTGACATCATGTATCCCAGGCCTCAGTAGGAAGCATACCTCCACTGAGGTGCAGGGAGGGAGGATTCTTACCTTAAAACATCTGCAAAAATGTGGAAACCTGCAGGCTAGTGCTCTCTGTTAAAGATGAAAAAGCAGACCAAAACTCGAGCTGTTAAGGTCGGCATTGCTTTATCCTGACTGTTATTTGCAACAATATTAGGAACATTTTTAATGAAGATGTAATCCGAAGCCATACCCCTAGAGAGAAATTTAAACAGAAGCACTGAAAGAGATTTCTCGTTACCTTAATTTGCAGTTCAGCAAAGCTAGTAAAAGGATCTGAATTCTGACCCTTGTGTTTGTCTAACAGTTGCGTGTAAAGTGAAACCCTCTGAACTCCTCACTGTTACTGGAGGCCTGTCTAGTCCAAAAAGTGCAAGGGAAGGAGGGAGCCACTGGAGGACCAAGAGGCACATGGGCATGACAGCTGTGAAGCAGCCTATCTGACTTGTAAATTGGATGCTGATGATTTAAAAAATATGTATTTAAAAAAAACCCTGTATCCAGCTCTAAGAGAAGTGAGCAATGTGAGAGCTGTAGCAGAGGACTGGTGGATGCTGGATTGTTTTAGCTTTTGGTGAACCCTGACTAGAAGGCTGTTACACATCTGTTAAGCTGTGGGTGGAAATAGCTGCACTTCTGTCTGTACTGCCTGCAGTCACTGGTGGAATTTAAAACCTTGCCTGGGTTCTGATGGCAGCTCGTGCATAGCTGTGTCAGATGAGGTAACTGTTTTTGAGATCTCTTTCTAATGAGTCATTTGAAATCCCACCAGAACTTACTCTGGAAATGGAGCTGTTACTGCAGCCAGCATACCCAAATTGCCTTTAGTTTCCAGCATCCGCTTGAGTAACAGATGGGACCTTTGCAGCAGATGAATCTTGTCCAGTGCCCTGCATATCACTTAATATATATTTCTTTTCTTGCTGAATGGAGCCTTTTAATACCAGGTGGTGTTTTTTATAGCTTGTCTGTAGCCAGTTCTGCTCTGGACCATGAAGGCTCAGCAATATGCTGCTGGGCACGTGCACAGACCTGCTCAGGCAGCAGCAGTTAACGCGGTGCTGTTTGCTTGTGAGGTGGATGGCTCTGGCAGCGTGACTGTGTCTCGTGTCTGTTTTCCAGGTGTTGTATGAGCACAGAAGATGGAGCCAAGCTGTACGACGTTTGTCCTCATGTCAGTGACTCGGTGAGCTGCTGGGTTTCCTGAGCGTGTTTTTGGTCAGCTTGAGCTTGGAAGCTCTTTGCATAGGAGGGAGGGGGAAAGCGCAACCTTAGTCATTGATTAGTGAAATCAAGTGATGCATCACAGATGAAAAACACTTAGGTAGGTCTTCTCTGAAATAAGAATATAGCTTAAAGGTAATGTTGGTGATGAGCAGGTTTTCAGGAGGTATTGCAATTATTCTATATCCAGCCGCATTCTTTGCAAACAGCTTGCAGAGCATGCAGTCAGATGGCCGATGTCAAGGCAGTTCACTGCTCATTACAGCTGTATCTGCTTGCAAAGGCTCTTGCTCTATTTAATGCTCTCTTCTGGAGAAGGGCGTCTTATTTAACAGTGTTCTGCTGGAAGCACATTTCTAGGTGGTGTAAAACACTACCTCGTGCTATTGTAGTCCTTTGCAGTCTCTGAATGGAGACCTGCCATCACACAGAGGTGTTTCCCAAATTGCATGGTGGGGGAGGCTTTGCTGGCATTTCAGCTGCAGCATGGGCTAACCCCGTGTGATGATGGAATCTGAACTTGCTGACTTTCAGAGGTGAACAACAGCTTGCTTGGCTGTCCAAGTGGCATCAGCAGGGCCTCACTGCAATCCCAGCAGCTTTACTGGGAGCTGACTGAGAGAACAGCCCGTAATTCTTGCAGCCTAACCATACAGTCAGCCCTTATCCTTCCCAGCTTTCAAAGCAAAGAGCTAGAACTGCATTGGCTTGCCGGTTCCTTGAGAAGTAAATGAAATATCATTTTAATAGGATGTGCTGCTGTGGTTTTCTTGTTCTGCACAGAAAATGTGTGGTCTCCAGGATTTCAGTCTCTGCTCTTTCGGGCTGCACAGAATGTGTTGTGCTTGCTAAATCCATGTTGTAGTTCCCAGTTTTGAGATTTTTTTTTTGAGTCAGGCTGCCTTCATAGTGCCTGCAGTTCTCAAGAGGCTTGCAGCTCTGTCTTAAGCATGAGTTGCCTGCAGTGTTACTCTTGTCCCTGAACTCAGAGTTTCTGTGGTAGGTGCAGTCCTGATCTAGATCTTGTCACTCTGCTCTTAACCCTTCCTGACAAATCACAAGACTTAATACATTTTTGTGCTCTGCCAAACTGCTGTCTGCCCCCACATCCTGAATCTTTGGATCATCAAATCACTCTAAATATCAGTGGAAAAGAGTTCTAGGCCTAATGGTTATGTTTACAGTCCTGTTTTGTTTTCAAAGGACTGTCATGTTAACTAATTCACTTAATGTGACGAGCAGCAGAGTGAAGGCAGGGATCCCCTGGCTCCCTGAAAGCTGCAGGAGGTAGAACTGGAGCATGGAAAAGAGATGGGGTGTCCTTGCCCAGGACTGGGCTCTCTGTGGCTACCTTGTCACTGAGAACATTGGTGTGAAATCTGTATCTTCTGTTCCTTGCAAGTACCTTTGCTTCTCCCCCACTGAGTCATAGTCCTGTATGGCTGTGTGGCAGGGTAGGTTGCTATAGAAACTGCTGGGTTGACTTCAGGAGAGGAATGAGCCTTGAGAGATGGGCAACTTGCGAGAGAGACTTTCTCCTTTATGGTGAGGGAAGAGAAATGCTGGAATCGTAAACCTGAAGCCCTTTATGGTGCTTTTTCCTCGTTTTTCCCCCACAGGGTCTCTTCTTTGATGATTCATACGGCTTTTATCCTGGGCAAGTCCTCATCGGGCCTTCGAAAGTGTTTTCCAGCGCGCAGTGGCTGTCGGGTGTGAAGCCTGTTCTGAGCACGAAGAGCAAGTTCAGAGTGGTGGTGGAGGAGGTAAGGACTGAGCTGACACACAGCCACTTTCTGCACAGAACAGTTCACTGGCTGGCAGTTTGGAGCAGAGTCAGCTTGCCATGGTAACCTCCCAGGAGCAAATGCACCGTGGCTCTGTTCTGAAGTGTCAGATTTCTCCTTGTGGTCTGACAGGACCTTTGGGCATGGTTTGGCTTTTCCTCCTAAAGGTCCCTGCTGGCACCCTGTAAGGTGATTGTCTGCCCATACGCTCGGATGCCTGTATGGCTGATCATTGGGGTACTGGAAGCACCTCTTGAAAGTTAATGTTGCATGCATTCCAGAAGGGAGAAATGTTGCTGACTCCTAGCTGGAAGAGGGAGCAGCTCCAAGTCCATTAGCATGTCTCTTTGTGACTTTGGACTGCTGAGTTGGATGTGCCATAGCTTCCTTCCAAAGCCAGATGTCTTCTTTCTTGAAGTTAAAAGCTGTAGGATCTGTGTTGCCCAGAGCCATGCTGTGGGAGTGCTGAAGTGGTGAAGTGTGCACTTTGTCATCTTAAATGACAAAAGCAGGTTTGCTGCTGTCCTGTGTTTAAACTTTCAGATCCTAGACACTGGTCTAGGAAAGCCTCTGATGAAATTAAACCCCTCTGTCTCTCTGTTTACATTGTAGGTACAGGTGGTAGAACTCAAGGTTACTTGGATCACTAAAAGCTTCTGCCCTGGAGGTACTGACAGTGTGAGCCCTCCACCCTCAATAATCAGCCAGGAGAACCTGTCCAGGTGAGAGCAGCTGAAAACCTTTTGCACTGCCAGCATCCAGGGGCTGCACAAACTGTGGGTGACATGCCTGCAGCTGATTAGACACAGCTGCTGTTTTCAAATTTCTTCCACTCCTTGTAATATGCCTGTATTCCAGAGCTTCAGAAAGGTGAAGGAATGACTTCCAAATCCATTCAGCAGGCACTTGTTACCACTACAGATCCTAGCATCCCACTGTCCTCTCCAAGTGCTTTCCAGCCAACAAGTGCATAGAGGAAAGGGGTGTCTACCCTTGTCTTTCTGCTTCACCTTTTAGCTGCCTGCTGCACGCAGGCGCAGCTAAGGTGTCCTGCTCTGCACCCAGGCTGGTGCTGAGGGAGCATCTGGTGCCCTCTGCAGGCTGCAGGTGCAGAGATGGACTGGAAAAAATTCAGTAGGAAAAGTTATGAGTAATAGCACAACGCAGCGTAGTGCTGTCTGGAGCTCGCAGGGAAGGAGGAGGAGAGGAGCTCTCAGATGACAGCAAAAAACAATGCCAACTTCAAATGTTTCTTGGCAGCTGTCTCTGGGAGGGGAGGGAGAGGAGTCACTGGTGTCCCACCCAAACCCTTTGTGTCCCCACCCAGTCCCTAGTGAGACTTCCCACTCCTCCTTTACAATTGTGTGCCTGGGAAAGACTCTGTGTGGTGTTAGCTTCTGCCACCCCAGAAGTGCCATTAGCATGAGGACATGCCAGATTTGTGAAGGCCCTGGTTGCAGCTGTGTTCTGTTACTGCTTCTGTACTTTGTTCACTGCTGTCCTCCCATCCTACCAGGGTAAAGCGTCTTGGGTGCTTTGACCATGCACAAAGGCAGCTTGGGGAGAGGTGCCTCTATGTGTTCCCGGACAAAGTGGAGCCTGCAAAAATCACCTGTGAATGCCCAGAGAGGAACTGTGTTCTGGGTGAGGGCTCAGTTGCCAAAAAGGTGAGCTGAGGGGTAAAGGGAGGGAGGTGTGGCTTCTCTAACCACTTCTGATTGCTGTGACTTCTAAAGCAGAAACCTTCCTGGCAGTCATGGGGTCTGAAATGTGACTCCTGGGTGGTTGTAAAGAGGAAAGGCGTGCACCTAATGCCATGAGAGAACATGTACAGGGCACTGAACACAGAGGGGTCATCTTGCAGGGGCAAAGTTGTGCTCTGACAGATGGGACTTAGGCACATGCTGTTTTTGTTAGCATAACCTCAGACTTCTCCTGAACCACTCAGTTCAATCCTTGCTGCAGTGACACTGAGAAGTGTTTGCTTCCTAGGCCAAATGAGTCATGCTGTGATTTCTACATGTGGGCTGTTGAGCAGTGGTGTTCCTAGAATAACAGGATATCAGCAGTGTGGCTGGTGACCCCCCCACACAGCTGCATCTGTTACATAGATTAACTTGTGCAGCCTGTCATGACCTTCCAAAACAAAAAAGTTCAGAGCTTGCTTAAAATAGCCTGAAAGAGCAGAACTGACTTTCTGTGGGGCAGTCTGCTGCTGCTCAAGGTCTAGCTGGTATTTGCTCCTAAGCAGAGCAGTGGTCAGCTGGCTGTAACGTGCTGTCACCAGTGTGACTCTTGCTAGTTTGCACATTTCACCCCACCAGAGTATTCTGCAGAGGCCCATGGAGCGCTGTGTTCCCCTGTGTATGAGCTAACCATTCCCAGGCTGACAGTTTGAGGTGTGTAAGCATGTTGTCTGACCAAGGTGTGCTTCCTGTAGGTGAGGAGGCTGCTGAAGAAGCAGATAGTGAAGATCATGTCGTGCTCCCCAGAGTCTCAAAGTACTGGTGAAGCCCCTGACAAAGAGCCTGCTACAGCTGCTGACCAAAAATCAGAAGACCTTAAGCCTGGATCCAAGTGTGAGCTGGAAGACTCCCCCAACAGCGCAGTGAGTGCAGAGGAGAGGAAGGAGGAGCAGCCAGAAGAAACAGGGAAAGAGAAAGGGGGAGCAGCAGTGCAGCAGCAGCAGCCTCCGTTTCTGCTGAAAGACGAGGGCTCACCTGACTACAGGCTGCAGTCCATGGAGCAGGATGCTGATGACGAGGCAGCTGATGACACGGATGATACCAGCTCTGTCACCTCTTCTGCCAGCTCCACCGCCTCATCCCAGAGCGGCAGCGGCACTGGCCGCAAGAAGAGCATCCCTCTTTCCATCAAGAACTTGAAGCGGAAGCACAAGAAGAAGAAGACCAAGATCTCAAGAGAGTTCAAGCCAGGAGACAGGTGAGCTGGGTTTCTGAGCTCAGGTATGCTTTCAATATCCTCTTCAGATGTAAAGCCACCTCCTCAGCTTGGGTGGAGGATGATGGCGGGCCCTGCCTCAGGACACTGGGTCATAACCAGGAGTGACTGCCTGGCAGTGCCTGTGCAGTGGCCTGTGAAATCAGCTTGATCTGAGCCTGGCTTCTGATGAAACTGGGGCCATGTGATGTGACACTGATGCTGCTCGGTCTCAGCTGTGCCTTGGGGCATCAACAAAATATCTGTGCTGCGTGAGGCTGCACGCAGAGAAAGAGGTGAATGAAGATCACGCAGCTTAAACGTGGCACTAGTTGGCCACCTTGTTGGCAGCTTCTGCAGGGAGGCTGCGGGCAAACCACGGTACCGTGAATGGACAGATTACTCACAGAGCGCTGTCTCCAGAGCAGCAGGGAGGTCTGTGCTGGCAGGGGTTTGTGCTGCAGTGGGCTCTGCTTCATCTTTACACTGCTCTCTAGTAGAGGTGTTAACAACTTTTGCCCAATTCTTTGTTAACGAACGAAATGCACTTCTTGAGAGCCTCAGAGGAGTTTATTTCAGTAGCCTGGGGGAGTGAGGATTGCATGCATCTGCCCATTTCTAGAAATAATTGGATCTCGGCGTTCTCTACCTTTTTCTGAACTTGAGAGTGTTTGTTTCCAGGAGAAGCAAAGACATGTGCCAGCTGGCTCTGCTGTCCAGCTTCCCTGGACTACTTAGTTCTGTAAAAATTCTGCATAAACTAATGCAGATAGTTTGTGAGAGTCCTCCCAGAAAAGTGACATAGAGTATTTAAGAGATCCAATAGTTTCAGAATGCCTTGAACTTTGTTCACATTTTGCTTGGGTATTTTAGCTTTGCCTGTATACAAGGAGAGCTGTTCTTTTTACTCCGTGCAGGTTTTGGAGAAGGTGTGTTTGCAGGTCAGAAACCTCAGCAGAGCAGTGTTCCAGTGAAAGAAAAAAATAGGAGCACATGATACAGAGTTACTAGGGACTGACTCTGTCCTCTTTTCTCACCTGAGTGCCTCTGATTCTCTGAAGGCTTCACTAGGGAGAGCTTAGCTGGGAGGCCTGGTAGCTTTCTGCACCATGCAGGCAGTGGGGAGAAATCCCTGTGGCAATCCTGACTGCATGCAGGGAAACACAGAGGCCAGGTGTGGGGATGCTTTGTAGAGATGGCTGTGTGACAGAGTACAAGAGATACAGGGTGTTTAAGCACAGGGTATGAAACCCTGTAGCTGGTACTTTAGAGGGCACAAGCAGCAGCTGGTCACAGCTCAGTGTGAGTGGTCTTGCTGTCTGAATGCTCAGATGAAGTCGGTGGGTGCCAAGGCTGCCAAGCCCTGCTGAGAACCGCAAAGCAGATGGGCGTGCTGGTCGGTCACCAGATCTGATGTGTCAGCTCAGGGGCATCTCTGACTGCAGGGTGCCAGCTGAGCACGCAGCTTTACCATCATTCTGGGGGCTTCCTGCAGCTCTCCTGGCACTGTGTGGACCCTGGTTATTTTTCAATGAGAACGCATGCTGATTTTTACTACTGCCAAGTGGTGGTTTTGCTTGTGAAGCAGCAGGAGCTGCCCTGCAGACCCTTCCCACTCTCCCATCCTCAGCTGCTCCCCCAGGAATGGTCTCTTGGCGTGTCGCCCACCACCCCTGACCTGCAGCAGGCTTTCTTCTGAGTTCTGCTGAGAGCTGACCCCGCTAGAAA
The DNA here is from genome assembly GCA_013399715.1 of Alectura lathami. Classification (NCBI taxonomy): domain Eukaryota; kingdom Metazoa; phylum Chordata; class Aves; order Galliformes; family Megapodiidae; genus Alectura; species Alectura lathami. Next base: position 52,223 of record VXAV01005487.1, on the reverse strand, counting down.
CAGCGTATTTCCACCTCAAAAAGATTCCCCCGTTGACCTTCGTAAAAACAGGGCTGGGGGGAAAACAGCCTGCTGTGTCTTCTTTACACTTTGACTTGAAACCAGCAAAAATGCAGCACTTCTGTTATGTCTGCAAGGCCTGGCCAGCAAAATAAAGACTGTATTTAAAGTCAGCATGGGGTTGAAAAGACAAATTGCATGGAGCCAGGTGGAATGGAGCTGCAGGCTATCTGGGCAGGCCCTTCTAAGGAACCCTGCACCGTTCCCATGTCTCCTACAGCACGGAATGCATTCCAATTCTATTGTGCTCTGCAGTGGAGTACCAGCATGCAGTCTGTTGCATGCTTGGGATTCATTTTTGAGCTGCAGACAGAGAATTGTACATGTTTGAACAGCTGGGAAGGAGAGTTGTTTAAACAGAAGGGTATTTTGTTTTACTCACATCCAGTGTTGCCTTTTTGTCCCTATGAAAGAGCTGAGATAGATGCTGTTTGGTTTTGTTTGATTATTTTTTTAACTTTCAGCTTTCCAGTCCTATTCTCCTAGCTTACACAACTACAAGCTTCCAGGCTACTGGAAGGTGCTTCAGCAGAGAACATCTCAATTTTCAAAGTATCTGAAGCTACTGTCTTAGCTCAGCCACCTGTGGAATGTGGGTGCTGGTACTCATGTTTCTTTGCACCACTAGGAATAAAATACGCTCAGCTCCCTGGAAAGCAAATTCTCATGCAATGCAGACTTGCATGTGCTGTAGCACCTGCGGTGCAACATCTGCAGTGATCGAGAGCCTCTCAAAGCTGAGCTGCTGTGTGTAGCTCTTTTCCTTGGGACTGGATGGGGTTTCCTGACTTGCTTCCCAGCCTGCCCACTTACCCTCGTTGCTCTAAAATGCTGAGACCATCTTGAGTCCTGAGGCTGGCAGCATCATGTTCTGGTGGCTCTTGTGCGCGCTCCCTCTGGTGACTCACTGGCTCTGTTTTCCCAGGGTGGCAGTGGAGGTGGTCACCACGATGACTTCAGCGGACGTGATGTGGCAGGACGGCACTGTGGAGACAAACATTCGCTCCAACGAGCTGATTCCAGTCCATCATCTGGACAACAATGAATTCTGCCCAGGGGACTTTGTGGTGGACAAAAGAGGTAAAACACCCTCTCCTCAGGGAACAACCTGCTCTTCGTTGCAAACTGTTCTGCAGTCTGGATCTCCTGGTGCACATTGTAGCCCTTTTCACAGCGGCTGTTAGTGGGAGTCAGGTGAAGTAGTAAGCACAAGAGCTGTAGCAGGGACAGACAGTGCTTCAGATGACTGTGCATGAGTGTCAGCAGACAGCCTTAATTTGCATACCAAGGCTGAGCTGTGACAGGCAAGCTGTGAAAGGAATAAATGCTGAGGAACAAAAGCAGGATGCTCTGTGGAGTAGAGGTGGCCTGCCTTCTCCTTGAAACTGCAAAGGCTCTCAGGTGTGTCCCAGAATGAGAGAAACGAACAGCCCGTCTTGGGCTGCGTTCCTCGAAGTACTTGCCTGCCATGACCCTCCGTTTGTCTTGCAATGTTTTGGGAATCCAGAGGCAGCAGCATCTTTGCATTCCTTTTCTTCCCTAAACCAATTAGAGATGCTGGTGAGGGCCATGGTACAAGTTCGAGGAGGCTGGGAGATTTACAGCTTTGGGCTATGAAATGTTGATGGCTCACCCTCTGCCTCTCAGCTCTGTGGTACCAGCTTCTGTACTAGACCCTCAACAGTGGGAAGCAAAAGATACTGTCGGAGGTTGGGAAAATGGAAAGTTGGCTTGCCAAAAAAAAAAAGGACACTTGTGGGTTAGATGTGTTTTGTGGAAACTGCAGTTAGCCATGAGCTCCAGTTCTCCCATTCTAGCTTGGCCTCTGGGAGTGTGTACCCCTGTCTGTCACACCTCAAGCAGAGGCTGGGATTCCTGCAATTTCTTGTGTCCCCTGCTGAGGGTCGTCAGCCAGATAAACCTGGAAGATGTCTGGATACTACTGTGCTGGTCCCACAGTGAATGTGTTCACCCTGTCCAATGCAGCAGCATCTTTACCATCAGTCTGTGCCCTTCTAAAATGCAGCTCCTCAGCTGAGTACAGTTTTGACTGTGTGGAAGGAACTGTTTTTCCTTGTGCCATTCACATGTGGAAGGTTTCAGCTAAGAGCTTGGGAGCTGACAGCCTCAGGTGTGTATGATGTCTCTGCTCCTCCACTTGTCTATTTTTTTTTTTTTTTCCCCTTCCATTGTGACCAAAAGCTCAGAGCTCCCAGGACCCCAGTGTCTATGGTGTCGTGCAGTCTGGGGACCACATCGGCCGCACCTGTGTGGTGAAGTGGTTCAAGCTGAAATCCAGTGGAGATGATGTGGAGGTGAGTGCAGCAGCCAGCGCCCCCTGGCACCAGCTAAGGGGAAGCAGCTACGGAATGGCGTGAGGGTCGCATAGCTAAACCTGGGAGAGCTGCACTGGAGTTTGCACTTGGGGATGGGAACAGCCATGGACCTGGGAAACTTGAGCTAGGAGTGGTGTCACCTCATGCTTGTAGATGCCTGCAAGACAGTAAAGAGCTGGCAGAGGGTTCAGATCCCATGGTCAATATCAGGCTCTGGTATGGGTAGAAACCTGAAGTAGTCACATACAGTTGATTTTGTGAGTTCACTGTAAGAATTTTTCCCCCAGTGTGTTTTTACTAGCTGATGGAGAGAGAATCACTCTTCTGATTTTTATCAGATGATTCCTGTTGCCTCAGATCCTTTCTAAGGTAAATGCCATCCTTTGGGCCCCACTGAACTGCTTTGAGAAATCTGGATGTTCGGAAGGGAATGAAATGTTCTTGCATGTCGTTTGGTTGCAGTGGCATGGAACCTGAAGTAGAGGTGAGGGTGAGCAGATGAGACACTACCCATTTCCTTTCATTATTGTTCCTTGATTGATGTGCTTCAGGATGAGATGACAAGAAGGGATGTTAGCAGTCCCTTCCTGCGATCTGTAGGGCAGCTGGAAATAGACAAGATGCAAGGCAGAGTCCTTCAGGTGTTGAAGGGACACTGGGAAGCTCGGTGCAGCATCCTGGGGCTGACAGGTCTGCTTGCTGTCTCCAATGCAGCTGATTGGGGAGGAAGAGGATGTCAGCGTGTACGACATCGCCGATCACCCGGACTTTCGCTTCCGCACTACCGATATCGTGATTCGCATCGGCAACTCGGATGGAGCCACAGCTAATGAAGAGGAGGTGGGTTCTCAGCGCAGTGCTGCAACCACGTTGTCACCAGGTGGTTGTGTTGGGACACTTGAAAGAGTCAGTGGGGGACCTGTGGCCTTGGGCCCTATGTGGGCATCCTGAGCTCCCTGGCTTGCTGGTTGTGTGGTGTAGTATCTCCTGCTGTCATGAGTGACATCAAATCTCCAGGTCTGATGGAGATGTAACCCTGAAATCCTTGGGCTGTGGTGACATACTGTAAGAGCAAGAACAACACTGAGACAAGAATCAAACATGCCTAATGGTTTAGGCTTAAGGATTGCTTAGGATTTGAGTAACCTCTAGTAGGAGAGTACTGTGTGGATTCCTGAGCAGTCGTGAAGGTGGGTTTGTTGTGCAACCAATTTCATTTGGCCACAGAAGACTGGGGTTCTGGTTTTCATCTGACTTATCACACACATCTTACTTTTGATCATTGAGTTGATTGATCTCCTGGGGAAAACAATTTATTTTGTAGAGAATACACTATTTGCTAGGAAACAAGCTTCCTTATTTTGCCTGGAAGACTTCCAATTATTGAGGCAGCAGCCCTAAAAAGAAGGGTTAAAAGATGTAGGATGGCTCTTGTTGCAGCTCTGGTTTCAGCAACATGAAACACATCGGTGCTTGCTTGCTTGACCCAGATAACCTTCTGCCAGTGCGAGCGCTGCTCAACGTGCACGCCCCATGCCAGCTGTGGCATGTCTGCTCGAGTCTTCATGCTGCTGGAAAGCTGCACCAAGCCCTCTCTGCTGGGTGGCTGAGTGCAGGGGCCTGGCTCCTAGCACCCCGCTAGAGGGCAGCCTGGTCCAGGGGACTGTGGTGTCCCTTTTCTGGCAGGTACCCCGGTGGTTCTGCCCTCAGCAAGGCCACAGCCCTGATCCACCATCTCCTTCTTAGGGGGAATTTTCCCCATCTCTTTGGCAGTGTTGTGGGGTTTCCCCTAGAAACTGTGTGTAGGATTCTTCTCCCCCTCTCCATGGGACCCCATGGCTCCTGTCATCCCTGCTGCAGCTGGCTTGAGGAGGGTCCGGGTCTGCAGGTCTCCAGCGTGGGGGACATCTCTTTCTCAAAAGCTTCCTGCTCTGCACTGAAGTACCTGGGAAAGAAGAGAAGCCGACAAACTGTTATTGTTTCCACAGCCTTCAGTCGGACAGGTGGCTCGCGTGGATGTCAGCAGTAAAGTGGAAGTGGTGTGGGCTGATAACTCCAAGACTATCATTCTGCCTCAGGTGAGCTCCTGTTCCTAGCTTGTGATAACTCTGCAGTTCCTAGCCAAGTGACGAGTCTTGCTGTCAAATGCAGGCTGCAAAGACGCTTGCTCTGTGAGGGAATTTTGCTCTATTCATTGTTGCCTTCCCATATGGAGGAGTGGCTTCCCACTCCTGTTAGCACACAAAATCCTTGCCTTTTCTTAGGAGGATTATGCAGCTGGTTAGTCATCATTGATTTGGAATATGCATATTGTGCTGCCAGGAAAGTACAGGCAGGCTGCTGGTTCTTCTACACATGCTGCACAGCTCTGACCACAGCCTTCCTCCAGCACCTGCTGCTCTGTAGAGGCAGTTGCAGAGCTCGGTGATCTTCAGATTTGCCCTGAGCCCAGGTTCACTGTTGCCCAACTAAAGCACTGCTGAAAAACTATTGTTGTTTCTGTCTCACTTGTGAAACAGCATTGTAGTGTTTTATTTGGCTTGAGAAGCTCCCCAGAAGCTGGCTGAGAGTCACAAAATGTGACCTTACCTAACATAGGGATCAGACCCGAGGCAGGGAAGGAAAGGAGTTGAGGGCAAGCTTTAAAAATATACAGCCACGCTGCTAATCCACTTAACCCTGTCTCCTGCATTGTTCTATTTTAAGGCTTTTGTTGTACTGCCTTGTAACCGTATTCACTATTCCATGTACGGTTTCATCCTGTGTCTCTTCTCCTTGTTGCTTCAGATTAACCCAGACAGTCTAAAGAGCAGAGCAGACCTGCTTCTGTAGGGTCCCATCTCCATCAGCGGGGCACTGAACAGCACTGCCTCTGCTACAGAGATGTGTTTGCAGTAGAAAGTACTTGATCAAGATTTCTTTTTAAGCCAAGCAGCCCTGCATTAATTACAGTAGAATAGTCAATGCCTGCACTATGGCAGCGGGCTGGAGCCTTACAAAGCAGGCTGCTGTCTCCCTTCCCCCTGTTGTCACGTGCGCTTGCATCACGGGCACAGTCAGAGGTCTGATGTGAGCTCCACAAAGGGCTGCCCTCGTGGTGCTGGGGCTCTGCGACAGCTCCTGCTGTGTCACACCACTCCCTTCGATTCTGCTCGTCGGCGTCACCACGGGAGGCAGGGAGATGTCAGCGGTGTGCGTTAGCAGCTCGTGGTGCCATGATTTATCAATGCCTGCCCCCGTGCCCTGGAGATGAGCTGCTGGGTGCTTTGTCTCAGCTCTAAAAATAAAGGTGGCACAACTGGTTAATTAACTTCCCTGCTCAGATTTGGATTAGCTTTGAGGGCAGTGCTTTTTTGATGGCTCTCCCTGCCTGCGGTCACTTGTGTTGAACTCAACCAGCCCCTGCTGGCTGCCTGTCCGCGGGGTGGCACAGGACTGGCTGAACGGTGCCGGTTCAGCTCAGGGTTTTGACAAGAGGACTGAGTATCCGTGGGCCTTAGTGTCTGGGGTGGTATCTTGCAAGGCTGAGAGGATTCTTGGGCCATCGTTCAAGTGTCAGAAGCAAAGTTGTTCTTGGCGCTCCACTTCTGTGATGGAACTCATAGCTGGAGTTGTGTGTCTGTAAGCCTCTGCAAAGGGACCTCATGAGGGACGTAGCATGTGCAAAAGCATGATTACAGGAGATGATGCTAGATGGAGGGTGGATGGGTTCAGCTTTTGTTAGTGAAGGGGAAGAGAACATTCTATGTAAGAGCTTATTCAGCAGCTTGAGTTAGGTTTTATTGTCCCAGCTGAATTTTAAGCAGTAGTCACATACAGCGGCTGAAGCAGCAGAGCTCTGACAGCAAGTGGTGTGTGCCACAGCAGAAGTCTGGTGTGTGAATCTTTTCTCTGGCTCCAGCATTGTCTCTGTGGAAGGACAGGGTGGAAGCAGCCAAATCAGCATTCTGTGCCAGCATGGTTGTTGGTGCAGATGCAGGAGGAAAAATCTGAACTCCACTCAGAATACCCAGCACCTTCTGAACTAGCTCCATGTTCAGACAGCCTGGGGCATTCGGGTAGCTGTTGACACCAGCATGCTCTTGTTGATGGAAGGCTGCAGCCCACCTAGACCTGCCCTAGTTTTCCCCCAGTGTCCTGCTTTGAAAGCTAGAGGATGAGGCTCTGCTGATTCAGTCTGTGCAGGTCAACCATGAGCATGTTACTTGGGTCAAACACCATCCACCCTGTGTAGATGGAAGGGGTTGGAACAGCCCAAGGCATTCTAGCTGGCAGCTCCCTTTCCATGGGAGTGAACTGAGTTGTCTGCATTTAAAAACAATTAAAACGCTGTGCTTCAGCCTAAGTACTCTGTGGCTTCTCTAACTTTGCTCTCCTTCAGCACTTGTACAACATCGAGTCGGAAATCGAGGAGTCAGACTATGATTCTGTTGACGGCAGCACCAGCGGGGCATCCTCCGAGTGGGAGGACGAAAGCGACAGCTGGGAGACAGACAACGGCCTCATGGAAGACGACCACCCAAGAATTGAGGAGTTAGAGCCTGAGGAGCCAGCAGCAGAGGAGGTGAAGAAAGTAGAGGAGCAAGTCCAAGGAGCTGTAGCTATGGCGGTTGCAGATCTTGCTGCAGAGAAAGCTGGCAAGGATGGAGCCCCAAAGAGCTTCCGGGAGCTAAAGGAAGCCATCAAGATCTTGGAAAGTCTGAAAAATATGACTGTGGAGCAGCTGTTGACTGGTTCTCCCACCTCTCCAACCGTGGAGCTGGAAAAACCCACTCGGGAGAAGAAGTTCTTGGACGATATTAAAAAGCTGCAGGAAAACCTCAAGAAGACCTTGGATAATGTGGCCATTGCAGAGGAGGAGAAGATGGAAGCCATGGTGGAGACAGAGAAGAAAGAAGAAAAAGCAGAGGCACAGACACCGGTGAGGTCAGAGTGGCCCAGCGAGACACCAGTGCTCTGCCAGCAGAGTGGGGGCAAGCCTGGAGTCACCTTCACCAGTGCCAAGGGAGAAGTGTTCTCTGTGCTGGAGTATGCTCCAGGTGAGTGTGTCAGGGTGGCGTGTGGGAGGCTCTGTCCTTCCTTGTTGCCATGCAATGTTTCCTTTTCTTCAAAACGCCTAGGCCTCTTGGATTAGGTGTTCTCTGTAATCTTTCTCATCGCTTATTAACTGGGGAGGAGAAATTACGACTACTGCAGTAGCATGATTCATTCTGGGACCTCAACTTGGCCTTTAGGTGGCATCTGTAGGTGCTAACACTACTTCTCAAGCCATAAAATGGGCTCCCAGTTTTATCACATTGGAAGCTAACTTTGGGGAGCTGTGTAGGGGTCACTTCAAAGCTACGGAGTTTGTTCAGGCTTCTTTGCAGGGATGGATTGGTTGAAGAGCAGAGCAGGAACAGCTGGTGTTCTTGTGCTGGGTGTCCTTGTTGGGTGAGTGTCCTTGTTAATGTTAATCAGCCAAAAATAAAAAAGAGCATCTGGTTGTGTGGAACACTGGTGACAGCAGAGACCAAGGTGCTCGGCAAGCCAGCCAGCCAGGCCAGACCTGAGAAGGAGCGATGGCCAAGCTGTTCCGAGCCTGCAGGTGTGTGTGTAGCAGTAAAAGCAGGCAGCTATGCTCAAATTTTTGCAGACAGAAGGTCATCATTTCGATGTGTCATTGTCCCAGCTGTGTGACAGGCCCCTTTGTGGGACCAAGAGAACAGGAGATACAGGTTGTGGCTGCTGTACAGTGTGGGAAAAGTCAATCTCTAGGCTGCCTCCTGGCTCAGCACCAAAGCAAGCTGAATTGCCCTGGGCTGGTGCAGGAGCTGGGATGTTTTAACTGGGATATTTTTAAAAGCTCTGGGGTTTCCTGTTTTTACTGCAGGATTAGGGTTCTTCAAGAAGATACTTCTGAAGCGTCTCTTGCTCATGTCCCCCCTCTTCCCTTCTGAATTCCACATTTAACGCATGGATAGATTTGCCTATGGCCATTTCCAAGGCAGGTTTTAATTCTGTTCTCCTCCTTGACCCCACAGACAGCCATGCCTTCAAGAAAATGGAGTTCCAGCCCCCAGAAGCAAAGAAGTTCTTTAGCACCGTGCGGAAGGAGATGGCTCTCCTGGCCACCTCCCTGCCAGATGGCATCATGGTTAAAACCTTTGAGGATCGAATGGCAAGTGTTTGCTCTCCAGTGCCCGTGTCAGAGCTGAGCTCCAAGTCCAAATGGCTTCCTTTGGAATTCCCTGCTTAGCCTCAATCCCTTGCATTAGAGCCACAGGAATGCGAGCAGCATGTGAAACTGTAGTTACCAGAAATGGCTGCTTCTGCATTCCCCTAGTTGGGGGTGGCAGGGAGCTTCTTGTGGCAGGAAACCTCCTTCGGGTGCTCTGCTCCGTGGGACACTCGTCCTGCTGAGCAGGATGGATGAGTGAGCAGCCAAGGGAGGAGTGGTGTGAGCAGTGGGGGTTGCTGGCCATCCTCTCAAACCCTGCTGAAGACCCAGAGGCACAGTGAGTCCTCAGTAGAAGTGTGGCTTCTGGGGGAAGGTGCCCCCGGGATGTGTTGTTCAGGGGCTCTCACAGATCCACAGCAAGGGCTGAGTTGATCACAGCCCCTCTCTCCCTCCGCAACTGTGCCAAGAGGGCTTTGCGCAGTGCCTAGTGCTTATGTCACTTCTCTCCGCAGGATCTCTTCTCAGCACTTATAAAAGGACCCACACGCACCCCCTACGAAGACGGCCTCTTCCTCTTCGACATCCAGCTCCCCAACATCTACCCCGCTGTCCCGCCGCTCTTTCGCTACCTCTCCCAGTGCAGCGGGAGGCTGAACCCCAACCTGTATGACAACGGCAAAGTGTGCGTCAGCCTCCTGGGGACGTGGATAGGCAAGGTAATGCTTCCTGCTGCCCAGCAGTGGGGGGAACAAGCTGGTTCCTGCCAGGCCATGAGTCCTGGGTGAATTCCAGCCTCGGGTGGTGCTTGAACTTGGTGGTGGCTCGGGTTTTAGACACTGTTTTAGATGGCGGGGCTTCTGCTGGGACTGCTTGGCCCTTGCCTGTCCTTCCTTGGTGAGAAGCCTGTGGTCAGACTGACAGGCTTCTGTCAGGGTTGAGGCACAGCAGAGGTGCTCGCTCCAACATGAGGTGTTCTCCTGTGGTTGAGGTCCCTGCCTCCTGTGCAGTGGACAAATCATGTAGTGTGGCAAAAAGTCCAGCTGCAGGCTTGTCAAAAACAGAGCCAGTGAGATGGTGTTTGGGGCAGACAGATCGATAGGGCAGCTGTGGGTGATGTAGGATGTGGTGTGTAGGGCTACACCATTCCAGGCAGAGCTGGCCAGACAGGGTGCAGCGCTGGGCTGGCAGAAGTGTGCTAGCGTTGTGTTGTACCAACCCATTATGTGCTTGTCAGATCAGCCTCTTGTTCCTGCTGCAAGTCATAGGACCTTAGTGGTGGGGGTGCAGAGAAGCTGGGGCCTCGCTTCATCCAGCAGTTAGCACAGAGGAAACCAGCGGTGCTTCAGCCCTTTGATGCGTTTGTGTGTGTATTTCAGGGGACGGAAAGGTGGACCAGTAAATCCAGCCTCCTCCAAGTACTCATCTCCATCCAAGGTAAATGCTCCTGTAGAACCTGTGGGACAGGAAAAGGCAGGGGGAAAGTGGGGTGCAAGCTGTTGTCTGTCAGGAGGGGCACCCAGCTGGTGTATGCCACCTCAGCTGGGCTGTTGCTGCCTTTTGCTCTCACCTTGCTGGACAAAGCAGTGTCCTTATCTCTCCAGTTCAGCATTCCAAGCAGGTCTAAGCTTCTCTCGTGCCTTGATTTTTAGTTTTTCTTTTTTGGCTGCATCCCAGCTCTCTGAGACAATGTTTTCCCTTCCTAGTGCGGCAGCTAACCACAGAGCTGTTTTGCCTGTTGTTCTGAGCTGACAAAGGTGAACCATTTTGCTCTCAGCCAGTCACCAAAGTTTCTGCTAAACCGGGCTGAGTTAGCAGGGCTGTTTTTATCCCTGAGTCACCCACCCATCCTACTTTGGGCATATTTTTGCACATGATGTTGGTGTTTACACTCCTCCTAAAGCAGAATAATCAGGGGTGTGTCTAGACTGGCCCCAGGGCTTCCTGTCATACAGTTTTGCCCTATAATACCTAGTTTGGGAGCAGACAGACTAAATCAAGTCTGCTCCTTAAGGCCAACTTTCTATGCAGGGAGCCCAGGAATGTGACTTGAGGATTCTTTGACACAGAGCAAGGGCTGTTGCCTTGAGTACGCAGATGACTCCTGGTCCTCTGGAGTCTCAGTCTGCCTGTATCCTCCTGTGGGGGTACAACGCCACGAGAAAAGCCTTTTCTTCATTTACAGAGCTGAGGATCCCAATTTAGAAGCTGAAATACTGAATATTTCACGGAGCAACTTGGTGCTAGTAGAAAACCTCCTCTCCCCCTCCTGCTGCCTCATGATCTCACCTCCACCAGCCCTAATGCGGCTTGTGGCAGGCTGCCAGCAGCCTGGCAGTGTTGGTGCTGATGCTACATACATGTAACTGCATCCTGCCAGAAGCAGGCAGAAGAAGCTTGGTGTGGGTGACTTGTCACTTTGTTCCCTGTCTTGGTGCACTGCCCTAGTGGGGCTCTGCTGGAGAGAGGATGGTGAGATGACAGCCTGTTAACAAAGATTGGCCTTCTTTCTCGTTAAGAGGAGGAGGGGAGCAAAAGTATTTAAGGAAAAAAGAGTTTGGGGTATGTTTGCTTTTTTTTTTTTGCCAGTAGATTTGCTAGGAGGAGAGGGAAAGTTGTTGGGAAATCCTTCTACCCTCCCGACCTCCTTTGCTGCTGCATGCCCTCTGCCTCACACCTTGCCAGCCGAGGACCTTGAATGCTGCTCTTGGTGTCTGGGCTCCGCAGTGCCCTGCAGAATGCCTCAGACCTGTTCACACGAGCTCTCTCCTCGGTGATACCGACCCAGAGCGTTCTGCAGAATCCTGTTTGTCCTGCCTGCCCTCTGCCACCTGCCTGAAGCCAAAGCACAGCTTCCCTGCAGTGCATCCTCCTGCAGCCCTCCCCTGCGCTGCCTGCTGCCAGCTTTGCGTTGGTGTGCTCGCAGGGGAAGCTTGCGTGGCATCTCAGCGAGCAGTCCCTCCTTTAATCCACTGGCCTCCCTTTCTTTTTGCCAGGTCTTATCTTAGTGAACGAGCCCTATTACAACGAGGCAGGCTTTGACAGTGACCGGGGCCTTCAGGAGGGCTATGAGAACAGTCGCTGCTACAACGAGATGACCCTGATCCGAGTGGTGCAGTCCATGATGCAGCTGCTGCGCCGGCCGGTGGAAGTCTTCGAGCACGAAATCCGCGAGCATTTCCGCTGCAACGGCTGGCGCCTGGTGTCCCGCATCGAGTCCTGGCTGGAGACCAATGAGCTGGTGGAGAGGAGCCACGAACAGGCCAACAGGGCGGATTCTGCCTCCCTCCTCTCTGCTGGCAGCATCCTGGCCGAAAGCCCCGGGGACCACGCGGGATCACTGGGGGAATTGGGCAGCTTGGCCGAGCAGGGGGCATCCGCCGAATTTTCCGACTCGGCGCTGGATGGGAAGGAGGAGCTGGAGGAGGCGGAGTTCACCACCTCGACGCCCAACGCCAGCGATCTCCAACAGTACTCAGACTCGGAGAGCACGGGCCAAGCCAGGGGAGCAGACCTGGCCAGAGACCGAACGGACGAGGGGAAGGCTGCCCAGGACTCTGCCATGCAGCCTAGTGTGAAACCAAAGAAAAGGAGAAAGAGCTACAGGAGTTTCCTTCCAGAGAAGAGTGGTTACCCCGATATTGGGTTCCCCCTCTTCCCTTTGTCCAAGGGGTTCATTAAAAGCATCCGTGGTGTCTTGCAGCAGTACCGGGCTGCCTTAGCAGGGGCCAATATCCCAGAGTGGACAGAGGACAAATAAATCGTCAGGTTAGGGACAGGCAGGTGCAGGGGAGAAGGCAAAGCAGCAGAAAGGAAATTGGCAAACGCTGTTACCAGTAAACTGGCTTCTCCTTACAGCTTTTCTTCCTCAGCTTGGTTTGTTCCGAAGAAGGTGGTAGGCCTGATTTGCTCCTCTGAGGAAAGGTTGTCTAAGCATGAATTTGCCCCCAGCCCTCCTTCCTCCCCCCTGTCCCATGTTACGTGCTCCTCTTGCGAGTTTGACCCTGCAATGGTAGGATTTGAGACCTGCACAGAATCGGTCTTGCAGCCACGTTCCCTCTGCACTTTCATCTTGGGGCACCTTTCCACGCAGACTCTTCCCACCCAGCGGCTTGTTGTTCTGTCGGGGTTCCAGCCAGGAGCAGTGATTGCTGTGGTACCTGGGAGCGAAGGGCGATGCCCTCCCAGTCTTTCATTTTTCTCTGCATTGCCTTGGGTTTTCTGAAGTCCACCCAAGCTTCTCTGTACTTAGACATCAGGTTGTGTTTGCACTGAGGGTGGCTACACCAGACAGAGCTGCTCTAGGTTTAGTTGTTCACCGATAGCCGCCAGGCTCTTCAGATCAGGACTTGATGAGCTCTGTGCTGGTGCTCGTGCCGCCCTGGTGTTCCTTCTGCTCCTGTGACTTCTGGTCTTCCTTCTGGAATCAGCCCCACATCTTTGGCCTCTCTGAGCAAGGCAGACTTCCCTTTCCCTACTGTGCATGCCTGTCTTCTAGAAACACATGAGATCCAGGGTTCTGCCCTTGTTACCCGCTCAGCTACCTGAATCTTTGACTCAGGCCCTCTGGCTGTCGTGCAGCCACAGCAACCCCAGAGTGTGCTCCAGAGCCAACAGCTGCTCTGGGAGGTGAGCCTGGCACGGCTGCTGCCTCCATCGCTGAGCTGCAGGTGGGTCTTTGGGAGCTGTTTGAGCCAGGGTCACCCAAAGGGAAGGAGCTGGTGCGTTGTGGCTAGGTGCTGTTGCAGCAGCGGCAGTTCATGATGGTTCCCAGGCTGCTACCCAGTAACTGGAGCACATCAGACGCTGGTGTGGGCTGTTACCAGTTCCCTCCCCGGGCAGCAGTTTCCTGTGATGGCCTGAACGTGCTGTGGCCAGTAGCGCTGTGGGTATGGCACATGCTATCTGTTATCTTTGCTGCAGCGCTGCCAGGCCTCTAGGAAACCGCTGCCCGGAGCAGCCGCTGTCTCTGCAGCAGAGAGCTGCCCGACCTGGTGCCCCTCAGCACTTCGCAGCAGCGACCTGCCAGAGCTGCAGCCTCCTGGCCAAGGCACCTTGCTGAAGCCCTCGTATGCACGCACTTAACACCTGCTTCTGGAGCTCCGGAGTCACACTGCAGCACTCCTGTGTTTTCTTAGCGTCGAGGCGTTGGAGAAGCACCCACCTAGCACCCACGTGGAGCAGTCAGTTTGTCCTTCCAGCTGACACCAGGTACAGGTAGTGCCAGGCTTCCCTGGGGAGTATCGGGATGAGTGTCTGGAAGTAAGGACAAAGAGAAAACTCCTCTGCATCTCACTGTGGCTGTGTTCCTTTTCCTCCACCGTGCCCAAAGTCTGGATTTCTCTTTTTGACACCCAGAGCAGCAGCCCCATCTCAGTGTCTGCACAGCACTCCCTGCTACTCGAACCACGGGGGGCTGAACCCGCTGCCCTAAAGCTCCTCCCTGCCTGCACAGAGCCCTCCCTGTGCCACCACCCTCTGCTGCAGCTTCACAGGGCACGTCCGGCTCCCCCTGCCCCGCAGGAAGCAGAGCTTGGCTGTGACCGCTGCCCCTGCAGGTAGGTCTGGGGGGGGGGGGGGGCCGCCGCC
>VXAV01005487.1:1142-25767 GCA_013399715.1 Alectura lathami | reverse complement strand
CCTGCCGGCCTCCAGAGCAGCGGTGGGAGGGGGCGGGCTGCGCCCCCCGTGCCCGCGGCCGAGCTGGGGTGCGGCTGGGGCCGGGGCCTGTGGGGAGGGAGGGGGCGAAACTTGTGTACACCAGCGTCAGAAGGGGTTAAAAGGGGTTGGGGGGAGGCTCAGAACTTTGGCTGCTGGTTTTTGGGAGTCGCGGGGGGGGCTCGTGAGTGCGTTCGCTCCCAGGCTCCGCAGTGCCGGGGTGGCGTGGGGTGGGTTTGGTACCCTGCTGGTGTTTTGGGGTGGTGGAAGTGGGCAGCATGTGCCAACAAGGGAGAGTTTCGGGACAGAAATGTCTCATGTATGTCTCTCTTTTTTTTTTTTTTTTTTTTCTCAGCCCGGCACTTTGGGCAGCGTTTGCCCAAACTTGGCTTGGTGGGGACAGACATGCTCGGTCCTGCTCTGGCTCCGCAGCGCAGCGCTTGGTGCGCGGAGCAGAGCTTCCCCAGCGCCCGGTGGCCTTCTGGTCCGGGTTAGGGTGGTTCTGGTGGGGGCCCCCAGCAAGCGGGTGCTCCCGGCCAAGGGGTCCTGAGAAACAGGGGTGTGTTGGCATGGCACCAGGGAGCTGCCATCCTGCAGCTGGGTTTGGGGTTCCTTTCTGCTCCCGATCAGCTGCAGCTTCTGGGGAAACCGCTCCCAAAGTCAGCGGGTCTTGGTGCTTGTTTTTCTGCCATGGGAGGTGGCATCCTTGCCATGCTCAGGCAGCTGTCTGCTCCTTCTCGCTGGAATGGGACCTGTCGCTACGTACAGGTGTGCTGCCCCTTGAAGTGCAACAACGTTGTGCTATTCATCCCGCCGGCTCGGCGAGCAGCGCGTTCGATCCTCAGCACAGGTGATGTGCGGGAGGCTGGCACTGCTGTTTGCGGGGGAGCGCTGGCGCTGAGGGGACGCTGCTGGGTAGCAGTGACGGGCCGCCCTGAGTGTCAGGTGGGGAGGTAAATCCTTGTATTTGGGAGTGGAAAGCTCTTTTTTGGCTCATGCATCTTCTGCTGTATTTGGTCAGTTCCATAGTGCTTTCTCTTCACTGCAAAAATGAAATCTATGTAAATATTTTTCGAAAAAACTTGCTGCAACAGACAGGACACAGGAAGGCCTGTCCTGTTGCATCAACACGGGGTATAACAGAGGTCCCCTGGGGACAGGGGACAAGCTCCAAGTTCCCAGGACTGAGCGAGCAAACAGGCAAACCTTATTTTCTGCTCTCTGTCTTTAAAAATAACTTGCTTTCCTCTGCAGATGTAATGAGAAAAGACACGGAGCAGGCTTCCACAGGCAGTGGCACCCAGCTGGCTGCGTGACGTGCTCTGTTTGTACTCGCTTTTCTCTGTCAACTGGTGCTGCACACGAGGCTTTAAGCACGTCTGGAATCCCTCCCTGGCAGAGGAAAGCACGGTGCCGGGGGCTGCAATCCTCCACAGGGCGTCCAGTGATGCTCTGAGGCTGAACAGCAGCGGAATCCTGAGCACGACCTCCTGGCTGTCCTTGGTGAATTTTTGGGAGGCAGGGTGGGCTTCCTGCCTGGGCTCTGGCAGCAGTGAGGGTGCTGGATGCTGGAGCAGAGGTGTGAGCACACGGACACGTCGCTCAGGCGCTGCCTCGAGCGAGGCTGGGAGCTTCACCCTCCGCAAGATGGGCGCGGTGGTCGCTTGGGTGGGAAGTGCCCTGCGTGCGGAGCGTTGCCCCTGCGTGGCATTTTGTTGGAGACGAGTATAAAGTCTGGACCCTTGAATACTCTGCCTTTGCCCAGGGTAAGAAGCCTCTCAGTGGTGTTTTCCAGCCTCTTGTGCTGTGGTTTCACACGGGCTCCCCCGAGGAGCTCGGGAGCAGTTTCGACACGCTTCTCGTGCATCCCTTGTTCTGTCAGCTCGCAACAGATGCGTGACCCCCTGGGTTCCCAGCGCGCCTCCTCCCAGCATGTCCTGTGCTGGGAGGTCAGTCGTACCTGTTAGTAGAGTTGGAGCCATCGTACAGGGTTGAGTCTGTCTAATACTGTGTGGCGTTCTTAAAGATTTTTTTTATGACCTTTACTGTAAATAGTAGAATAACTTCAAAATAACACGCGATATTGGCGCTAGGCCCTTTGAGGCTCTTCTCCATCTGGGCTCTCTTGCTCTTCGCCTGTAGGTGCGATGCTGGCGGAGCTGGCTGTCGTGTTGCAGTGGAAGAGGAAGCCACGAGCTGGAGGTGGCTGATCTTGGTGATGCTGCTGCACCGGGGACAGGCAGGGGAGAGCACAGAGTGCACTCAGCAATGCTGAACCTGTTTGGGATGTTCAGTACATCGGCAGCTGGGTGGAAACAGGACTCCGAAGATCAGAATCATCAAATAGACCCACTTCCTGAGTTGAAATCAGTGCCTGAGGCGTCCTAGCTTATCCTTTTTTAAAAAAAAAAAAAAAATCCTGGGCAGGAGCAGCGCGACACAAACCAGGCACCTAAGAGCAGTTCGCCCTCCTTCATCTGGTGCACGACCTCCAGGGCCGCTCTTGGCGTGGGCTCTGAGCGTGGTGGCACTCTGGTACGCCCCTGACCTTCACGGTTTCCCGTTGTGCATTCTTGCCTGGTTAAAGGATAAGTGCCTGAGCGGTTGTTCAGCTTTCGTTTTGGGTTTCCAGAGCTTTTGTTCGTGTTAGCCTCTGCCAGGGAGAGGAGATGGTGCTGACTTGTGGGAGCCAAATACTCTGTGAAATTTTAGTAACTCCTTAGAGTCAGAGTGACTGAAGCATAGACCAACTTCATGTTCACTTGTCTCTTGTAAATTGATTGGGATTTTTTGTTTCCTTCTTTCCCTGCTGTAATTAGGGCACTTGGCATCTGATTACAAGCTGCGTTTGCAAGGAGGAAAGATAATTTCTGTGACCAGTGCTGATCCCTAATGGGCCATGTGTGCTGCTGGGGGGGGCGAAGGAGGAGAGAGGTCTAGCATCTCTGGAGCTAGAAGAGTTTTGGCAAAGGGAAATGAGCAACCAGCTGAGAAGAGGGGGCTAGGGATGGGACACGGCGCTGGAGTGGGGCACTGGCGGGCGTGGGGCAGCTGGGATGTGAGATTTCCTGTATGGCCTGGAGTATCCAGTCGTGCTGGGTGGGTGGAGAGAGGTGAGGGGGCTGAAATGTTTGTAATGGTGTCTGAGCAGGTTGTTCTGTGCCCAGAAAGTGCTCTGCTTCCTTTCCCCTTCCTGGTTGGTTGCTGAAGGGGAAGGTTGGGAAGTGCATGGCAGAGCTGCTGCTGTGCTAGCTGGGCCAGCTGGCTGTGGTCTTCTCAGATTTACTTGAGTTTGAAGCTAAATACTGCAAGGGAGTTTACATCTTGTGTTCTGATCCATTAGGTCCTTTTAATTGCTTGTCCTTTGTCTCACAAGCCAGGTGCCATGGCTTCTGACAGCCTCAGAGGAGCACTTTCAAGGCTGCCGTAGCCTGGTTGTGTTCCCAAAGTCCTGCAGCGTGTCACTTCCCTACTGCACTGCAAGTGGCTGAGTAGGTTGGGTTTTTTTGTGTGTTTGAAGCCAAAAAAAATTCTTTTTTTCCTCTATCAGGTCCTAGGGGGGTTGGGTCAGTGACAGAGCTGGTCCAAGGACTGCAGGGCAGTGGGGAGCGGGGCTTTGCCTTTCAGGAGCTGTGAGTGGTTGCGGGGCGAAGCCTCGCACGGTGACAGCCCTGCAAGCCTGAAAAGGTGGGAGCAGCCTGGAGCAGCAGGACCTTGATCCCTGCTGTGCCCAGCCCTCTGCTCTGTTTGGACAGATCCCAGGTCTGAAGATTGCTGCACTTAAAAATGAAAACCCATGCCAGACTGAGTTCCTGTGTCTCTGGGGCAGAGAAGGGAGCTTCCAGAAGGGAGCTTGTGCTGCCTGCGCAGGTCTGGCTGGCAAGTGAGGCTTCTGCCGGCAGTGTGAAATCAGCCTGACCGTCTTCCAGCCTCAGACACTTCAGCAGCAGCAGAAGGCTCTCTGTGGCCAAGTGCTGCACCACTTAATAGGGCTTTTGCTGACGGAGCTGATTTTCCCTGAAGACCCAGCTTAGCTGCAGTACCTGGAGTATTCCAGTTGGCAGAACCAGCCGCAGCTCTCAGCTGCGGGTGCCCTGAGCTGCCTGTGGTGGCCTCCTGGCTTTTGCCAGTGGAGACTTGCCCGTGTCTGTGCTCACCTGCATCCAGTAATTGTGACAGCCCTGTCACATGGCTGTGGTCTTGCTCCTGAAGCCACATGCAAACAAATTTCTTGCTGTCGGTTCAGTTCTCCCTTGCTCGCTGCTTTAGGCAACGGAGGAGCCTCTGCAAGGAGACAGCTTAGAAAGAAGAGAGCTGGGAGTGGAGGCAAAGAAGGGAGAGGTGAGGGAAACAGAGGTTTTCCTTGAGACTCTTACGAATGCTGTCTCTGAGGCTGTTGTGTGGCTCAGGCTGTGCCCTGCCCTTGACTTGGGTGTGAATCTTCCTTTTGACATAAGTCCTGTGGAATTCATGGCATTCGTTGCTTTACGAGCAGCCCTCCTCCTCTAACAGCCTTGACTAAGGCAGGCTTTTATCAGCCTCCTCCTGAAGTCGGTGCTTGTGCAAAGTCTCCAGCAGTGGCTTGGTGGAAGGAGTGCCCCCGGGTCAACACGCCCGAGCTCCTCGGCAGAGCTGCCCGTTGGTCCCTCTGCCGTGCCTGCAGCTCGGGCGATCCTAGACTGCTGCAGGCAGGGTTGATGTGTGACTTTTATGGGCAGTTCTATCTCATGTCCTTCCTGTTGCTGCCTCTCTTGTTTCCTCGCAGTCAAAGTTGGAGCGAGCACAGTATTTATTGTCTGGCCAGAGCCGTTTACTGCTGCTTGTGCCTTCTGGCTGGCAGCTGCTCGCTGTCTCTTCTGCTGTTATCAGCATCCAGCTTTGATAAGCTGAGCTGTTGAGTATCCATCTTGCTGTCAGGAAGCAAACTTGCCGTTCCAATTTCTTGCTTCTGCAGCACAGAAACTGCCTTGCTGCTGTACTGTCTGAGCTGAGGAGCGCTGGGCACTTGTTTCTTCTCATGCGTGCTGGGACCTTGCCAGCTACATCCTCACCGAGCATCCCAAACCCCTGCTGCGTTCGTTTGCCCCCAGGTAGCACTGAACATGCCGCCATCTGAGGGGTGTTTTGTGGAGATGTGTCTGGCTGGATGGTTCCTGAAGCTCTCCCTCCTGCCTCGAGGTGCAGGGTTGACTCAGGGCACTTGCACACTCTGCTTAGTGGAGTTTTCTTCCAGGAGCGTGCAGCGAAGTCAGGGCACACGTGCCTCCAAAGGGAGCTTGCAAGATGTGCTGTGTGCAGTCCTGGAGGAACAAGTGAGTCACTAAATGTTTACCCCCACACACACTGGTTTGTTTGGTGTGGGTGATTCTCCAGCTCGTTCTGACTCGGGTGCCTCAGCAGCCATTGGGCTGCACCTTAGTGTTTGCAGACGCCTGGCTGCTGTCAGAAAGACCTCAGGATCCCACGGGGCAGCAGCGAGCGTCTGGCAGGTCTGCCTGCAAACCTCACCTTTGCTGCAGGCAGAGTGGGTCCTGGCTTGGTGAGATCAGCTGCCTGCTCCATCTCACAGTGGGGGTTCGGAGGATTCCTTTGTACTGCAGCTGTAGGGGAGGTTTGGTGGCTTTCCTGACACTTTTTTTTTTTTTAATTTCCAAAAAGTAGTGCTGGGACCAGGGAATGAGGGCAGTGCCTGTGATGGGCTGCATGCCCTGTGTGTCTGCGCTGAGAGCTGCTCAGTGCCTCCCTTTCTAATTTCCTTTTCTCTCTCCAGACGTCTCGGTGCTGAGCTGGGAAAATCTGTGGTGTACCAGGAAACCAATGGAGGTAAGAGAGATCTTCGCTGCGTGCAAGCCTGTTTTGGGGTCGTTTTAGGCATGCAGGCTGTTGGCCAAAGCTGCCCAGTAGGCAGCTGTGAGGTTACCACTGCTCCTGGCAGTGCTGGCCTTCTGCATCCAACCTTAGAACCAACGAGGTGTGTTCCTTAGTTCCCCACGTTACCTTGTCTGCCTGCCTGTCAGCTGTACGGCAGCGGCCTTCTTTCCAAGTGTCTGCCTGCAAAATTTTGGTCATTTCCTCTCGCAGTCTTCCCCCCCCACCACAGGCGGCTTCCAGGCACCTGGGTGCAGATTCAGGGCTGTGCTGGGGGCTGTGCCTCTCAGAGGTTGGGTTCAGCTCTTTAAGTGTAGCAGGCGTGTGTTTTCAGATGTCCCTGCTGGGCTGAGACACGAGGGTGCTGGCTAACAGAGCTCAGTGGCTGAAAGGTATTTCCCATTTCAAGGTCTTGTTTGCCTCATGTGGGAGATCAGAACCAGAGAGTGGCTTTGCTGAGCTGTGCTGGGGCTTAGTTTTCCACTTTGAGTAAGGGCTGTAGGAAGCATTTTCAGCGGGGACTCAGATTTCCAGCTCACGTCAGTGCTGAAATACCTTCACCTTGGTGGCGGTGAGGCTGGTGAGCTCTCCCTCCCGGCAGGGCTGCTGCTGTTGTGCTGGGCTCTCCAGCCTGCGCAGAGCTGGCCCTGCAGGCTGTGGAGGAGCCAGGTTAACCTCTAGGTGAGTCCCAGGGGGTGCTCTGCTCTGGGTGGCTGCCTAACAAATGTGATGTTGGCAGCCTTCAGCTCGCAGCAAAGAGAAATGGGAAGGGTCTCATTAGGGGTTAAGGACCAGCCTTTTGGGAAACCCATGTCGCTCCCCGTGGTGTCTGTATGTGCATGTGGGGTAAAGGAGCAAGTCCTGCTGTCTTCCCTGACCTGTGGGCCACGCTGCCACTAAAATGTGATGCCTTATCACCCCAAACCTGACATTTGGGAGTAAAACTGACCATGTTCTTAATCCTCTTCAGAAACAAGAGTTGAAATAAAAGAATCCGTCCGGGGCCAGGATATCTTCATTATACAGACGATCCCCAGGTAAGGGACTCATGGCCTCATCTCACAGCTGTGCTTTTTGTTTGTGGTTCAGCAGATTGTTCTGTAATGTCTCTTTCCATTGTTGTCATTCCTCTGCCTTAATTTAAGGCACAACCTGGTGTGAAGCTGTTAGAATTCCCCGTGGATCTCTTGTACCACAGCAGACGGAGAAGCTTCCCGTCAAACAGCACAAGAGTGTCACTGGAGGCAAGAACCAGTGTGACAGATGGGTCCCAGTGAACCATCCCTGGTCTGGGTGGTGGTGGCCTTGTAGGCTCTGTTGCTTGGTGATTTTTGACTGGTGTCTCCATTTCAGGACGCATCCTTCCAATTACCAGGCAGCAGAGCCAGCAACAAACAGCGCTGATGGCTTTTGGTTCAGGCTGGCTTGCTCTTCCCCTTTCACTGTAGTGCTGTGAAACTGAACTCAGGTGGAAACCCTCAGCTTCCCTTCTGTATTCTTGCAGTTATTGATCATCTTAAGTGGGCCTGTTTTTGTTTTTTTTTTTTTTTATTTTGATTTGCTCTAACCTTGGAGTAAGAGGGAGAAGCGATGCTACAAGAAACCAAACTGCCAGAAAACCCCAGGAGCCTTGCTCCTCACTGGCAGAGGAAGACCACAGAGAGATTGGAGTGGGGAAGCTGAGATTGGAGCATGGCTTTTCCACAGCTCTGGCCAAGTGGTCTGTGCCAGTCAGTGGGAGGTGGGAGGGAGCCTGTGTGCAAACAATACCTGCAGAATAGCCAGCAGCAGGCAGGGGAGGTGCTGTTTTCAGAGGTGTTGGTACCGTGCATTTTGCACAATTAGCACAGAGAAAGGTATTTGTGCTCTGATGGCTTCCTCCAAGTTAACAAATCCTGCTCAGATTTTGGAGATCACAAGAACTAATAGTGCCAGAGCTCAAGCAGGTAGCAAAATAACCTGGAAACCAGCATTTTCCTAGTTTGCCTAGGAAGTGCAGCCCATTGAGAACTCGAGTTTGTTTCCTCTTTGTAATGCTTGGCCCGTTGTGAAAGAAACCAGCAGGACTCCAAGGTCAGCTGGCTCACTCCTGGAGTGCCTCTTGCAGGCTGAGACGTTTTCCTAGAACTCCTCTCTCTCCAGAGAGATGCTTTGAGTGATCCCTCCCCCAGGGAGCAACTGAATCTCTGCAAGACGAGAACCCACTGAGGCAGGACAGTGTTTCAGGTGAATGGTGCCGTTCTGCTGTCCCCGGTGAGAGTTCCCTGACGTAACTGAGGGCTTTGTAAACATGAAGCAGGCGAGCTATTCACAGAGAGATAACTCAGAGCATTAGGGACTGACGATGGTTTTGGGACGGGAGAACCTCCCCTGCCTTCACCTTGTTGACCCCTTTGTTTTTCTGTAAGCTGAATGGAAAGCTCCAGGTCAAGGAGTGGGTCCTTTGAGCAAAAATGCTCAAGCTCCACGTGAGGAGCCGCTGTTTTACAGACAAATCACCTTTAATTCCTAAGCTGCAGCTGTGCCTTGCTGCATTGCTTGAGAGGACAGGTTCAAGGACGTCTCCATTTTGCAGGAGGCTTCAGGGAGCTTTTCAGTGGAGTAAAAACAACTGGTTTGGATAATCTGAAGAAGGTCTTCCGTGCTCATTAGCGGTTCAAATAGCGAGCAAAACATTAGGACTTGCTAGGAAAGGAGTAGAGGGGAAGCAGCCCTGCTGTGCTGCTGTGTGGATCCACATTGCACTGAGAGAACAGAAAGAGCTGAATATTTGGTGCAGGCTCCCTGTCCAAAAAGAATATAGCAGAGCTAAAGGAGGTACGGTGACAGGTGTCACACGGGACTGCTGGCGTGGGGGCTTGCATCTGTATGAGGGAAAAGCATATAGCTTAGTAGTGCTTATCCTGGGAAGGGGAAGGTCTGCTGGAGGTATTCAGGTCTGAGTGGCGTGGAGCAGAGGCACTGCTCTGTGAGAACAAGGAAATGCCAAACAGAAATAGCAGGTGTCAGGTTCAGAACACACAGAAGGGGGTGGCGCGTCCCGTGATGGGCCTTCCCGCCTCAGGAGCTCCTCGGTGTGTGGTGCTGCCTGTAGCAGGAGGTTGTTGGACCAGAAGGTGCAAAAGGAATCCGTGGTGGTGGGGATGGGGAACACTGTCCGTGATTTGAGAAGCGGTGCTGGAAAGCACTGAAGTTCTGGGATGACCTTCAAATAGATTTAAGCTTGGCCACTTGGTTTTTATGCCACACTGATGGTAGCATCTTCTTTCCCAGTCACGCTGGCGCGACTAGAACAGCAGCGGGAAGAAACAGTTCTTTGTTCTCTGCTGTCCTGTGTGGCAGGGGCTGTGCTTTATGTAATCCTTGGCTGGGCGCTTCAGGGCCAACAAAGCTTTCTTGTGTGGGCAGCGCTGTGCACGAGGGCTGGCAGAGCCAGCAGCAGAACAAAGAGACAGGGAGCATGCACAGAGGGAGAGACACAGACGGGGGCTGACTGCAGAGGAACAGGGAGCAGTGGAGGAGTGGAAAGGGTCGGGGCTCTGTGATGTGTCACACAGACAGGAAAAGGTGTCTGAGCTCTCGGGGAAGCCAGCTCAGCTGGTCTGCAGGGTAACAGGTCTTCGAGCAACATCTGGGTTGCTTCCAGAAAGCTCTGCAGGGCTCAGGGGAGCTCCGGGCTCTGCTGCTGCAGGGAAGGGTGGCACAGGGCGGCCCGGTCAGCTCTGCCCTGTCACCTGGTGGCTCTGCAGCATTGCCCTCCTGCTGGGGAAGTGCTGGAAAAAGTTGTTTGAGGCTGCTGAAGAGCACAAGCAAGGGTGTGTTCTTCGGTGTCAAAATGGCCTGGAGTTGCTCCGCAATAATGCAGGCAGTGTGTGGAGCTGGGGCTTGCCTTGCTGTTGATTATAAGGGATTGAAAGGGCTCACCCTATTTTCTTTTTTTTCCTTTCCAAAATGAACTCACATGCATCCTGCTGGGCTGCACCAGACATCGTGGTGAAGCTGCCTGGAGTTCTGTGTGTGTTACTTGCTGAGATCTACTTGCATCACCTTTCTTCGTTTGCTTTCCTCCTAAAGGTGGTTTGGGGTTGATAGTGCTGCTGTTGCTTCTGTCAGTAGATAATAAGGCAGATAGCGTGGAGGTGCTGACCCCTCCAAAGCCATGTGCCTGGGCTTTGTGCAGCTTCAGAACGCGGTGCTTCTGAAGGCAGGGGAAAAAGCGGTTTGCTTATGTTGTGAAAAATAGCCCAGCAAATCTAGTGTGGAGGAAGCCGTGTTGGCTGCGCGTTTGGTGCTGCTGCTTCTAAAAACTGTTTTATTTTACAGTAACGCTGTCTGAAGTGACGCTTTTTCCGTTGTTAGTGGAAAAAGTGCCTTTTTTTGGTGATGGATGGGATGATCATACACCTCGTGTCTGCACACAATCAAATTCTGTTCCCCAGCTCTTGAGCGCTGGAGTCGTGCCCTGTGCCTGTAACAGCTGGTTGTGGTGTGGCACTGCGGGATCACAGCGCAGGACTTGCATACGTTAGCATAAGACAGAGCACAATTTGCCTGGACACTTGGTGAGGAGAGAGAGGTCTGGGTGTAGAGTGAAAAGGAGTTGCACTGGAAAACCACCTAGTGATACCTGGAATGGTTTTCAAATCTTCTAGGGATGTGAACACCGCTGTGATGGAGCTGCTGATAATGGCTTACGCACTGAAGACCTCCTGTGCCAGGAACATCATTGGGGTCATCCCTTACTTCCCCTACAGCAAACAGAGCAAAATGAGGAAGAGGGGCTCCATAGTGTGCAAGCTGCTGGCTTCCATGCTCGCCAAGGCAGGTGAGCGCTGCGGGGAGCGGCGTGGCCGTGCCTCTGGCTGCTGGCATCACACGGGCTGCCTGGCCTTCTGCTCACCCCTCAGATGTGCTGCCAAACCCGGGAGCTACTCCGGGGGGGTTAATTTTCTTCAGTTTATTTTTATTTCTGTAACTCACGGCTGGGGAGATGGCCTGGAAGTGTCACGTTGACATGCACTGTCAGCCTGGTGATGTGACTCCCACTGCATGCCTGCTGCTTGTTACGTCTTGGAAACGTTTTCTGTTACCTGCGTAAGCTTCTTTGAACACATGGTGTGCTAGTCTGAGTAATAGTGGGGGCAGTCTGGGAAACGGAGGTGTCTGAGGACCTGCCACGTGGGAGCTGTCTCAATGATTTATCTTTTGTTTCCCCTTTTCCTAGGTTTAACGCACATTATCACCATGGATCTTCATCAGAAGGAAATTCAAGGCTTCTTCAGCTTCCCCGTAGACAACCTGAGAGCATCCCCTTTCTTGATTCAGTACATACAGGAAGAAGTGAGGTTACTCTAGTTCTGTGTATATCAACTTGTCTTCATGCAGTAGCAGTGTTGGGGTGCTGCTCATGCAGAGGTGGCATTGCCAGGCTAGACCGACCGTTCTGTTCATGAATCCTTTTTCTTAGGGGATACCTCTTGCATGCTTCCCAAGGAAGTGGGATAATGTTACAATGCATGATTGTACCTGAACAGAAATTGAATTCTTGACCATAAGCAGAAGATGAGTGAAATTCACTGCTCTCTGCACAGCTAGTGCTGCTTGAGAGATGCTGTTTGTGCTCCTGCCTCTGATCACCTTTTAGATCCTGTTAAATTGTCTTTTCTCTCCCTTTGTTCTGCGGTGGCTGTCTGATCTGAATTATTGATAGCCTTTATTTTGAGCTGTGCTTAGCAATGCTGAGCACAGGGGGCCTGGGGATGGAGGTTTTGGCTTCCAAATGCTAGAGGTTATGATTTATGCTGGCATGGTGAGAGCAAGGCTCCTCCATACAGGGAGCTCTGGCTTTGGGCCTGCATCTGGCCCATGTTGGGTGGGTTACACTGAGTGAACTGAGCCACCCTTGCCCGTTTTGAACACAAGACTGCCGCCTGCTCTGCGCAGGCTGAAGCCTTTGGCCCCAGGGCCTGTTGCTAAACCTTCCCTGCATCTCTGACAGCTGCAGTTAGCACTGCAGACGAGCCAATAGCTCATGGGTGCCTGCAGTGAAAGGAGGCACATGACTGCAGTCCTGTGCAAAGCAGGACCTGTGAAAAGATTGCATCATGTGCAGTATTGCCAGTGCTAAGCCTATTTGTATTGCGTTTGGGGCGGAATATGCAAATACTGGTGTTGAAAAGGAGCGAAATTGCCTTGCAATTCCTTTTACCACAGAATAAAGAGTGGGGGCTGGGGAAGGTGAGTAGGTGCTATTCTTCAGCCAGTGTCAAATCAGTTATGCACTCTCAAGAAGGTCTTTACTTAAATAGCTTTTTGTCACATCCAGATTCCAGATTACAGAAATGCGGTTATTGTAGCCAAATCTCCTGATGCAGCTAAAAGGTAAATAGATTCTTTACTAACTGGTTAAAAATAGCTTGGGAAAAATGTGAGTTGGTGGAGAATATGCTGGGGAAGAATATGGGAGGGTCTGCAAATAGATCAGCAGTCTGGTCCAGAAGGCTGTTGTGGCTGGAAACCAGATGGGCATCTGTAGTGGTGCAGGTGGGTGGCTGAAGCTTGCAGCCCCAACCCTGTGGGAGTAAACCCTGGAGTTCCTGCTGCTGCTGAGCTAGGTGCCTTGGCTGGGGGCTGCATGAGTTTCAGGAGTGCCTGGCTGTCTCAAAACATCTAGAAGATGGAGGAACAGCAGAAGATCTCGGTGATAGAGCCAGGGGTAGAGCGGGCTTAGGGGTGTTTATTGGGAATCAAGTCCTTTTCAGTGGTTTCCTGGGGAACCCCTGTACAGCCTTTACTTGCCTTGTTGGCTGTGGGAGAGGCCTGCTTCACTGGGCTATGAGCTTGGATCAGCCCAACATCCCCCTGACACGCTGTGGTCATCCCGCAGGGCTCAGTCGTACGCCGAGAGACTGCGGCTGGGGCTGGCGGTGATCCACGGCGAGGCTCAGTGCACAGAGCAGGACATGGATGACGGGCGGCACTCCCCTCCGATGGTCAAAAATGCAACTGTGCACCCCGGGCTGGAGCTGCCACGTAAGATTAAGCTTCTCTGCTTATCCTTGAGCAAAGAAAAAAAAGAAGAAAGTTTGGTGGGGCATGGTGGTTGGGGGTATAACAACCTAAAGGAGGTTGGACAGTTTTTCTCACAGCGAGGCTGACGTTAGCAAGCTGGAGGAGGAGGCACGGGGAGAGGTTCTTGTTTAACTCGTGGCCATGCCGAGCATCAGTGTTGCGCCCCTTGGCTGTGCCCACTCAGCAGTATCAGACTGGCAAACTTCTGCTAGAGGTGAGGCTTTTGTAGTGCAGAACTCATTGAAAGCAGAAAAGAAATGCAAAAGTGGAACTAGCAGGGGGACAGCCACCGAGACAGGCTGCTGTCCCCAGCTGAGGGGACAGGCTGGCCTTTGCTTTCCCCTCTGCTGCAGTCATCGTTGCTGCTGGAAACATTCTTCATCTTGAGAGCCCTGTGGTCAGGCTGCAGTGTTTGTTCTGACACTGTTTTGATGCTTGTGTGGCTGGCGTGACTAAGTTATGTGGGAGCATTGCTGAGCTTCTTCCTGGGCTCTTGGCACCGGCTGAAAAGCTGCCGACCTGGGGGCACAGTGCGAAGAGAACAGCAGGAAACCTATAGTCTGGGAAAAACTCTTCTTAGGATTGCTGGTGTTCTTGCAGCAGCAGCATTCAAATGCTAACAGCACAGTCAAAATCCAGCTCCTGCTTGGGAGGGTTTCAGCTTTCTAGGTAGATGGTGGTAGGACGGAAGTTCTGGGTGTGCTGAAGGTGGCTGAGAAGTGACTGTGGGGAATGCAGCACGCTGCTGTCTCTGCACGTGACAGAGAGCCACCCAAGAGGCAGCAGAACTTGATTGTGCTGGTTGTGGCTAGGGTACTGATAAGCAGCTCCTCTTGTCCTTTGAAGTCTAAGGGAAACATCCAACCAGTTTGTGGACAAGTCAGGGAGGGGGAGGGCAAGTCAGACTGCAGGCATTTTGCATTAACCCACTCACTGCTCACTGTAATGAAATGGGTTAAACAAAGCTCGCGTTTCGGGTGAAACTCCTCCTGGGCCTTGCGGGGCAGGTGGGGTTGGCAGTGAAGTGTGGAACTCTGTCTCCTTTCTGGCAGGGGCTTTCTTCATACACTTGCAATAAAACAGGAATTTGCATGGTTACTCCTGGCCTTTTGCTTCCTGTCCTGCTCTGAAGAGGATTCTGTCCTCCAGAATGCCACATCTTCTGCTGTCAGGGCATTGATGCAACTGTGTCTTTATTTCCAGCTGTGTCACTTCAAGGAATCTGAGCTGCAGGAGCCTGTGCTGCTGGACAGCCCCGTAAATGGCAGCCCGTACAGAAATTTGCCCTTGTCCAACTCAGTTACAACTGCCATAGAAAAATGTTTTCATTCGTCAGCTATCTGAACACAAACTGCTTCGCTGTGTGCCACCACTAGTTACCTCCTGCAACAACTCAACGCTTGACTAATGGCCTTGTATTCCTGCATGCCTAAGGCATGGGGTGAAGCAATCAAGCTGTAGCTGGGCAGCTAGCTGTCTGTCAAGGGGGAGAGGTGGGGTGGGCTGTGGTGCAGAACAGAGCTGCTGCTTCTCTTTCTGATCTTAGTAGATAGCTGGTTCTGAGTGCTGGGCTCTGTTACTGGAGCTGCAGAATGCAGAGGTAACACCTGTCTGAGAGCAGTGTGCCTGTGCTGCGCTCTGCCACAGAGCTGCTCTCTGCCCAGCAGTAGCAGGGCTGAGGATGGCAGTGCTCAGAGTCTGTGCTTGCCTCCGTGTTACACCTCCCTTCCTGTCTGGTTCAGTCATTTCAAAGGTGTCTTCCCAGGTGAACAAAAGCCATGATCAGCCCTTCCTGCGTGATGTGCCACCACCAGCAATCCCTGCATCACAAGGTTTGATGACAGTCGAACAGGGTTTGTCAGGTGGTGGTGGTTGCAAGAGGTGGGGCACATGCCACTAACCCAGACCTGTGGGCTTCCTTACCCTGAAACTGGCCAGAAGAACCTCTGCAGGTTTGCTTGCCTTGGGTGTCGCAAACCAAACCCCTCCTGGGCAGCTGGGAGGTGGCAGCACTCCTGGGGAGCTGCTGAGGCCAAGCGTGGAGCATCCCGCAGGCAGGGCAGCGTGGAACATCCTCCTTCTCTCAAACCTCCATCTTGGGGTCCCCAAAGGTGTTGTAGCAGCCAGAAGGGAGCCAAAACCAGGGGCTGGGAGCAGTCCCAGAGCCCTGCAGCAATCACTTACGTTTTCTGTGATTCTTTGTTGGCTTTCTAGTGAATTGGCTGGGCTCCTGCTCCCTGCCGTGCACCTCTCCTCCCAGTTCTAGCAGAGATCACGTGCCTTTAACAGGTGTCACGCAGCATCACGGCTTATTTATCATCCTGAGCATGGCCTGATGTGGTGCCCCAACCAGGTGGCATATGGCTCTTTCCCAGAGAAATGCCAGAGGTGCTTCCCGTTGCCCTTCTTGAAGTGCCATGCTAAAATGGCAGCCGCAGCTCATGCCACTAAAAATCAGCAGGCAGCGCCTCTGGGACAGGTTCTCCTCGTGTCTCAAAGCCTGCAGCTGGCTTGGGGCCGTGCTTCAACAAGCACACGTGGAAGCTTTGCGTGTTGCCTCGTCCTAGAGAAGAGGAGTGGCGCACCATCTGTCAGAGCGCTCCGGTGTCCTGGTCGGTCAGTGCTTTGTACACACGGGTAACGTTGTCTGCTTCGAACCCAGAGCCCAGCAACCTGCCACGAAGGAAGAGAGCTGGGTGGAAGAACTGGGCTCACCTTAGTTCTGTTCCTGTTTCCCTGCCCCCATCTCTTCTGTGTTTAGGCAGGGGCACAGGGTTGTTACGCTCCCTCCAGATCTGCCTCTTTGCCTGGCAGTTCTTGAGCAGCCCTTTGCTCATAGGCTCTGCTGTAAGTGCAGCGTGGTTTTACTGGCTGATGCTCACTAACACATGGTGGTAACTGTCAGCTCCAAGCAGCGCTTGTTTCAGCATTTCTTAACCTGTTTTCATCCACTTAGTTGAAGGGACAGGTGTAAGCACCTGGGAATGCTGTTCCTTCATGCCGGTGATCATCTCACCTCCAGCACGTGGTGCCTGGGCGTGTACTCACGTCAGAACGAAGCTGCAGGTTAGGGTGAGAGACTTAATTCCCCACCACCCCGTGTTCTTTGATACCCTTGTTTCATAAAAATGCTTGTTGATTCCTCTTCTAGATTCCAAAAGCTGTAGATACAAGCATCTTTTCTGACATTCCAGAAAAAAATAGCAACGCGTTTGACCTAAACCCTTAATAACCAAAGGGTTGTGCCTGGCAGAACCGCTGTGGCGTGCTCCCTTTGCCCTCTTCTGTCTATACAAACAGAGGCTTTGTGTCTGGGAGGAGGATGTTCTTCTCTATTTTGAATCATTTTTCAAGCCACCTTCTCATGGCAGCTCTGATGGGCACGTGTAGGTAGGTCGAAAGATTTTGAAGAGGAAGGAATTGGGCACAGCAACCCTTGCATACACTCCCATCACGTTGGAGCAATCAAAGTTCTCTCGCAGTTTGATGCAGTTGTGGGTGGATCTTTTGGCTTGCAATTTTTTTCTTTTCTTTGCAGAGAAAATTGAACAAGAAAAAGGGAGAACATCTCTTTAGGATCCGGGTAGGTCGACGTGTTGCCTACCGTACTTTAAAAATAAAGCCAACTTGAAATGCAGCATTGAAAAGCAGACAAAAGATGTGAAGCACTGCTGATGTTGCTGGCTGCTTTGTTAGCCTTCGAGCATAGCAAGGAACGTGTTTGCCTCCTTTATGGAATGGGAGGATGCAGATTTGCTGGAACTTTGTGTTTGCCAGTAAAATAGTGCTGAATTTCAGCTCCCTAGAGCTGTTTGTCATTGCTTAGAGTCTCCCCTCGCCTGGCTGTTGTAAACAGGAATGGCAGTCGGCCGTGGATGCCCGCAAAGGACGGACCAGCAGCCAGGTGTAATCCTTTCAGTATTTCATAGCTCCCACCAGGAATTTTGTTAATAACTAATCTAAGCAGGTAGTTAGTGCCTGTGATTGACATTTATGGTCTGCTTATCTCTGCTGAAGCTTAATCCCAGCTCATTACAAGCACTGCTCCTTCTCATGAGAGTATTTTCCCATCAGGAGTTGGACGTGACTTTGCGTTTGATAAGAGCCTCAAAAACAACCGTGCAAAGGGGACCGAGGAGTGTGTGCTCCAAAGGGCAACTAGCTCCCAAGTTCCAGGCAGCTGTGATTTTGGTTCTTTAAGCTGCAAAACCTAGCAGTGAGTAGCGTACTTTTGGGCAAAACAGAATTCTTGGGAGCCTTGTATACACAGCGCTGGTAGGCTTAAGGAAAGCCATGCGGTGGGGTGCACTGTGTCCCGGGGGAACAGCACTGCACGTGGGTCTCTGGAGCTGTGGCCCTTACAACTGCTTTCACCGCATCCCTCGGGCTAACTCACCCGACTGTGCTTGGACCGGGAGCGTTCCCAGGCACCGGGCGGTGAGAATGGCACTGGCTCAGCCTGCTGTGCAGGATGGGGAGTTTCCTGTGGGGCTCTGAGCTAGCAGAGCTGCTCTCGGTGCTCAGACGGGCTCTTTGGTGGGCAGCAGCTTGTGTCTGGAACATGAAGTATCATGGAAGAAGGCTGTCTTACAGGAGGAACATCTTGTTGTCCAGCGTGCCTGAAGCTCCTCTGTGTTGGAGAAGCTGTTGTGGCCAGAGTACTTGCAGGCCCCAAGCTCCCAAAGAGGAGAGATGCAAAGTTTGGCTGTGCTCCCTGCAGGCAGTACAAAGGCTGGAGGGTGCAGGTGTAGGGGATGTTACAGAACGCTCGCTGTTCTTTGCTGCAGTGGTTACATCAGCCCAGATCATCACCTGTGACAGTCACGCACCCACCGCCGCGTCCTCTCCATGCTGTCAGTTTTTTGTGATGGCACTGCAGGCACGAGCATCCTCTGCCAAGGGGGAGATGTGGTGTGCTGGCAGCAAGTCCCCGTCCGTATCCGAGGCTGACCCCTGTTTGGCAGGGATCTAAAGACCACATCACGTAGATTTTGCCCTGCTCTTTCTGTTAACCCACATTAAGATACTCAGCAAACTCTGCTGCCGGGAGCTCCCTCAAGCTTTCTTTGCCTGTGCAGGTATTGATGAGGTGCTTACATTCTCGTGTCTGGTGATACAAGAGGAAGCAAGCAGGCTGAGTCTCAAATCCCTCGGCCAAATTAGTGAGTCCAGCTGGTGAAAAGCTTCACCTTGTAACCCACAAGCCCTTTGGGAGGTCACTCATGTTACCCATAAAGGAGGTTCTGGTTTGGAGCACGGGGGTCTGTTAGGTGTGTGGAACTGCTGATGTGCCTGAGATCAGTACTTGGTCCCTGCAGAAACTGTGAGTTCCATCTTCAAGCAGCAGTGCTCTTCATTTTAGGAGGAAGGCGATGGTTAAAAGTGGCTGTTACCCACGTAGGTGGGTGTCAGGGTGATGTAAAGCATCTGTGCACCTCCATAAGACTGCCGAGGGCTGGGCCTCCTGTACGCAGCGGGGCTGTTGCAGTTTGACTCAAGGCTCACTGTCCTGTTTTGTTGCTTTTTAGTGATGATGGCCAAGGAGAAGCCGCCAATAACTGTGGTTGGAGACGTCGGAGGAAGAATTGCCATCATTGTGGTATGAGGGTGGTGGAGAGGAGTGGGCGGGGTGGCTTCCTTCCAGCATCTTTTCCTGAGCTGCTTTATCCCAGAGGGCTGGAGGGACAGCTGCTGTGGGGAGGGAACGTGATTGTTGCCACTTCTTTCTCCAGTTCTGCTGGTGACTTTGGTTATTCAACTTTCTATTTAAAAACCTTCATAGTTCAGTCCTGTAAGCCCTGAAATCTCCTTTCCCCCTTGATCTACAAATATCACATACCTGGGATGTGTAAAGAAAGCTCCTGAAGTGTTTAAAACAAACAAAAAACCTTGCTGAGCTTCTCATACTTCCTGTGGCATGCTGCTGTGTAGTGGTCAACATGCAGTGGCTGTCAGCAGGGGAAAATTGCCATGCTCAAGACAAGCTCTGTTTTGCATGTGTGTGTTGGGGCTGTATAGTTTCCAAAACATATTTGTGTTGTGCAAAAGGGTCTGTAAATTCAGGAAATGGCATTCAGGGACTTCAGCTTTTGCGCATGGTTGTTCTCCCATCTCAGCAGCAGCTGGAATAGCCAGAGATTTTTTTTTTTTCTGTGTGCATGGCCGAAGCCACAATACCTTGCAGGTCCATGCCTGCAGGACAGACTCCTGGACCTGATACTATTTCTGTTTCTTCTCAGGATGACATCATTGATGACGTGGAGAGCTTTGTAGCTGCTGCAGAGATCCTGAAAGAGCGCGGAGCCTACAAGATCTTTGTGATGGCTACTCACGGGCTCCTGTCCGCAGACGCGCCCCGCCTCATCGAGGAGTCCTCCATCGACGAGGTGGGTCCTCTGTTGGCCCTGCAGGGGAACGCTGCCTCTGGAGTCTGGGTTGATTTAAGGCACTAGAAACTGAGATTCTGCCCCTGCCATGGAGCTGGTGCCTGTGAGTGGTTTTGTTGGGTGCTTTCAGTTGTGGTTCTTCACAGAAAGCTCTGTGTGATTGGTGTCTGCTGAGGCCAGATTTGCTTCTCTGCCTATGCACAGAGATTTGTCATCCCTGCCTGGCCACTTCCCTCGTCACAGCTGGCTGCATGTGACTGCTGCCTCACAGTACAGGCCTCCTGCCCCTTTCTTTCCCCCAGCTGACAATGAGCTCAGGGTGCCTCATGAGAATCAGGTTTCAGACCTCACCCTTGGTAACAAAATGTGTTGGGTCCTGTGACCTGATGGGCCCTTCCGCTGTGTGGTGGTGGCTGCTGTAGCGTGCTGGTTGTGATGGTCCCTGAACAGAGTGACTGGCACTTGGTGGAGAACATTTAACTTCATGGTTTTTGTTTGTTTTTAAACCTGTGAGGATTTCTGAGCCTTGCACTGAGCTGTGAAGCAGCAGGTACACATGGCTCAGGGGCAGCTGTTCAATGAGACAGCACCAACACAGCTGGTGGTCTCTCCTTTCTGGCACTCCACAGGTGGTAGTAACCAACACAGTTCCTCATGAGGTGCAGAAGCTGCAGTGCCCCAAGATAAAGACTGTGGATATCAGCTTGATTCTCTCCGAAGCCATCCGACGAATCCACAACGGGGAGTCCATGGCCTATCTCTTCCGCAACATCACCGTCGATGACTAGACCTGGCGCTGCCTGTCCCGGCTTCCGTGGGAGGAGGAGATGTGCATGAAAAGGCAATACCATAAATTATAGACATAACACAGCTGTTTATTCTTGTAGGGAGGGTGAAGGCTCTCAGGGTCTTGAGCCGTGAGATCCAATAGGAAAAAAAAAAAATCAACCTGACCAGCATGTTACAGGTGAACAGAAGAGGCTGCTGGCAACCGGGAGGGGTTTACATCTTCAGCTGAGAGAGATGGAGAAATGAGGAGGGATTGAATTCTTAAATTCCTTTACTTTTTTTAGTGTTATCTCTTGCTCTGAAGGCGGGGGAGGGGAGAAAGAAAGGCAGGAAAAAAAAAAAGAATAGCTGTCAGCTTATGAGAAGGGAATAGAGAACTGCTGCACGTGGATAGAAAGAGGAAGCAGCATTCGGGTTTCTGTTTCTGACTGTGGCTTGACTGAGAGAGCCCAGGAAGGAACATCTCACATGGAGGCAGCTCTGCTGCTGGCAGGGCTGATCAGCAGGGCAGCTCCTTGCCAGCTCAGTGGCCCCTGGCCTCTTGCATGGCATAGTGAATGCTTTCATCAGAACCAAGCTAGCAGAACAGCCAGGCAGGGCAGCTCAGGGCAGCCCCTGCGCAGGGCCGCCCGCGTCTTTGTGGCTGGGCGCTGGGAACGAGTTCACGTGCATCTCCCAGCAGGGCAGGAGGTGCTGGGTAATGCGCTGGCCTTCTCGCGTTGCGAGCCGCGGACCATTGCTGTGCTTCGCTGGAAAGTCACATGAGGGTCTAGCTCATCGCTTGGGTGCTGTCTGCGCTGCAACACCAGGCAGGACTTCTGGAGTTGCCTGAGGCTGCTGAACTGGGGCAGAACCTCGGGGGGAAGGGCAGCTGGAACACTGTCTGCCTCCAGTGCAGCTGGGCTCCCAGTAACACTGAACGCACAGTAAGAAGCGTAGGATTTCTCGTTGGTGGTGCTCCCAGTGACCCCCTTGCCCTCTGGGTTGTGGCTGTGTCTGTACCACGGGGCTTTGGCTGTAGTTAGGCTCACCTGGCAGCCCTCTTCCACAGGAGAGCAGGCCTTGTTGCTTGCTTGTTTCTTGAGTGACACTAATCCTTGGCTGGAGGGGACACCTGAGAAAGCAACGCAGGGTGCTTGTGAAGAGCTTTCTCTGGGAATTTATCCTTATATCATCCTGGAAACTGTGATCTTTCCCTTTACTGAGGCAGATAAATACACTCTAGCAAAACCTCTGACCCCTTCCAGCCTGCTGCTGTGATGAACAAACCCTGCTGCAGGCAGTTGCTGTGGAAGAGCTGTGCTGCTGCTGCTGAAGGGCTGGCTCTAGCAGGTCGCTGTTGAGTTTCCCTCATCCTTCTCTTCCTCTCCAGCATCTGAAACCTGAGCGGTGCCAGGGGGCAAGCAGCGATGCTGAGAGCAAGAAGAGCCTTGAACACTAGCAAACAAGCCCTTCTCAGCTGCGGGGGAGTTGGTCTTGCGGGAGAACATCCTGCCCCGGGGCCGGGGAGGGTGTGCCAGGGAGAGCCCGGCCCTGAGAGCAGCAAGGGCTCCTTTGTAACCCAGCACCGACCCCACAAGGGGTGCACAGGGCTGGGTGCGGTCTTTAGGCTGCTTGCTGCATTTTTGAAGGCACTACAAGCAAGTGCCAGCTGTGCTCTGTGACCACAGTGTGGCTCTTTTGCCTGGGGCTTGTGACACACTCCTGTGTGAGGGGTTTTTTGTTTGTTTGTTTGTTTTTGTGGAATGATTGATGTGTGTGATGTCCTTGCAAACACCCGTATGTCCCCTCCTTCTGAGCCAGTGCTGGGCCATGCTGGTCATACTGGGAGCCAGTGCGCAAGATAGGAACAGCATTGCTCTTCTGTCCCCTCCAGACTGCTCTGTCAGCTCGGGTCTAGTTTGCCATCCCGTCAGCACCGCACCTGGACTCCCGTGTTCCCTCCTGCCCTTACCCCTGCCCCTTGCTGTTGCTGTAACTGTGCTGAAGTGTTCTCATGCTGTAGTTTGGCCCTGCGCCTTTCCAGGATGCTCACAGCTTCTGCCAGTCCTGTGTGCTTTCTAGAAAGCTTGAATGGTCCCCACACAGCTCAGAGCTTCTGAAGTGGCACTGCCAGTTACTGGGGTGGAGGTTTAGGCTCTCTCATCAGAGGAAAGCTGCTTGTCGCAGTGTGTGGCGTCCCCATCTCTTCATCTCTGCTCCCACTTGGAACTCAGCTTAAAAAGAGTCCACATACACACCCCAGATCCATATGCTTTGTTTTAATGCCTGAAAAGAACGATTGTGCATCTTGTTTAAGAAAAGAAAAAAAAAAAAAAAAAAAAAAAAAAGCACCTTGCTCTGTTCTGCTTCTTGTTTGTTCGTGCTCACTTCCTCGACGTTGCCCTTTGGGTGCCTCACTGAAGGAGAGAGGTGTCAGGGCTCTCAGTCGCCCACTCCACACCCGTGCATCGCATTCACGCGTTTTTCTGCCCGAAGCCTGGTGCGAGCAGCTCCCCACCCCGCGGTTGCTCCGCTGTAGGCTGNGGGCAGGACCCCAGCCTGAAGCCCCCCCGTGTCCACACCCACCAGGCCGCGCTCCGTTTCTGGCAGAGCGGCAGCGATGGCCCCGCTCAGCCTGTCTGAGCTGCTGGACGCGGCCATTGGGACGCCCCATAAGGGGGCCGTCAACTTCAGGGCGCTGCACAGCCTGCTGCTGGCCATGCTGCAACACCTGCCGGCCGCTGAGCGGGAGTGGGCAGCGGCCCCCGGGGAGCAGCCCCAGGAGCGGGGGCTGCAGCCGGCCCCGGGCAGCGTGAGCGGCTCTGCAGCCACGGACGCGGGGCGGGGGAAGGAGGCTGAAGCAGAGGACAGCCGCAGCTCCAAGGTAAATGCTTTTGTAGGGCGATTTTTCATAAGTTTCCTTTTTTTTNAGGTAAAGGCTTTTGTAGGGCGATTTTTTGTAAGTTTCCTTTTTTTTTTTTTTTTTGCAATTCCTCCGGGTGTCTCCCCAAGAAATGCTTCCCTTCTCCAGGGTCTGAGCCACCAAGTTCTGGCCCAGACCTGGCCAGGCTCTAACAGGGCCCCTGGGGCACTGTGAGAGCTCCCCCCCTCTTCTCCTTTCCAGGCCACAGCCCCCTCCCAAGACCTCCTCAAGGAGATCAGCGGGGTGAAGGCAGCGCAGTCCCAAATGGGCGAGGACATCCGGATGATCAAGGGGATGCTGGGCTTGGTGAGCCACCGCCAGCGTCCTCGTCTCCTCCATCCCTGCTCCCCCCCATCCCGACTGCCACCTCTCCCCTCTGCAGGCCTGCGGCCAGGACACCGCGGGGCAGCAGCGGGGCCACTGCCATGGGGCGAGTTGGGACAGCGACGCGGTACGGCCGTGAGGGCACCCCGTTCTGCACCGCATGGTTTTGGAGGTTCCCCTGGTTCCCACCACGTGGCTCAGCCTGGCCATAAATCTCCTTCCTGTATGTTCTTCTTCCCAGGAGTCTGGCGGGGACCAGCTTGCAGCCACTGAGTCCTTGGAATCGGGTGATGACACCCAACATGGGGGGAAGTCAAGGGGATCTGCAGAGGGACTGGGGACACAGCATGCACCCAGGACCAGCAAAGGGGCTCCAGGGACACAGCCCAGCTCCCTGGGGACACAAGAGAGGATGAAGAGAACATCAGAGATCCCTGAGAAGGGGGCAGGCACTGCCTCAGATCAGACAGGGACAGCTGGTGCCAGTGCCACCACCCCAGGGACACAGCCAGGGGCCCCTGGCATCCAGGCCACCACCCCAGGGATGCAACGAGGGTCCCCTGGCACCCAGGCCACCACCCCAGGGACACAGCCAGGGGCCCCTGGCATCCAGGCCACCACCCCAGGAACACAGATGGGTTCTCCCAGCACCCAGGCCACCACCTCAGGGACACAGCCAGGGGCCCCTAGCATCCAGGCCACCACCCCAGGGACACAGATGGGTTCCCCCAGCACCCAGGCCACCGCCCCAGGGACACAGCCATGGTCCCAAGGAGAAGAAGCAGGGGCTCAGCTGAGCACCTTCGGTACAGGACCCAGCTCTCCTGGCGCTCTGACTGTCCCCTCTGAAGCCACCCTTGGTGCCCCAGGGACACGGGTGGATGCTGCACACCTCAAAGATGGAGCTGAGGCTTTGCAGCCCCTCTCTCACACCACCCAGGGACCCAAGATGTCCCCCGACCCTGGCACTGGCTCCACGTTCTCTGTACAAGGGCTGGCTGTGCCTGGGGGTCCTGGCCATGACGTGGGGGCAGCAGAGGCTCTCCGGCAGCTCGGCCACCTCTACGACACCCTGAAGGAGCAGGTGGCCCAGCTGGAGGCCACCAAGTCGGACCGCGCTGAGCTCAAGGACCTGCGTCTGCTCTTCCCGGAGGGAGGTGGGAGCCTGAGGGTCTGGGGGACCCCATCAGACCCGGAGGGGGTGGGGGAGCCCCTGCCCTGGTGCTGGGGAATTGGGAGCCTGAAGGCTGTGCCCAGCAGTTTG
>VXAV01005483.1:935716-971264 GCA_013399715.1 Alectura lathami | reverse complement strand
AAAAAAAAAAAAAAAAAAAAAAAAAAAAAAAAAGAATGAAAAGAGCCAATGTAGCATTAGACAAAGACTTTGTTGTAGAGAGTAACAATTAGGAATAATAATAATAACAGAAAAAAAAATAAACAGATGAGAAAAGAATGGATTTGTAAAACTTCGGAAAAATGATAAGAGCATCTTTGGGGAAAATACACAGCCAGTAGAACTTAAAGTGACTAGAAAGACATTTTCTAA
Organism: Alectura lathami; assembly: GCA_013399715.1. NCBI lineage: Eukaryota > Metazoa > Chordata > Aves > Galliformes > Megapodiidae > Alectura > Alectura lathami. The sequence continues at coordinate 971,033 of VXAV01005483.1, read as the reverse complement.
AGGATGTGCAGAACAAAGGAAACTGCAGTAAGCACTAGGGTCTATTACTGGGTGAAGATAACCTGAAGAGGCAGAAGTGGTTTAGTAAATATTCCTGCTTTGGTGTTAAGAATCTCTGGAAGTTGAACATCTATTAAAGGCATATTAAACATAGTAAAGGCATTGCAGATCCAAATAATCTGCATTCAGGAATCACAAAATTGCTAGCTGAGGCCTCTTGCAACAAACTTTGAAAGTGCCTTGTGAAATGGGAGATTCCAGACAACAGAAGGAACACTATCGCTATGCCAGTTCAAACAGGGCAAGCTGGATGAGCAAGGTAACTACAGATCACTTACCCTAACCCCAGTCCAAGCAAAATGGAAAAAATGACAAAGAACAAAGGGACGAAAAAGCAGTTAATTCCAATAACATGACACTGTGGAAAGCATGCCTCAGTGAACAAATAAAGTTGCACTCTTTCAAAGAGATTACAGGAATAGCCAGTAAAGTCACTAGTCAGCTACTATGTGATAGTCCTTGATTAAGTGTCTTCCTCAGCACCATATAACAGTCTGATTACAAATTAGCATATGCAAATGTGGGGAGAGCACAGGTGAAATGGCATGAAGAACAAATTCAGTGACAGATTTAAACCAGCTGTCAACAAAGAGCTCTTGCTGAAGAAAGTGACATTGCTGGAGGGATTGGTACAAGACTCTACTACTCTGTGTTTTCATCAATGAGCTGGAAGCTTGAAATTGCCACTGATAATCATTTGTTGATGACACAAAGATTGCCAGATGGGTAAACAGTGTTGAAGGCATGGCAATCCACTCCCTGACTGTATCACTTGATAAACTGTGCCCTTCAAACAATACACGTTTAATGAATCAAATGCTAATACATGCATCTAGGAACAAGGAATGCAAACAATTCATACAGCCCAGGGATGACATTCTGAAAAGGGATGATTCTGAAACGGATTAAGGGAGAGAACAAGATGACTGAACTTCCATGCCCAGGGCTCTATTAGTGCTGATACAACACCCTGAGATATGAAAAGGGCTGATAGGAGAAGGCGGTATTTCCACAGTATTGTTGAAAATAATGCCAGTTGATTCTGTTTGCATTTTTTAGAAAATGCTTGAACTTTGAGGGGGAGCTGCTCTTAAAAGAGTCACATAGATGTTTCTATGGGTGGAGAAAATTGTCTTATAGAGCAAGACTTAGAAAAGAAAAAAAAAATTAGCCCACAAGGAACTGCAAGGTTTGAAAATCCCCATCAATCTCCAGTGCTTTATCATTCTCCGCAATGAGAACTTTATGTCCAGTCAGAAAATGCCTTTGGAGCAATCTGTATCCGTTGCTTCTAATCATTCCATAGTGCCCCTCTGTGAGAAGTCTGTCTCCACCATCACCATAACCACCCACTAGGTAGTGGAAAACAGCAAGCGGCTCCTTTTTAGGCTTTGCTTCTCCAGGCTGAGAAATCCCTCAACTTCTCCTCAAACATTATATGTCCCAGCTGCCAGTTATTTCAGTGGTCCTCTGCTGGAATGTTTCCAGTTTACCAGCATCTTTCTCATACTTGTAGAGCTCTGTTTGTTTTGTCTATCTAGAGCCAGAATGAGAGAAGATTTAAGGACTTGAGGCCTCTGTAAGCCAGAAGGAAAAGAAGATCAAGGATCTGTAGCTGAAAGCTCAAGCCAGATAAATTGGATTACAATGTGGGTGCTTAGCTACTAAACAGCCAGTACAGGTGCTGGATTCCCCATCTCTTGATGTACTCAAATCAAGGCCAGATGTTTTATGAACGTTTTTCTTCAACCAAGCAGCACATTCTTGCCTGGGCTCAAGGCAAGGCTAACAGATGGGGAATCATGAGCTGATGGTATGTGAACTGCAGGATCCAGCTGCCTCCAAATTCTGAAATATTTTTAGAATTGTACATTCAAGGTCCAAGCTACTGTAAATTTCCAAAATCAAAAGCCCAGCCTGACTAATGGGAGAAATAACAGAAAGAAAGAAGAAATCAAATATACTATATATATGACAGAAGAAAGGAGATGTTGATAATAGTGAACGTCCCTGGTTGACTTGTGCCTGATTGGGTGCTCACTGGACTTCTGGAACCTGTGTCTGAGAGGTTTTCTTGGCCACTCAGAGGAATATCCTGTAGCTGAACGGCCCTTGGCCCTAAGGACCAGCTCCCCAACACATTCCATTTCCTTAAAATATTGTCTTCTGGAATCAAAAATGTGTGATTGACCTGAAGCCACCGCTCGTCTTTTCAGGGAGATACAACAGATGTAAGTACGCAGACGTATGCTTTGAACAGAGATTTGGAACACTGTTGGCTTGATGGAAATGGCAGATGTGACATATTCAGGCCTCGGAAAATAGGTCCCAAAAGGAGCACCTTCCTCTATTGCTTGCTCAGGGAATAAAGCAAATCTGTGTCAGTTTAGACTGTAATCTCAGATTTAGGAGATTTACAAACTCAGCCAGTGGAAGGAAGAGTTGATGTGATTTACCTAAGCTTCAGTGACGCATTTGGCTTGGTATCACACAATATTTTTATTAAGGAAATATGTAATAAAAGGCACCCTTGAAACTGATTAACAACAAACTGATAGGCTTTCAAGTGTCATTCTACATTTGGAGTAATTGTTATGCTCACGTATTTCATGCAGAATTTGTCCAGACATCAGCTCTGGGCCCACTGCTATTTAACGTCTTTATGGACAACCTGGAAGAAGACATAACTCCGTTAATAACAAAGTCTCTTCCATCCTTAGAGAGGTGTGACAAATGTTTTTGGCATGACAGATTGTGCTCTGAATAAGACTATAGTTCTGCAAAGATTAGAGTAAAGCCAGAAAATCAACTCAGACCAGAGGTGTAATTTTAAGTTGGTAGTTGGGCTAGATGAATCCTACACTTACAGACTGAGTTGACAGTTATGGGGAGATCCACCAAAAATAAATAAATAAATAAATAAATAAAATTGATGTTTTGATTGATGTCTTTAAGGGAAAATAAATTTGAAAACTCTGCAGTTCTTCACTTTAGACAGGCTCCTGCCACTGTAGCTGCATAGCAGGGGTAAGAGTGCAACAGCCTGGCTGTTCCTTGTAAGCTATCTCAACCCATGATGGCTCTGAAGAAGGCATCTTATTGTCTGGTGATAGTGACTAGAAGCTGAGATGGCTGTATAAACACAACAGTTTGACATTGCCCATAGTATGATTTTCTGTTTGACATTTTTGAGACAAAGCTCTGCCTGCTGCGGCTTGTAGATAGTGTCTGGGAGAGAGGAACTGGAAGCTTCACCAAACTGTACAGCAGCAAGTTTCCAGGCTGAAACGCAGCCTGTGGACATGGTAGGAGGAGGCTGGGCATTGTATATGGAAGTTTAAATCTCGACTGATTTATTGTCTGGCAATGTACCTCTCACTCAATGGACAGGTAACTCCAAGAGACCTTCCAGTCAAGGCCCGATGCAGGGATTTGGTATAACTCTCTAGGAAAGGGGCAGACCATTGCTGGAGTTTTACTTAATAAAAGCCTTGCTTTTGTAAGAGAAAACAGTGCCAGCCATAGTTTACACTGGTTTTGTTGTCTTGTATTTGCTTTTGTGGCTTTTGCCTCTGTTTCACATTAGCTACAGGTCATTTCCTGAAGGATTATTTTCAGGGCATTGAGAGGTGTCTCAGACCATACTGTCTTATGTCTGGTGGCGCACAGAATACATCTGTTCCTGTTGGAGAAGTCAACAGATGCCTGCTTGTCCAGGACTGTGGAAAAGTGGGTCTGATGACCAGAAAGAAGCCCTTACGCTCCAGCGCTCTGGTGAGGCCCTCCCTTCCCAGGACTGGCATTCCAGCTGCAATCTGAGTTATTCGTGTCAGGATGGTTGCCGAACCAGGCCTTATCTCAGAGAGATGATATGCTGCAGAACCTAATACATCAGAGAAACCCAATCAGCTAGAACAACAGGTCTGCGCTGCTAGCTCGAACCTGCATGCTGGGATGCAGTGATTCACGTATGGTGTTATGTGGAACCGTGCAATAAAACCAGTACCCAGATTGTGTACAGGAGGACCAACTACACGTGCATTTTACTTCCCATTTTGTGTTACAATCCAGCCTTCCTTCCATGAGGACAAGTATATGAATTCTTACTCTGTCATGGCCACTCCACTAGGCTATTCAGTGGGACAAACTCAGAATAGCAGTAGCTGGAAAACAACCATTATATCCTGAATACACACAAAGCCATGCACTCACTCTGCAAAGAGGTGACTTTGTTTTCCCCTCAATCTGGTTTTGATGTTCTCTTTCTCCTTCCTTTTATGCAAAGCTCTCCACCCCAGAAGGCAGGCAAACAGCCAATCCACCTCTCTGCCCCACTCCAAAATAAATGTTAGATGCTAAAGAATGCACAGAAGGGAACTGTGAAAGGATTTTCAAAAAGAGTTGTTGTTTTCTTTTTTTTTCCTAGTTTTGAGGGACTTTTTCCACAGGGCACTGTACTTATTCCATTGAGGTTCTTAAACTGTGGCTCTGCCTGACCATTTAGCAGGTCAGAGGGCATCTGCCACACAGATAGACCTGATGATACACTAAAAATGCCACACGCCTTTCCCCTGTTACATTCCTCCTCTGATGAAAACAACATACCACGGGCTGGTAAAACAAGTGCTGCACTGAGAGATTTGTCCAAAATTTGGATGCCTTTGTGGCAGATTTGAAGTGCTGTTTTTTAGATCCATAGCCAGGGCGTTGCAGGTCTGGCATAGATCCACCTAGGGCCAGATTCTCAGCTGGGAAAAACAACAACAACAAAACAACTTGACTATAGTAGAGTTAAAAAGATTTACAGTAGCTGAGGATATACATCTACCTTGCATGTAATAGTGCTTATGGATCGGGTGCTCCCTTTGTCCTACACAGCCCACGGAGCCTTCTCTTGCTGATGGTTATTCACTGACCACTCATACTTTGAAACGTGTTTCAACTCTTCCTGTCCCAAATTTACACCATTATAAGAAGACTGAGAACTACTGGGCTTGAGCGGTGAGTGTATCCTGCCTTTGTTGCTGCATTTACAGAGATGTAGCCTACACTGCCCACAGCAGGAGCAGCAGCCACTCAGCTAGGTGGGCACCATCCCAGTGCACAACAAGGAGAAGACAGGGAGCCCTTGTCGCACAGCTCATTTCTCAGAGGTGCCACTGCGGCTGTGGTGTGAGAGGCGTGGTAGAGGACAAGCAGCCCCTCAAAACTCAGGCAAGCTCTTGCAACCCTTGCTGCTACGGTTGCATCTGTGGATGGTCAGGGCCTGGATGGCTTGGATCCAGGCTCCCTCACAAAGAAAGCACGCAGAGATACTGGAACTCCAGCTGTTGTGCCCAAATTCCACTCTCTGCTGCAGGGAAAGACAGATTGCTCACAAAAGGGCAAGTGTGAGTGACTGGCCATGGAGATTTGCTCTCCCCATCAAGTATTTCCATGTGCTCCGTTCCAAAATATTGATGTGTAGAGCCCTGGGAGTTTTATATTTAGCAAGGAACATAAATCACAGTTGCAGGGGGCAGCTTCTGTAATGTCTCCTGGCTTATCAGCTGTACTACTAATAGCTCAGAGGGGCTTGTAAATTGGACTGTGAATTCCACAGTGCAAGCAGCAAGGCTGAGGGGGATAAGCTGTTCACCTCTGGCGTAGGCTGGGAAGTGCTTTTTGGTAACAGGTCCTGGGGCATGTCAGGATCCTTCTGGTAAGGCTCCCAGGGGGCTGGGAGGTGTCAGTGAAACAAACGGGACCCACGCACTCACAAACCTGAGGGTGAAGCCAACATGTGGGTCTCCTTGGATGTGTGCTGAGGATCTTTGTGCCAGTGCCCTGTTACTGCTGCATTCAAAGGGAGCCATTGGGCAGAAGGTGGTGAAGGGGACGAGGGATTATTTCACTCACCCTGGAGTCCCAAAAGATGGTCAAGCATGCTGCCTCACCCCAGAGGTGCACAGAGGTTTTCAGCATCGTTCTAAAGACCATGGCATATGTCCTGAAGCAAAAAGTGATAAAGAAGCCAGAGGGCTGGGTTCCTTCCTCTTTTTCTTTCCTCTTTGTTGTTTGCTTGTTTTCTCAGCTAAGGAGCCTTACACAGGTCCTATTCCTTTCACTGTTAAGTGCCCTAAGATCTCAGGAATGCTCATGTGAGCAGCATCAGCCTTTCCCCGGCCAGGAAGGCTATCAGCCTTCCCAGCACATTCACTGGTGTGTCGTTGCAAGGAAGATTTGAGGCATCCACCTTTGTAATTCATTGTTTTATGTCTCTGAATAACTCAGTGTTTGGTTTAATAATAATGCTTTGTATTCCTATAGTTCCACCCATCTAAGCACCAAGAATTGGTTTACCAACATTAAAGCATCTGTCCTCTTGCATTGAGTTTTGGCATCAAACAGTATTCTTAAAATTCCCATTCTGACAGATTTTCCCTCTAGCAGCTTGCCCTGCCCTTTAAAAATTCTTTAAAGTAGATGCAGAGAATGGTTTCCTGCCTCTCTCTTGAGTTCACAGCAAAATTTGCCAAAAGGGAGAAAGTGTGCATCCAAAACCATGACAGTAACACTCACAAGGTCCTGCCAAACACGAGGAGCAAACTGCCTGAAGGAGATGGCTAAATACTTGCTTATTCTATTGACAGGGCTTGATCACTAACAGCCATATTATAATTCTAGCAATAGGAGGTATCCAGCTTTGGCCAGATGGGTTCTGTGAGCAGGCACATCCCTCCCAGAGCTTCATTGTGACCCCATGCAGACAAGCACTCACATCACTGAAGCAAAAACAACTGCACCAGGCCTGAGGATGTGCCTGCTGGGCTGGCTTCGCAGGAGCTGTGCTGGGGAGCACAGACCAACTATGTTACTGCATTCAGTTATCTCAGATTTAGGCAAAGCCTCAGTTCTCCTTAGGTCCTTTGAATAAACCCCTGCCTTTCCATCATTTGCCAGGACTCTGGAGTTTTTCTGGCTGCTCCCTCTTGTCTAAGCTTTGCTTCAGCCCATGGTCCTGCCAGGGACCATAGGTATTAATGCAGAGTTGTTCTTTTGCAACTGTGTGCAATAATCCCCCCAGACCTGAGAAAACTTTCCTGTGGTCTGCTACAGGAAGAGTTTTGTCAAGCACGTTTTCCCTTGTTCCTTTAATAGTCCCCAGTCCTTATCTTATTTTAGGTCTGGCTACCCACACAGCCACAGCATCCACAGAACAAATGTCTATAGGGCACAGCTTCTTTGTAATGTACCCAAATCTCACATCGTTGGCGGTCTGACAGAACCTTGTACTCTGGATACCTTTCTATTGTGCAATGGGATTTTATTCCATTTACTTTCCGTGAACTCTGCTAACTTCGTGCAGGGCTCTGTTTGCACTCCTGTGTCTATTTTAAAATGACACACCTTGTGGACTTCTGTCATTCAAAATTTTACAAATACTTCACCCTGATCTTTTTATGACGTTGACTGTTGAAGCTAACAACAACACTTTGCCATGGTTTTCTCCTTCTCTGTTGCCTCTGGCAAAGCTTATTTAACTCTTTCTGTGGTAATTAATCTCTCCTTTGCAGACTTTCCTTACCACAGATCTAGAAAGATATCTACCACACACTTATGATCTTATAAAACTTGCTGTCTTAGTCTTTTGCTGCAGCCATATTTCTGCCACCAATATCTTTCCTGTGGCCACCAGCTTCCCTGGATGTTATGCTTTCCCCACATTAGGCAGGGTTTCTTATCCGTGTTATTGGTGTGAAAGGAACCTTAGGAGTTTGGATCCCGTGGTACTGCGAACTGCATAAAAACTGTCAGGAGCCATGGCCTCTGATCCTGGAGAGCTAACAAATCTTTTTTTGGCTCACTTTATGTTTTAATACCTTGACACTGCTTAAAAAAATAAATAATGGAGACTGATCTGAAAGCTTCCACTAGAGGCGTTTCTCTGGGAACCTCGTGTCTCTGTGTTTACTAGACGGCACAGTTCCATACTCCTGAGTGTCTTGGGGTCATCAGAACAACTTGTCATTCACAGCCTAACAAAAGGAAGCAACCGCTCCTCTTACCCTGTATTAAATAATTTTCTGTGCTTGCAAGCATTTTTCTAGGACAGTCTCATCACGGAGGAGGTTTTCCTCTGTCTATTGAAACTTTTTTTGCTGGGAATCTCTGTTCNCCCCCCCCCCCCCCCCCCAAACATTCAAAAACACATCTTGGGCACCCAAAAAACATAAGTCTTGGAAGAAATTGCAGGATTTCCAAGATATGTTTGAAGGGGAGGATTTATTTATTTTTTTTTTAAATTCTGATGCTGAAATCAAGGTGTTTCAAAGTATTAAACTTTCTCCTGGAGCTTCAAGGGTTAAAATATGCATTTTAAAATGTGAGTTGAGGCAATCTCATGGTTTAGCAAAAACATTGCCTGATAACACACCCACTGCCTTTTGATCATATAAGAGGAATTGCTGGAGGGACGGAAGTGGGTGCTGTGAGCTTCAGGTAAGATGCACTTAACAAAGCTGATAATAGCCCAGACACTCTGTAGACAAAATCTCTCTTGAAGGAAGGTTGGGGAAAGGAAGCAGATCAAGTCATTTCAGCCCCAAAGTACAGAGTGAGACAGGAAGATTTCTTCCAATATCTGCCCCCAGTGACTTAGTTCTAGCTCCATGGTTGTGTTACCTCCTTGACAGGGTAGAATATCCTGATGCAAAGGAAATGGTGGTCACAAGGCTGGTGTTTGATGCAGGCATAGCCACCAGTGGTCCTGTGTGCTGTTCGAAGGCCCCACAGCTTCGTGAAGGACCTTGCTGGGTAGGAGAGGACCCCCAGACAATGCACAACAAGAAACTCTTGGAGAGGGTAGGAGGAGTAGAGCAGAGGATGGGAGGAGGCAGCCTTCCCTCTGCACCAGCACCCAGAGCTGCAGAGAGTCGCTTGGCACCCCATGCCCTACTTTGGCTGCTCACGTCCCCATATGAGGCAGGATGAGCCCACCAGCTGCTCAGGCTGCTCCAGTTCTCTGCTCTGAATCCTGCATGGTGTGGAGCCCAGTCCAAAAGATGAAGGTCTCTCTTGGCATCCAATGCCCAGAGGCACTGCATGGCATATTAAACATCATGTAGGCATGTGATCCTAAGTCTCTGGCAGCATCCCAGCGGAGTCATATTCCCATTGCATTCCTTGGATATCTCCCAGCCGCTGGCTTGAGAAAGTCACTAACCTTCGTATGCTTCATTGTTCTGGCAGGGAGTCTCAGTCCAGAGGGTGTCTCGTGACTTCCACTGACCACTGCGCGTGCACTTACGCAGCTCATCCCAGAAACAGCCGAGCTGGTGGACAGATCGCGGAGGCACGCCCTGGCCCCTGACACCCACCAGCAGGAAACACATCTCTTCCAGAGCAGCAGTGCGGCTGGGAGAGTCTTTCCAGCCATGGCTCGTCATCGTCACTCCCACTGACACCTTCTCCTGTCTGGGAGCAGAGAGCTGTGGGCAGTCTAACTGGGTTTGATCTTTAGCATCTGTAGAGAGGATCCCTTGGGGCATAGAGCCACGGCAGCATGCCAGCAGCGTGCCAGCTGGCAAATTGTGCCTAAAGAAGAATCTGCATCCTCTCAAGTCCTGGATAATAGCAAAATCCAGTGCAGGAAGATCACCAGATAGCAGACACAATTCAAAAGAAGGAAGAGCAACTAAAATCTGAAGTGTTAAAACAATGATAATGCCTAGCTGGACTGAGAGGGGCAGGATTTTTTGATTTCTTACCTGCTGCTGGAGGGTGTTAATTCTCCTGAGGGCAAGCAGTGTTTTGTCCCCATGTTGCTTGTAATCCACAACCGCCAAGTGCATGAAGTGCCTGGGTAGCAAGGCAAGGCCGTGACAATACAACAGTGACATGATTTCTCCTCTTTGGCTCCAGTGGGACTGGCCTGGCAGTGCAGTCCCATCAGCCAGAATGGTTTTTAGGGCCTGTTTGCCTTGGACACAAAGCCTCAAGCATGCTTTGTAGCATGCAGCTTTGCCACACAGCAATCCACACACTTTTTCTCCCCGGGAATTTGGGCTGATGATGCATCCAAGATCCTTCCCAGATATCTTGCCAGCATCCGCACCCTTATGCCAGAGCACTTACTCAAAGAGGAAATAATCAGACACAGGTTCTGGGCAGCTACTGAGGCACTGGCCTTCCACCTTGCAGAGAGGACCTCAGAGTTTCCTCTAAACTCATCTGTGCAGGAACAAAGCCCTTGAATATTGGCCTACTCATCTTTCCTTCATCTTTTGCCTGGATCTGACAACAAGAGTGCTGATTTTTTCATAGAACCAAAAGGTCAAAGCAGCCAGGCACTCTGGTGTGGAGGATCACTCTGAGGATGGGAGCAGAAAATCAAGCCCAGTCCCAGAGCAGGCAGCAGGGCTGAGGTGTGAGCATGACCAGGGTAGCTGTGTTCAGCTTTTCACCAGGGATGAGCCAGTGGCAGGCTCTGTAGCAGGGAACATGCAGCTGTGCTGGTAACCCCACATTTGAAAATTGCTTCTGATTAGCAGGTCTGTGCTTGAGGGGGGGAGCAGTACCACACACTTGCCTGTGGCTGAGGAGGGTCTGAGGGCAGTCTGCCACCTCCACTTTCTGTAGTCTTCCTGCAGCAGGTGAGCACCATGTGCTGTGAGTTAGCCAGAGGCCACAGATGGACACCTCTTGCCTTTGGTCACAGCGGGAAGGCAAGATATCACTGAGACCATAGGATGGACTGAGGATGAATGGTAGGAGTGGCTGCACCTACGTGACGGATGGAGAGGAGGAGGTGAAGATGGCAGCAGTGAGACAACCCAAAGAGTGTCAGTGATGATTAGGATGACACCATGATCTGCCATGGAGACAGTATTATCCTCAAGACTGACAGAACAGCATGGCTATTACCATGAAGTAACAACTTTCACAGCTCAGGGAAGAGGATGCTGTCAGCTAGAAATTCATACAGAGAGTGCATTTGTCTGACAGGAAACAGAAAGAAGGTGCTCTGCAGACAACACAAGATTTATAGACGTATATATTCAAGATCACTTGGTAGACAGACCTTTAGACGAGGAGGGTGAAGAACACCTGAAGAAGAGACCGAAGAAAACAGTGGCCATTGGGGAAGGAAGAACAGGTTTGCTGGAGGACAGCTGGGTGCAGAGGACTTGACCAGCTTTTCACACAAGTACAGAAGCCATGGCAAGAGAAAGGGACACAATTGTGCTGCAAGAACCAGGGACAGGATGAGAACCAGCTGACCTAGGATGAGGTGGTGAACCACTTTTACCTCTTCATCATTTCCTATAATCTAGCAATTTTATTTGTACCGACTTGAGCTAGGGAGTCAGGAAATATTTCTCTTTTTCAAGGATTATTACATTTTTGTGAGTTATTAATGAAATGACTGTAGGCTCCCATGTGTCTGATACTGTTAAACTCTGCATTAGACTGGAGAAGCAGAACAGGGTTCTGTGACATTCAGACTAGGGGGGTAGCATAGATTTCTCCCTGGCCTCTTTTTAATGTACAATAAATAGATGTTACAATTACAAAAGGAATGGAAAATATCCAAGGCACTTGCAAAAAGCAGATCCAGTTTTATTTTATCAAACTGATAAAATTAAACTGAAACTTGAATATACTGATGATATATATTGAAAGATAATTCTCCAGCTGAAGTGAAATTACTGATATATCATGTCGAAGAGGCTCTGTGCTGTCTTTGAAAATATGCAGAAGGAGAAAGACTATCATCTCCCACTTCCTGATATATGTGGACTAGGAAAGTCAGTATGAACTTCATAGTCTGTTTCTTTCATGTAGTAAAACAGAGGGGTTGAAACAGTGGGAGCAAAGTCACAAGCAGGCAGCAAGCCAACCTGCAGGCACAGGGAAGGTTAGGACCAAATACAGAATACAGAACGGGGTATCTTGTTTAGGGACTTTGTAAATCAGGTAGTATGTAAGCCAGGGAGGAGACATGAGGAAGATATTAGTCTGGTGGGAAAGGGGGTATTTTCCCAGCACTGGATGTCTAGTCCATGTTCATCTAGTGTTCAGCATACAAGCACCTACATTAAGCAATGTTGTCTTCTCTGGAGACAGTCAAAACTCGCCTGGATGCGTTCCTGTGCAATCTGACCTAGGTGTTCCTGCTTCCGCAGGGGGATTGGACTGCATGATCTTTCGAGGTCCCTTCCAATCTCTAAAATTCTGTGAAGCAAACATGCATCCAGTGAAGCCCGTCAGTCAAAAGTTGGGGCCTGCAGACTTCACATTGCCTCTGCAATCTCCATGCACGATCTTGAGTACATGGCGCTGTGCCGCACTTAATTTCATGATCCCATACTCTTTTTCCATAGGGCTTCTACTGTTTTAACTGTGTGTATAATTATTCAGCTCAGCTGTTTGCCCTTCTCACCTAGTCCATGGCCTGTGGGCCTGTTTTCCACTGATTTTTCCTTTTCTATTTTTCTATTTTTTTTTTCTTTCCTGTTTTGCCCTGTAGTCATCATTACTGAATTTCCTTGTGGCCTTACCCTGAAATTAGAGAGCTTCAAAAATCTGATGCCTATTTCTTCATAGTGTATATGGGAGAGAGGATGGTTCAGACCTGTAATAAAATAGAGAGGTCAAAGTTGCCAGAAGTTTCTCACTAATTGTGGGTGCCAAAATGAAAGCACTCAGGGCTTCTCCTTCCCAAGGTAGCTGGCAAGCTTACAGCATTTACAGCTTACAGCCTACAAGAGAGCTGGGGAGGGACTCTTTAGAAGGGCATGTAGCGATAGGACAAGAGGTAATGGCTTTAAGCTGGAAGAGGGGAGATTTAGGCTAGATATTAGGAAGAAATTCTTTCCTGTGAGGGTGGTGAGACACTGGCACAGGTTGCCCAGAGAGGCTGTGGATGCCCCCTCCCTGGCAGTGTTCAAGGCCAGGCTGGATGGGGCTCTGAGCAACCTGGTCTAGTGGGAGGTGTCCCTGCCCATGGCAGGGGGGTTGGAACTAGATGATCTTTAAGGTCCCTTCCAACCCAAAACAGTGTATGATTCTATGATTTTATATATTCAGCATGCAGGTCCCACCAACTTCCCTTCCAGGTGTGCATGCTTAGCACTGCCACAAACATTGTCTGCATGAAAAATACAGCATGCAGTGAGTGGCAGACACAAAGTCTGGTCTGAATGGACTCTACTCCTGCCCAGAGAGGGAAGAAAGCATCTGTTTCTCCAGCACAGCATCCCTCTGCCTCACCTATGGGACACTGCCTGCTGCAACTGCCATGACAGCCACACCAATGGCACTGGTGCCACTCAGGGCAGGTAACCCCAAACAGCTTCCTCCTCCACACCCCAGTTCCCTCCCAGATCAGCCAGCTCTGTGTTCTGACAGAGGCAGAAGTCATACCAAAATACAGTATGTACTCATGTAACCAGAGAGCAGCAGAATGCCTCTCAAGTCCAAGGCAGAGGCATTCCTCATGGTCAGTATCTCCTAGCCGACTGATCAACTCTGCAACTTAACATAAGGCCCCGCAACAAAGCAAAATATTTCCATAAAAATTGAACAAAATACTTTCTTGCAAGGATTTGTACTGATCACTCATTTTATCTGCTGTGGAAGAGTTATTAGTTTCAGTCAAGTAATAAATGTCTGCACCGCAGATTTGCAACATTAGGCAAGCCGTTCTTTTCTTCATAGACCAGCAACTGGTTGAAGGAAAGGAGGGAAGGGGGAAGATATTAATTAAAAGTATTAATAGTAATCTAGTTCTCACCTCCATACAAATCCATAAATGATATGAAATAGAACCAGTCTGGTACCTCTCCCAGGCAGATCCAGTTATGTTTATTTTTGCCATGAGTCTGGCCATTGAATTGTGGTCATTGGGACAAAAGCATCTGAAGAAAGGTCAGTTGCTATGAGTTTAAACAGTGTCCTCTGCTCTTGGCATGAGTTTGATGCATGGTCATGGAAAGTAAAAACTGCAGGTGGTTTTGCTAAGTAGCTATTTCAAAGTGATAGAGGTCTTTCCCTCACTCTCTAGGCAGCATCCGTTTCAGAATGCCTCAGAGACGTTACCTCATTAATTTTAATGAGAAGACCAGACGTAAGTCTGACACAACCATAAATTATTCTTTTTGTGCGTGCATGTATGTGTGCGTTTAAAAGAGCTCCCTGTGTTACCCCATGAAGGACCTAACTGTGTTGTGTGCTGACGTCCGCTATTTATGCAGACGTCATTCTGGCTTCACAACACAATTCCCTTTTTATTCTTCAGCCACTCTTTGAAAATTACCTTCGTGTTTCTCCTTGTAATGCCCTCTGTGCACAAACCTTCTTCCATCTCTCAAATAGGAGCAAGAGGTTCTCCTACTCCTGAAGGAGTAACATCACCTCCAAAATAACCTTCCTCAGGCACCCCTGTATATCCACTTCAGTCCTACCCATGTCACTGACTGTCCTGTTAAAGCTGTGCAGCCTCCAAGAAGGCCCCTCAGACCCTCTTGCAAGGGACAAGCTGAAGATCAGACACAGGCTGTGAGGCTGAAGATGGATGGTAACCCCCCCACCCCAAGGAAGTGGATAAGGGAGGTGAAGTATGACAGCTCGCTCTCCTGTTTTCCGAGTCTGACTGCCCAACCTGTCCTGCAGCTGGCCCTTGAGAGGCAAGCTGCCAATGGAAACCATTGCCAAAGGAAAACCCCTTGCTCAGAATATCTGTAGTGGGAGAGATCCGGCTTTGTACATCCTGTTATAGAGAGTCCTGGAAAAACCAGTGTCCTCAATGAAGCCTGTTCACCAGCTCCCATGAGCCCAAATCCCAAGTGTCTGCTGTGGGCAGTGGGCACTGGCTGCCTAAGTGACGTTGCCACAGGGTACAACAACCATCTGTCCCTGCAATTATACCTTTTTGTCTTATATAAGAAGCAGAATGAACAGTGGAAGTTCATCCACCATAGTACCTATGCTTCTAAAATGCCTTCCTCCCATGCCTGCATTTCAGAGATGACCCATTTCCCCTTCCAGAAAGATCTTTTCTTCCTCCCATTGCACAGTAGCCTGCTTCCAGCTGTGGGCCATTTTCAGCACTGCTCATCTCCTCATCAAGTTCTGACACTGCACAAACCATCTCAGACTGGTGAAGAGATGCTTGGTTTGTTTTTTGCCTAGCTGGTGTCTATTCACTCAGCAAATGCCCAAAACTAAGGTAAACTTTAATAACATTCTCTGTCCTCGTAGGACTCAATTCTCACACATAGTTTGACAATCACTTGGGTATTCCCAATATTTATGTTGTTTTTAATCCCCCTCAAAGCAGTAAAGGCCACCCACCAGCTCCTGAAAAAGAGATGCTGCATCTGTTTGGTGAACTAGGTCTGCATTTGTAAACTTTGATTCAACCCAGATATGAATGTGACTTGGGCTTCTTCTGCTCTCTACATCCTGATTAGTATCTGCTCTTCTGCAAACATCCCGTGTGTCTTGGCAACATAGACTGTTTCTCTCTTGTGTGATTGTATGTGAATGCATTGTCATTTTGTCTTGATTATCAGAGAATCATAGAATCAGCAAATGGCTTGGGTTGGAAGGGACCTTAAAGATCATCTAGTTCCAACCCCCCTGCCATGGGCAGGGACACCTCCCACTAGACCAGGTTGCTCAGAGCCCCATCCAGCCTGGCCTTGAACACTTCCAGGGAGGGGGCGTCCACAGCCTCTCTGGGCAACCTGTGCCAGTGCCTCACCACCCTCACAGGAAAGAATTTCTTCCTAGCCTAAATCTCCCGTCTTCCAGTTTATACCCATTACCCCTCATCCTATTTCTACATGCCCTTGTAAAAAGTCCCTCTCCAGCTCTCATGTAGGCCCCCTTTGGGTACTGGAAGGACACTACAAGGTCTTCCTGGAGCTTTCTCTTCTCCAGGCTGAACAACCCTAACTCTCTCAGCCTGCCTTCACAGGGATGTTGCTCCAGCCCTCTGATCATCCTCATGGTCCTCCTCTGGACCCCCTCCAACAGCTCGATGTCCTTCTTGTGTTGGGGCCCCAGAGCTGAACACAGTACTCCAGGTGAGGATCTCACAAAAGCAGAGTAGAGGGGAAGAATCACCTCTGTTGGCCTGCTCTTCATACTTCTTTTCATGCAGCCCAGGATACAACTGGCTTTCTGGGCTGCAAGTGCACATTGCTGGCTCATGTTGAGCCTCTCATCAACCAGCAACACCAAGTCCTTCTCCTCAGGACTGTTCTCAAATCCCTTCTCAGCCTAGCCTGTAATATTAAAGTAGAAATTCCCTGCTGATACTGACAGTATCTCACCTCAGTGATAGACACTGCAGTGTCTATCTCACCTCAATGTCACAGAGTGGCCTTTTCTTGAGCTTTACTGTGTACATGTAAATGGAAGCCTGAAGAACTTCACTTTCTGTCTCATCAAACTTACTGGTTCCAAGTCTTTGTTCCCCCAGCCATATATTCATAAATGCACTTTGATTTTGTATGTCTTTGCAGTCTGCCAAAAGCAGCATACTGGCATTATATGGGATGCTTTCATTGAAAGTCTGTAGCTAAATTGCCTTTGTCAAGTTCATTGTTTTCTGTTGCAATTGCTTCCATGTTTATTGCAAACTAATCTGTTCTCTGCTTTCTGTTTACCCTGGCACAGTTTTTGTGCCCTGGTATGCATGTGTAAGTTGATTCACTACTCCTGGCTCACTGCTTGTTAACTCTTCCAAGGCCTGGTTTCACTATCCTCCCAAACCCCTGATGTCACTTGTCAACTCAAATCCACTCCCAACAGTAACCTTCCCTTGTGGTCAGTCCCCAGAAACTGTCCACTCTCCAATAGATTAGCTGCCAAGTATCCATTAACGAGCAAGGTTTAGTTTTATCCATCCAGTCCATCTAAATGGTTGATAGCATCTTCTGACAGGGATCTCTTGCCTCTGTTGTGTTTCTGAAGGAAGGTTCTGATGGAGACTAATCTCCATCAGGCTGGAATGGGCTGCACATCTCTCACATCTGAGATAAAACATTTTACTTATGTTTTCTTGAAATAACTCTCATTTCTAGACAAGCTTAGACTCAATGCAACCCAATTCTGGTTCATCACCAGGCTCCTTTTAAACCCAAGGACTGAGTCTAGGTTTGGTAGATTTGTTTCCTGATGACACTGTACAAGACAGATGCTACTGCCAAGGTGTGGAAGACCACCCTTTTTTGCCTGGCACTTGCATGGCAGCACGCAGAGAATAAACACCTTGTTCCATTCAGGCAGGTCATAGCCACGGAAGCAGCGGCAAAGCCTAACAGTTACTCTTTCTCTGCTCTTGTTTTTCATGTTCTCCTCCTTCCTCAATCCTTCTCTGCCCCCTCTCTTTCTTCCTCCCACTGCTTCAGATGTGGTCTCTTTTTTTCTACACTGAGCTTGACTTTCTTTTTGTCTGACTCTGCAAAATCACCTCCCATCCAGGGAACTGCAGTTCTCTACGGCTGGTGAGCTGCTAACAGGACTCTGTCAACAAAGCACTTGTACTAGCAGCGTGATCTGCAGCCTGCTGCGTCAGAGGGAGGGAGCCACATTTCACGGAACACGGACCTCCTCTGTGGCTGGGGTCTGCTGTTTGAGTTTCCATCCCTCAGGTGCAAGTGAATCTGTGTTTAAATGGGACATGTTCTCCAGTTTGTGCTTCTAAAAGTAGAACCCATTTAACTCAGCAGATTTCCCAGCTGGAACAGGCTATTTACAGCTGTACCTGAAGCTCAGATAAGATAACGGTTATGTTGTAAATACCTATCACATTATGTTGCCTTTGGTTAGTGTTTGCACTTACATGTGAACCAAATGGCTCCAAGTGTTGAATAACTTCTCAGGGTTCCTTCATGAAGCAAGCTGTAAGTCCCACGGGATTTTAAAAATTTGATTATTTTACTGTAAATTTCCTGGGTACCTGGTAAAAATAACCTGATTGCAGGGTCAAAAACGGGTGTTGCATCTGGGTCTCAAGGTAGGGAGTCAGGGTGGGCCATTGTTCCACTTCATTCATTTAATAGGTGTACATTTCATGAAGTGAGATTGGATCAGACTTTTATTGGAGTCATCAGGGAATGAGGAAAGGAGTGAGGTGGGAGAGCTTATAATAAGGAAGTGAGAAGAATACACGTGCACATCACAGGGCAAAAGAGGATTTGTTGGTCCTTCCTCCCTCTGCTCTCTCCCCTTCCCAAAAAGTAGTCTGCTTCCAGAGCAGGGAGGTGACAAGATTCTACCTGGCCACATCAAGGCTCTCCCAAATTCTGCTGTTGGTGACAGACACAGAAAGAAAACACAGCACTTGGGGCCTCTGTCATGGTGAGAGGCTGCCAGAGAAGGGTTTGTCTAGCCCAGGATGCTGCTGTAGGCAAAACCTATGTAACAAGGATGTGAAGCAGACTGGTCAGGAAAGGAAAAGACAATGAGTCACACAAGCCATCTCTGCTCTGTTATTGGAGCTCAGGGAGGGTTTTCCAAGTGGACTGGGTTAGGGACAGGGTGGCTTCTGGGGAAGAGGCAGGGAAAAGAAAGTGAACTCCAGCTCTTGTCTGGGGAAGTTTGGGTTTGAGGAACCCTCTCTCCTTCTCTGCACCACAGTGGCCCCACTTTACCAAGGAATATTTACAGACCAATGTTGTCCTGATATTGCAGGCAGCTGCTGAGGTTCCACTTTCCACCAACCTCCAGCATGGCTGCTCTCCCCTTGCCCAAAACAATTCTCAGAAACCACCCCTCAAGTAAGTGTCCTTACGGGATGCACACGCAGTTGCGGTCACAGACCACACATGAGCTGCAGCCAGCACTGGATGGTCCATTTGCTTTGTCTTGTTCCTCTTGGAGAGCAGGGAGATCCTATTAAATATGAAAGCTGTGCTCTGCTGTCTGCCCTGGTTTCCTGTTCACGTGATGGCCAAAAGACAAAGCCTGTGGTAACCTTTGGGACACCATGCAGAGCTCATCAGTATCTTGCCTGAGGTCATTAAGAAGGAATACTTCTTTTTCTATTTAATTAAGCAAATTTTTCTGTTTAATTGCTGGACCCATCCTTCCTTTGGCTTTGTGCGTCACTGCGGTTATATCCACACAGGCACCCCAACCTGAGGAGCTGGAAAAAAGCATCCCTTGAATCATGCCTGAAGCACAGCAGAAGATGTGGTTCTCTTCCCATAAGAAACCATAATCAAGTTCATATGTGCTGCTTAAACCCATTATTGTGTCTGTGCATCAAATAATTGCTGCCTGACCCATTAGGTGAAACAACTGCAAAATACAAGCGTCTTCTGGCACCAGAGCCACAGAAAGTCAGGAATATTTATAAGTGCAACAAAGGCAGCAGCTG
Organism: Alectura lathami; assembly: GCA_013399715.1. Classification (NCBI taxonomy): domain Eukaryota; kingdom Metazoa; phylum Chordata; class Aves; order Galliformes; family Megapodiidae; genus Alectura; species Alectura lathami. Next base: position 951,598 of record VXAV01005483.1, on the reverse strand, counting down.
GGATATCACTCGAGAATTCAGGAGACATCTGCCCTGCTCCAAGTTTGGCTGCTGGGCATTCACTTTTGCTCCCACCCTGTCCATCCTGTCTGAGGCACAGACTCTCTCCCTCATTAGGAGCTCGTACAGCATGTAGTGTAACGGGTCTTGACCTGACGCAGTCCTGGCCCTACCTACCTCCATAAATCGAGTACAAGAATGGGACTACAGCACTGTCACCCGGGAGTAATAATATGTTCTTCAGGTCAGAGACACTGAAGGGCAAGACTTACTCATTAAGAAAGAGAAAAATATGAGAGTTTTGCCTGACATTATCAGGGAAACATGTTCATTCATGTTTACAGAGTTATTGTAAGAGCTTCCTACAACAAAGATATCCTCTTATGGTGAAAGTGAAACCCTATCTATCTGCTCAGCTGCTCTAGGGTGACCTCCAATACTGAACAAAACCACAAGACAAAAAGCAGATTTAGGGCCCAGAGGAAAGCCTTAGGCAGGTCTAAGCTCCTTGGCTAGAGGAAGCCTTGTCCTACGACAAACCACTCAGCAGCCGCACATCTATGGGCTGGACCAGACCTCCTGGTGGAACAGACACCCAGCCCCACCACAAGCCTCTCATCCCTCCCATACTAGCACAGGTGACTGGGGCCAGAGTCTGGCTTTGCAGGTGACACAGGCTGACTCAAGTCAGGATCTATCAAACTCATCGCCACTGCTTGGCCTCTAGGCAAGCCATCCTTTCCGGAGAGGGAGTAGACAGATGCGATGTGGTACGTTCCAGACAAAAGCACACTGGTGGATTTTTAATCAGCATATTCTCCTTAATACCGCAGACACTATCTGCTTAGCCATTTAGCTAGTTTATTTAGACTGGCTTTGACATGGTCCCGCACCATATCCTTATCTCTAAACGGGAGAGATATGGGTTTGATGGGTGGACGGTTCACTGGATAAAGAACTGGCTGGATGGTCGCAGCCAAAGGGTTGTAGTCAATGGCTCTACATCCAGGTGGTCTACATCGCCGGTCACGAGCGGTGTCCCCCAGGCATCCGTCTTGGGACCGGTGCTCTTCAACATCTTTACTGACAACTTAGACTGTGGGATCGAGTGCACCCTCAACAAGTTTGCTGATGGCACCAAGCCGAGTGGTGCAGTTGATACCCCTGAAGGAAGGGATGCCATCCAGAGGGACCTGGACAGGCTGGAAAGTGGGCCCACCAGAACCTGATGAGGTTCAACAAGGCCAAGTGCAAGGTGTTGCACTTGGGTCGGGGCAATCCCAGCTGTGTGTACAGACTGGGAGAACTCCTTGAGAGCAGCCCTGCGGAGAAGGACTTGGGCGTTGTGATCGACGAAAAGCTGGCCATGAGCCGGCAGTGCGCTCTTGCAGCCAGGAAGGCCAACGGCATCCTGGGCTGCATCAAGAGAGGGGTGGCCAGCAGGGAGAGGGAGGTGATCGTCCCCCTCTACTCTGCCCTTGTGAGACCTCACCTGGAGTGCTGTGTCCAGGCCTGGGGCCCCCAGTACAGAGGGGATGTGGGGCTGTTGGAGCGGGTCCAGAGGAGGGCCACCAAAATGATCAGAGGGCTGGAGCACCTCTCCTGTGAGGAAAGGTTGAGGGAGCTGGGATTGTTTAGCTTGGAAAAGAGAAGGCTCCGGGGAGACCTCACTGCAGCCTTCCAATACTTGAAAGGAGCTTACAGGCAGGAGGGGGACCGACTTTTTACACGGGTGGATAATGGTAGGACAAGGGGGAATGGTCTAAAACTGAAAGAGGGGAGGTTTAGGTTGGACATCAGGAAGAAATTCTTCCCTGAGAGAGTGGTGAGGCGCTGGCACAGGCTGCCCAGAGAAGCTGTGGCTGCCCCATCCCTGGCTGTGTTCAAGGCCAGGCTGGATGGGTTCCTGGGCAGTTTGACCTAGTGAGCTAGTGGCTGGCAGCCCTGTCCATGGCAGGGGGGTTGGAACTAGATGGTCTCTGAGGCCCCTTCCAACCCAAGCCATTCTATGATTCTATGATTCTATGATTTGCAGATGCTTCAGTCCCACTCATAAGTGGATTTGGCCTTTTCCCACTTGGCTCAAGATGTAGTTAAGAGACAGTGGCAAAAGCTGCAGCCTCTGCTGGCTTCCAAGGGGTTCTGGCTAGTATTAGGTCCTCAGCAAAAATCCAAAATGTCACAGTTTGAGAAAAAAACAGCTTTTCCATTGTAGGTTTGCAGTGTAACTTCTACTTTCCTACAGAAGAGATTTTCATTAAAGTGAATCAGCATTATTTTCATTAAAGCAAAACAGCACTTCCTCCTCCCTCCCAAATAGTAATTAGCAAGAATTAATGTTCCTCTTGGACTCACAGAAAAACTTCGAATTATACAATTATTAGAATCACAAGAAAAGGAGTCAGGGCAATGCATGGTGTAGTTTTGCAAGCCAGGGAGCTGTTAGGAGTCCTCACATCAAATCCTGTTTTTGGTACCTGGCATCCTAGTGAGGTGTCAGAATGGTGACAGCTCTGGATCAGGTGTGAGTTCCCTAGAAAAAAAAAAGTGAGACAGAGCTAAAGCAGCCTGGTATTCTCTGAAAACTGAAGGCTGAGCCCTTCACCTTCTGAAGTCTGTGGAATATTTCCCTATTTCGTTGTGAGTTGAGCGAATCAATCTGGGGTTGAAGCTGAGGACAGCTGGCCCTACTGCTGAGGGGAAGGCTGTTCCTTCCCTTCACTGAGCTTGAAGGGAGGATCAAGATTTCCCAGGGCTGTGAGCAGGGCAGAGGCAAGGGCAACAGCAATGTCTGAAGCTCCTGCTGAAAGTATTTGTGACAGACTACAGCAATCAGAGTCTGGCTTGGCTAGATCCACTGAACAGTCAGAGGCATGTCATTTCATCTCTCTGCGCTGTGATTCCCTCGTTGTAAAAGGGAACAAAACTTTTCCCTACCTCAGAGCAAATCCCTTGGCTCTTGTCAAGCACTTAACTACTACAGCAGTGAGGGCCATATAAATTATAATTACACTGAGTGCCTGGTGCTGCTGCCCGGAACTAGCACTTCATTCTTTAGTGCACAAAATTTCTTTTTGGTGGGGAAATTAACTGCTGCTGCAACCCTAATTAGGTTCCCTGTCCTGAATGACTCATTTCAGCATAAAGAAATCAGTTTTCTTTGTCTCTAAAGGAAGCTTGAAATCATGTTTTGGAATTCAAACCAGGTTATATTTGCCCATAGCACACAGCCCCCAAAGTCTGGTTAGGACAGGGTGGGGAGCCAGGGGTGTTAAACTTAGAAATGGATTTAATTAACCTTTGTTGTTTATTGCTTGCTTGCAGAGTTCAGCCAGGTTAGGAAAAGAACAAGGAATGGGTCACCCAGTGTTTACATGGGGCTTTTGAAGAATGGCCTAGACGCTTATTTTCCCCCCTCCTTTCTTTAAACACTCCGAGTTTAAAGTTGTGGCTTAATTTTGGAGCCACGGAAGGGGGATGTTGATTCAGAGAATGGTAAATACGTGGTGGTAGGAGGCAATATGAGCTTCTCTGTGTTACCTTTAACGGCGGCCTATCTTTCTACTTCCTCAGCGTGCTGTGTGCAGGAGGTGGTAGGAGAGCCTTATTCATTCACATGCTGAAAGTGCATGTGGCATTTTGGCCATCTCTGTCTTCATACTGCTCCTCTGTGTCAGACGGGAGTATAACAAATCATTGTCTCGTGAGTGCATCAGCACATCCCAGAGGCACCTCTCTACCTACAAGGCTTTCCTCTCTGCCTTCCCTTCCACACGGAGCATCCATGCCCTGACCACTTGGCTGTTTCTGGTAGGAGCAGAGAGATCTGTCCCATGCTGGGCCAGAGGGTAAAGAAATGCATTCATGCTGCGGTCACCTGCCAGCAGTCACACCAAGTCCAAACACAGCCAGTGGGCCGCTTTGTTTCAGACCTGACAAGACTGTTCACCTTCTCCAGGAGCATCTGCACCCACTGGTGTGTAGGTGCAAACCCAGCCAGAGAGGTGGGGCTTTTCCTGGGCCCAGAAAGGGGGGCAAGCGGGCAGAATAACTGAAGAAAGATGCCATTTACTTCTATTCTCCCAAATGAATCATCCCCCAGTCAGCTTCTTTTTGAAAACACAGCTACTGTGTGCAGTGTCACAGAGGGACAATTTGTTTTTCAGGATTTGATGATCCTGTCCGACATTATGGAGCAGGAAGGCACACAGTTTAAACAGCTGTCATCAGACTGTCATAACCATGGCAAGAAGCTCCAACAGTCCCTCTGAAACTTAGGAGTGACACAGGAAGATCTGGGAAATGATTAAACCAGAAAATTGTACTGTGAGTGGAAAAAGAAGAGGCAGCAGTTTTTCAGCCATTGATTTTTACTTTTGTTCCTGTTTCATAAAATGTACTGCAAAGAGGTGAGGAGAGGAAACATTAAGGAAATTGAAAAAAAAAACACAAACAACAACAACAAAAAAAGAACAAAAAAAATCCCCAAAAAGTTAGTTAGCACAATTCAGAAAGCAGTGGTTTTAGTTCAATATATGACTGATTCCTTCCTTAGTGATGTTATATTACAGCGTTGGATGGCATAAACTGATTGACACCCACTTATTTTATTGAAGTCACACTCATTTAGAGCACTTGGGAATCCTGTCCCGTATACTCCTGAAATGAAAGAAGTAAAAAAGAGCTAGGAAGTCACTTTGGGATGTGGAGATTACACAAGACAAGGCTTTCACTCTGCTACTGTTTAGGGCAACATCAGCGTCAGTCCCCTGTAACTTCATTAGCTTTCACCAGGAGTTTCAAAGACGACAAGAGAAGAACTTAGACTGGGAACTTGGTAGGGCATAGACATAAGCAATGTTGTAAAGAAAGAAAGCAATGGTCTGCAAACAGAAAGGAAATGCTATAGCAAATGGGAAGGAAAAGAATATCAAATATCAGGGCATCCATATACTTTTAGCAGCCTGCCAGAGTATAATTCCCTCTAACAATCACCCAGAAGATGCTCCATTTTGTAATGATTGCAAGCTGTGCATTGAGCTGGAAGTAGAAAACAGAGGCTTCTCTGGTGGGGTGGGTGTGATGTTTGTTGTCTGCAGTCATTCTTTACCTTTAAAATCTATGTTCACAGGAAGAAATAGACTGAACTATAGCCTTCAGGACAACCCTGAGCAATAAAATATTGACGCTAATTGACTCAAAGAAAGAAGGAAGAGTTTTCCAGTAAAGCAAGCTAAATGAAACAGGATGGAAGGATGACAATGTTCACAGGACAACTCAGGAGACAGTGAGCCAACTCTTGCTGCTTCCACAGAAACAGAAACATGAATAGTCCATCCCAATTAGTTGATCTGTCATGTAAAGGGAGTTGAGATGGTCTCTCATTACACTTTTCGACAGCATCTAGGAGAGTGAAACCTCAGTCATGACAAAGAACTTCTGGAATCCAAGTGAAGACAGAGATGTCATGGAAACTTGGATCTGGATGATCCAAAACATTCCTCCAGGCTTGCAGTGGAAGGTCGTAGAGATACTGCATGACAGTAAGTGGCAGTATTTGCAAAACAGAAGGGGATGCTTGCTCCTTTCTAATTATGGAGGAGAGTATAGTTGATTCAGCCTTAAATGGCCTCTGAAACAGGAACATGCAAAGAGAAAATTTCCACTTGGACTGAAATATTGACTCAGTTGGTGGAAGCCAAATTCTTCGGCAGATTAGATGCACTGATAAGGTTTTTCAAATCTCCTTTGGCATGGAAAGCCCAGGGCTGAACACCTTTGATATATTTATTGGGCAGGTTCCAAAACATTTCACTGCACAGATGCTGCGAACGCTGTAAAAATTAAAGTGTCTGCTCAGGATATAACTGTCTGGGACAGACCTGTCACTGAGTATCAGGAATTATTACAGCACCCACTTACTGTAAATTGCAAGTGGGAAAAGGTTTCAACTAAAGAAAATGAACTTTCAGTTAAAACAATCAAACAAAACAAAACAAACAAACAAAGATGCAAGAGAGAGAAAATAATCTTTTAATTATAACCGACACTGACCCTAAAATCATGAATGTAAAGTTCTGGCTCTCTCATGCTGTGTCTGTCCGTAAGTTCATGACAAAACAGCTTCCCAAACAAAACCAAGGCAGAGTGACCACAGAAAACTTTAACTGTTTGCAATATATACCGATGTTAATCAAGGTTGCACATTTTTTCACCTATTAAGAGCAACTAGGTTCTTCATGGATGCTTCAAGTGGAGTTTCATGAAACTTATCATGAGTGCCCAACTTCTTCCAGCTTGCTGCGCAACTGAGTAGAGACCTGAAGTGCAGACACAAAGCAAAGGAAATAAGAAAGCAAATGCTTGTATAGCTGAAGAAATGCTAGGTCTTGCACATAGTATGCCCAGGTATCTCAAGGGTTATAAACAACACAAGGCAGACAGCAGTTCACTCCCAATCCAGAAGAACACGCTATGAGCCCAGAGGTGATGGCCCAGGACATGATTTAATCATGGCAGGAATGCTGTTGAGAGCAAATGCATCATCTGATGATGTGGAACAGGAAGGAACAGCTCATGCAAACATGGTAAAGGCATCGTGTGCTGCATCTCCTGTGACAATGGAAATCCTCCAGGAATGAAACAGAGCAAGCATCAGTACACACAACAACTAAAAACTCATGTACACACTTACTCCCTCAATGTTTACATGCTTCTGGGAGGAAAGAAGCCGAAGGTAGATGGCACAGAAGAGGAGGGAGTACATAGCTGTGTCTGGCTCTTTCTGCATTCATCCAGAGTCAGGGCTAGGCTCCCCCTCTGACACCGATCAGCCCGGTCACACTGAAACTCAAGCCAACAAGCCAGGTTTTATTCTGGTGCCACAATGGTCACCAGTCCATTGACAAAATCAGATCTCATCCTTGGATGAAGTGAACTGGGATTGTCCCACTGAAACCAGTAGTCCGCCAACCCAGCCTTGGCTCCAGAGGAAGTCAACAGAGCAAGAGCAGCTGAGATTTTGATCCCCTCCTAAGGTGACAGAGCAGCAGCAGCTGAGATTTTGGCCCTCTTCTATGCATCTTACAGTAAATAAGGAATACAGAGATTTCTCCAAAAGACCAGAGAAGCTTGCTGACAGCAGAGGGGAGGGGAAAGGGAGGCAGCAAGCCAAGGTGAGGAGCTTTGCTGGGCTTATCAGCATAGGCCCCATGCCAATGCTGCCCAAGCAGCAGTGGGACAGGCAAGGAGAAGGTGACTTGGGAGGAAGAGGAGGCAGCTGCCCAGAGGGAAGAAGCAGGCATAGAGGGAGTGGGCATGGTGGGTGAGAAGGCAGCGTGCTCAGGAGCCAGGGCCAAGAGGGGAGAAGGGAGTGGGACCCGGCAGCGGGACAAGTGGTGGACAGAGGCCCACTGTCCTCTGACACATTGATGATGTAATGGCAGCAGCTATACCACGGGGCTTTTCTCACTCCATCATTGTGCTTCTTCAGCGAATTTGCTGGTGTGTTGAGTACAGAAAAGGCATCTTTAAAAAGAGAGTGAGAGGAAGATGTGCTTTCACTAAAGGTGGACCCACCTAACGCTGAAGTTTCCTAATACTTCTCATTAAAAGGCTGCCTTCAGATACTCATAACTTTGTCACACTAACCCTCTGGCTGGCAATTCCCTTTGCTGGGTGTCTGCCTCAAGTGGAATTTTTTTGTTCAGCTGTTTTTGCATTTCTGCTTAAGTGGTGTGGCTGTTTCTGAGAACAAGAAGAAAAATGCATTGATCGTCTCATGGAGAAACATTCTTACTGACGTGTGACTCTCATGCTTCAGAGCAGGCACCCAAACACAGAGCTGCCTTCATCTCAAGGATGTGCTTTTGGCAGGCTCCTTAAAACCTACCCCTGCGTGGCCACCTCACAAACCTCAGAAAAGCCAGAGTTTGCATTTTGTGAGCAGAAGAAGCTGGGCAAGCACTTGTTTTCCCTGAAGGATTCCTGGATTTGTGCCTTGCCCTGCCCAGCTCTGTGCCACCATGCAGGAGATACAGGTGCACCCATGTGCCCCTGCATGGGGACATGAGAGGGTTGAGGGGAACTGCCTCTGCCACCACTCCTGCTGGGATCTCTGGCTGTGAGAGGCCTGGACCTACTCCGCCTTCCAGGGTAGAGAGGCAAGTGGAGATACAGATGGAAGGAGCTGGGGACTAAGTGGAAAAAAGCATGAGGCACCAGCTGGAGCTGAGAGATGGGGGTGTGAGAGAAGGGGCAAGGCGAAGTGAGGAGCACTGTGGTGCATGGTGTACATCACTCAGGATCAAAGTGATAGAGAAGATGTCTTTAAGCCATTGAAAATTCTCCTTTGGACAGTCTGGGCCTGTATGCCTCAATGTCCCTTGGCTGCCTGGGCTCTGAAAACATGCCCAGCATGCTCACATGTCTGCAGCCCTCCTGTCCCCTCCAGTGGCACAGGGCTGTGGATCCCCAAGACCCTCTCCCATGGTGACCTATGCCAAGGTCAGCACGCCTCCACACTGTACATTGACAGCTAAGAGAGAAAGCACTGAAACTTTGTTGTGATTCCCCCTGTAAGCCAATGCAAAAGCACAGAGAGAACTATGTAAAATAAATAGTGCAGTGAGGAAATGCTAGTCTGGAGGCTTGCCATACAACATGAATTCCCCTCCTTTCTGCCTGTGCACTGTAGTACAGCCCTTAGTGACATGATCACGTAGAGTGTTGTCAGATTTTTCCCACAGGACCTCTGCCTCCTCCACTGCCAAGCTCAAGGGGTGTGTAGGAAATGAGGAAGGGGATTGGAGGTGGAGAAGAGATGATCTGCTCATTAATGTAGCTGGATGCTGCCTAGCCCTGCTCCTACCACTGAGTCCCTATGCACTACTGGCAATTCACTTAAGTCAGCATTTTCACAGTTGGCCAATATCTCGGGCTCTGTTTGCCAGGCTACAGACACCCGGCAAAATTACTGAGCGATTACATTGCAAGCAAAGTGCCTTCAACCCAAAATCAAGGGAGTCTCTGGCTCTAGGTGTTCAAGAATCCTGGCCACTCCCAGTAGAAATCCTGGCAGAAGTTCCTTATCTCACAGTTCCACTCTTTTAAGCCAAGGAGGTGTTTTGGCCCCAAAGATCGTTTGTGTCTGTCCATCACAGGTTTGCCAGTGATTTCCTCTCCACTTTGGTTTGCTTCAGTATAAAAACTTAATAACAAGGTTATTCTAGCAGCGGTTTAGTTCTCTCTTCTATCACCTCAGCTCCATGTGCTACGCAAAGATGTTCTCAAGTGCTCATTTTATTTATCCAATAACCTTTCACAATACTAGATTTTCTTGTCCACATGCCACTCTCCACCACTCTCCATTCCCCTGCCCCAGTCCTCTCAGCAATTTTCTTTCTTGTCCTTTTCTCTCAGTAAGTGCTCAGCTCTTACACTCACTGCAATCTGTTGGTTTTCTTATATATCTGCAATTTTGTCTTTCACAATAATCACTTGGAGGATAAACTCTCTGCACTCTGCAGATTTTAATAACATGCCAATATCTAAAGTTATACAGCACTTAAAAAAAAAAAAATGGAAAAAAGCAAATGTGTAACTATAAACTGTAACAGCCAGAGTTCAACTCTAATCTCTCTGTCTTCGTTTCACTTTAGTAAACTGGAAGTGGTGCTAGCTCCTTCCTCTTTTCGCAACAGTTGCAATAAGGGGAAATCTCTTCATATTCGTGAACTGCTCAGATTTGGAGTGAAAGTGTCACAAAAGCTCATGAGAAAATGTAATCAGTTTGCACTCTACCCAAAGCTTAAGTGGTGTTTGGTAAACAAGGTCTGAGGTCAAGTGATGAGGGTAAGAAAAATTTCTGAATAGTTACTCAGTGAGCACAGCAACGATCTATCCTATAAAGTGATCATCCTGTGACTATGACACAATGCAGATCCATACAGAAGGCTGAATTAAGGCACTAAGAGCAATCCTGGCTTTAGAATGTCTCATTTCTGAGCATTTCATGTTTCCAGCTTTGGTGCTTTTTCAATGTAATTAGTAAGACATAATAAGGACACTGAGGATATAGAAATGACTGTCTGTCTATCTGAAATACTGTGCAGTTAACATACTTAGAAAAGTATTACCCATGGTCTTCAATTTAAATTTTCCCTTAACCCCATTTCTTCCCCTTTATATCCTAACAAATGGCAAGCACCCTATTAAAGGCTCTTTGTGATGGCTGCTCAGAAACCAGTATGTGTGAATAAGTACTAACACGCCCCAGTAAATGCAGGCAACAACAGACCTACACCAAGCAGGTATGGGTCATTGTCCCGTTGCCGTCTTCAAAAACCTGCCCAGGTGTGGCCAATCCCACCAGGCCTTCAGTCCCTGCTGTTGCTCTGCTGGGAACACCATCCAGATTAGCACAGGTCCCTGGCTTGGTATGCCACAGATTTCAGAGCAAGGTTGTAACTTCCTGGTTCTGTTTTGTGCACACTTTGTTCCAGCAAGACCAAACTCCACTGACCGTCCTTGTAGCCATACTGCATGCCAAGATCTTATCAAACCTGGTCCACGTATTGCCCACCTACTACCTTCCGTTTCTTGAACCCCACATCTGTCTTTAACTAACACACTAACAAGTTCTCTCAATATCATGTCTGCCAAAGTTTCCTCCCTTGCAATAGGCTGTGTGTCTGTTGGGTTGATTAACAGGTGTTTGCTTTGTGAGGGTTTTTCCAAGATGAAAATGCTGGTTTTTTTTGCTTGGGTCTCTGCTCCACCAATGTCACATTGTATTTGTTCTCTGCCTAAACTTGCATTTGCAATTCGGCCTGGTTAAATAGCATTTGTTGATGCCATTAATGGGCTTTTAACTCCCCGCAACCCGATTAATAGTGGAGATATTAAGTACACCCAGAAGTAATGTTTGCAAAAGCACCCATGTGATTTAGAAGCATGAGTCCTGTCAAATGTCTCCGCGTCAGCTTTGCCTTTGAAAGTGAACTTCACAATCTGGCATGGGCCCAGAGAAGTGGGAGCATGCTCAGTTTTTTGGGTGGTTGTGTGTTAGTTTTTTTGTTTGTTNTTTTTTTTTTTTTTTTTTTTTTTTTTTGCTAGCTTATCCCTCTGTAGCAAGGTACTGGGGTGAGCATCAAATCAAAGCTGATTTACATACATTAAGATTTTTCCTTCCCTCCCTGGCTGCTGGCAGTTTTTACAGGATCTTACTTTCTGCCTTACTTCCTGTTCAGCCACTCTTTTCACATTGTCCTTGTGTTTTCAAGGAAGCAGTAGGCACTGTTCGTCACTTCAGGCTCCATCTCCTTTCTGTATGGATAGGGTCACCAGTACTACTTGTTTTCTCAACCCATATTTGTAAAATCCTTTAATCTTCCCTTGGCATCAAGAACTCCCTTCACATTCCTCTTGCATGCTCACTTTCCCTGCAGCAGCTAATGACTGAGCATTCAGATTTGGTTGCTTTCCCTACAGCAAAGTATATTCACATACCTAAATAAATACACCTGTTAATGCAGGAGCCAGGCAGGTATCTACAACAGACAGTGCTTGCTCTGTCCCTCTGAATGCTCCTTTCTAACAAGCTTCTCAAATGCCTTATCTCAGTTAACCCACCCTCAGTTTACTTTCAGATCCCTGTATGGACCGATCCCAACTGCGAGTGAAGAACAAGACTAGACACCTAGTTTCCTTCCTGGGCTCCTCCTACAGGAAGAGATTGTTTACACCTCGATGCATCTGAATAATTTCCCAGAACAGTGGGTAGCTACGTGGTGTTAATTCATCGCAGCAGGAGCCACACTGCTCTGTCTCACTCATTGCCCAAAAGCACTCAAGCTTCAGGGTCCCACATCCTGCTCCAGCTGTGAGTTCTTCCCAAACACCCACCAAAGCATGAGTGCCTACCTTTCCAGCCTGTCTCCACAGAATTAAATGGTTGCAGAGCTCCCTGTTGTCACTCCCCAGCCTCCGGTTTGTGCTGACCACCCTAAAGAACAAAACAAGCATTGCATCCATCCCGGTGTTGACAAAGAATAGCAAAGATGCCCTGAGGAACCTTGCATTCACCACCTGAATTAGAGGTATGGAGCTAGTGGGCCATCCACTGTTCTGACAGACAGAGGCAGCTCCCATACCAGCTCTGAGCAGCCAACTTGTCATGCTCCAGATGTTGTGTTAAACCCGAATGGCATTCATCAGTGATTCAGCAGACACTTGATGGCTTTTGGCTGCTGCTTTCTTGTTGTTTGCATGGCAAAAGAATGTCATCTGTCATCATTCAGGTTCTTGACTATGCTGAGTTGCTCTGAGGCTTGCTGTCGGACACAAACAGAATTTTCAAGGGATGATTGTGCTAGATGCGCACATGTTTTCAGACCGTCATGAGGCAGGAAGGCTGGGGTTCCCTTGTCTGCAGGCAAGTGCATGATGTCCTAGCAGAGCTGCTTCACTCTTCCATAGACAGCTTCCAGTCACAAGGATGTGGCCTGTTAGCATGTGCTTGGAGTGTAGAATTGGACATATACCCATCTTGTGCCAGCTGGCCTGACAGGGCTAGCCAGGGACTCCAAAGTGCCGTTTGGTACCTGGTGGGTGTGAGATATAGACCAGACAAAGTGGGGATGGACAGCCACAGAATGCACCCAAAGGGCAACCCTGTTGGAGTGCATGCTGCTGCCCCACGGGCACCCACCAAGCACAGCCCTGCCTGGTGTCAGAGACCCTGCTGTGGTGTATTTTCAATAAAGCAAAACAGAAGGCTTTATTTCAAGAATTAAAAAAAAAAAAAAAAAAATTCACAAGGAAACTGAATAAATGCTACTTAAGTCCTATGTCTCCTTTTCATGAGTTTAATACAGAACACAGGCACAGATTAGCCCCAGTATACCCCAAAGGGCCTCTGAGACCACTCTGCAGGACATCTGCCTCTGATGTGGTCCTGCCCAAAAACCCTTGAAGCTGTCCATGCAAAGGCAAAAGCAGACTGGCAGCTTCATACATCTAGAAAGCAGCTGACTTTGATTGGAAAAAAAAAAAAAAAGTCCATGTCTCTCTAGCTCTTTAAAAGCCCTTGGGTTTTGCTGAAGACAGACTTGTGGATTTAGCCAGGCAGTGAAGCAGCACCTGTTCTCCTTGCCCAAATGCTACAGCTCTGTGGGGAAGTAGGAATCAGCTAACAGGAATGGGATTGCTCATGGAGGGCCCTTCCTCTGCCCAAGTGCATCAAGGTCATGCCTGTGCACTGCAAACATGACCTGTGGTTGGGGAAACCTGAAAGGTCCAGTACCCTCTACTTCCCTCATAGCCCAACACTTTTTTAGAGGTCAGATCAAGGTGGGAGGGCAAGTGTGGGAGCTCAAACAAGCAGCTCGATGGATGAGGCATGTCAGTGAGGAACCCGAGAATGGCAAGCATGACTTCTTCCATACCATAACTACCACCAACCTCTCTAGGACAGGTCAATATACTGCAAGGATCCAATCTACTTCCACATTCTCCCAAGTGCTATTAAATTTATTAACATGAATGTTACAATTTTTGGGGAGCACTTTACATTCAACAGGTGAAGATTAAGTCCTGGTTGTACTAAACCACGTCAGCTGTACCAATCTGTCCCAAAGAACAGGCAGACAAAGTGTAACATGGGAATAAATCACAGCACAGAGAGTAAGGTGAGAGGGGGAAAATCAGGAACGTCAGAGTGGCTGGATGATAAAAGAGTCGGCACATTGGTCTCAAGGGCACAGTTTGCCTCTGACTGTGCATAACGTATGTGTGAGCCTCTGTTGTCTTCTCTTTTCTTCACCTCTCACCATGTCGTCTATTGGAAGTGAAGTATAAACCAAACTAAGATCAAAGGGAAAGGGAAACTAGAAGATGAGTGTTTACAGCTTATCACATTCTCATCCATGTCAATGTACAAGCAACCAACAGCTAGGAGGACATCTGCCAATGCATGCAAGCACTTGTGGAACAAATCAGTGTGGGAAGGTAAGAGGTGGTTTAAATCAACACAGAGAGCTCTGTAAGCAGGAGAGCTCAGGCTGAGACTTTAAGAGTTGGCTGGTCTTTGGGAATGCAGTGGTGCACTGATGGCCAAGCAGGAGTATCATCACCTCCTCAGTTCATCAGGGTGTGGGGAGGGGGGGACGTTTCCTGACAATCAGCACTGAATTTAATGGGCCTGAAGAATAGCATTACTGCCAAGGTGTGGTAAGGTGGTGAAAAAATGAGTGCAGCTTCACTAAAATGTAAGGTGATGATCTGTCCCCAATTTTTTTTTGGCTTGCTCAGTGTTGTGAACTTTTACCACTAGCAGAAATCTAGCCTGTTGTTATTTTGATAAGATACAGAGGATGTTTCGCAAAAGTTTGTGGCAGAACACGTAACACTGGCCAGAGGGCTGTCACATTTGCAAAACTGGGTGAAATGTTGCAAACAGCCAGACTGGCGCCATTGGAGAGCAATTCCGAAAAACTAACGTCCGGACGCTTCCCGCTTTCTGCCAGGCGCCCAAACACCCTCCAGATATGACTGCTTTTAACAAATGTTTCTGTATCCCAAATGCTGTCTAGCCTCCTGGACCTCAAAGCATTGTCCCAGCACCCGCAAGGGGATATAAAAAGTAAATATAAAAAGTTAAAAAAAAAAAAAAAGCCAGAGGTTTGACTATAAGCTTTTAAAAAAAGTATTGGCTTTGCAGTCGATAGTTCTGCAGGAAACTTGCCATACCATGATGCCAATGACCGAAAATGCCACCAAAATGTCCCTCTTAGGGGCCACCCAAAATGTCTGAGTAGATGGCCATGCCATTGTGTGATTCCTTAAAATAAAAAGACTATAATTGTGGTTCGGCTTCAGCAATCCAGGAGCCACATGAAAGAACATAAAAGCCACAGGATAACTTAGCTACATTGTCTACTGGGGCTTTGCCAGGGCTATTTCTGTGATGATGAAATCTCTGTCTCTGCAGAACTTACTCTCAATTTCAAGTTCCCAGATCTCTGATTTACCTTGCCTGAAAATCAACTCTATTGCCTTGAGTTCACTGGTGTTCATTCCCCTGCAGCCGAATCCTACCATGAAAATGTAATTAAGATTAAGCTGTTCTCTGGCACCAACCCTGTTCCAGAGGCCCAAGTCCCACCCCAAATTCAATGCAGTCTTAAGAAGAGGCTGTCTGTTCCAGGGCATTGCATAGGAATGCGTGCCTGTCCTGCTGAGTCACCTTGATAGAAGGAACCTCTGCCATGCAAAAGAATGCAGTTATTTTTGCTTCGTGCCTGACCACGTGCAGAGTCAGGCCGGATCACTCAAGTGTAGCAAGGGGAGGCAGAGAAGAGCTGCAGTTTGCGATGGGAGCAGGGCAGGGGCATGGCTGTGCAAGTAGACCAGTTCCAAAGTTCCACGTGGCTAGTGCTCCTGTCTGTTCTTCAAATAACAGAGCAGCAGCAGTAGCAGAATAAACAAAAATCACCACCTACAACTGGAATCTGTGTATTAAGAGACATACTTGATGCTAAGAGACCTAAAATGATGAGAAACATTTTCTTTACAAGGGAACCAGTGCAAGGGGAACCAGTACAATCTCTGCATTTGGGAGGAAACTCAGGAGAAAGGTGGACTGTACAAAAAGCTCTGGCCTGTTTATGGGGCATTTGAGAACGTTCTTTTAGTTTTTCCCCCAGAGAATGAAAGCAAACATGAAAGTGAAGCCACTTCCAGAGGTGATAAAGAGACTCAGGAGCCTGAACCTGCATTTTAGAAGTAGCTTACGGCAAGGGCTTTTCAGCAAGAGAGGTTTCATCAAGGCCCATCAGTTTTTGAAAGCAAGACTTCAGACCACAAAGATCAAAACCTAAAAAA
>VXAV01005483.1:914505-935669 GCA_013399715.1 Alectura lathami | reverse complement strand
AAAAAAAAAAAAAAAAAAAAAAAAAGGTTTTAAACACTCTAACACCCCTTTTTAAAGCTGGAGAAGTCCCAGTCCCACCTCCACATTCATACCCTGCTCCCATTCCTCCTCAGACCGAAGCTGGCAGTGTGATCCCGCCAAGCAGCTGCAGCAGCCTTCATGCCCTGCTCTTTGCGTATCATTCCTAAGTTATTAGAGCAAAGCCAGCAAGTGAGCAGAGATGAAGTTATGACATCGAGGGCCAGCAAGTACACCAGTAGTGTAAACAGCAGGCATGTCCAGAAGCTCCAGCGCCGTCCCCTCCATCTCCAAGGCTCATGCCTCTCTGCTGCCCTGAATCTCTGGATAGTTTCAAACCTGATGCCAGTCCCAAGCCTCTGCTACCCTGGCAGAGCAGGTACAAACCTTTGCACTAACCCAAGAGGTTCAGTGGCGGAGGGAAGAATGCCCTGTACGCTTCAAATGTTAGTTTCTTGTAAAACCTTCTCAAGCTGCCCTGCTGCTATATGGCCAGTGACTAGAGGGAGTAGGACAGAGGACCACTAAATGCACTACTCCACGCTGCATCTTCCACAATTTGTTCTAGGTGCTTTTTATACTGGTTTTTAAACCTCTCATACTGCTTGTACCTGCCAGTCATCTGGCTCACAAAACCTCCTTGGAAAAATGTGTTGATCTTCTAATTCTTTTCTGCCTGAACTCCAAACACCCACCAGGAACACCAGGTGGGTCAGGGCACTGAGGAGTGAAGGGGGAAGGAGTTCACACTGGCCTGAGCAGGAGTTATATACTCAGGCAGGCAACAAGCCTATGCAGCAGCATAGCTTTGTTCACTGCTGTCCAGGGCATCTCTTTCTGCTTCCATACCTCTTCTGTAGTCACAGACAAATGTGCCATGGGGCAGCTGAGGAGGAACCTTGCTCGTACTCCCTTATCTGCCTGGAAGGGAGATGGATCTCCTGCCAACTCCAGCTCCAGAAGTTGTGCTGTGATGTAGCACATTCGTCTTTTACATAAAGCCATTTCCAGACATCTATGCTGATGAGAAAAACTTGACAAGGTGAAAGACAATGGCTTGAAACCCTAAAGACAAATAAATCTCCCTGCCCTGATTACCTTTATTCTCAGTGCTTGTGCTCTTTAAGGCATACCTCCACAAGTCTGACCCAGGGACATGGGACAGCTGAAGTTGGCAGTGGCACATAAGTGGCACTCGGGCATTGTGTTTCTTGCACAGCAGTGAATGCACCAACAAATAGGAAGGCAACGCATAATGTGCTGTGCTAATTATATATACTCCTGTAACCAGGGAAGGGCCTTTGCACATGTCAGCACCTGGAAGAGCCTGGAAAGATAAGCATGAGATGCAAAACTGCTGTTGCTCTTTTCCTCTCCTCCACTCAAGGCACTTTCAGGGAACACAATTAAGGATGGTATTTATTTATTTCTTTGAATGAAAAAGAAAAATGATGCTTGTGATTTGGGGGGAGAGCTGCCAGAAGAGGAACTGGAGCCCTTCCAACACCTCACAGTCTAGTAGTTAAGCATTGCCTGAATTGGGCACCAGGGAATCTTGAGTCCTGCTTTCTTCCACTCACTGGTTTATAACTCCTGGCATTTAAAAGGCACCTTGTAAACATTTATTTCATTGTTCTTCAGAATATAATTGAGCCATTTGCCTGCTTACCTTGTTAGAAGGAAGAAAGCACCCTGCAAGGAGAAGTTCTTTTTTTTTTTTTTTTTCCAGCAACTCCTCTCCTGCTGGGGTGCAATGGCACCAGCAGCTCTGTGCCTTCTGCTTCATGCAAGCCCCCCTCTGCTGAAGGGAGAGGAGGTGACCTTGCTGGGTCACCTTGAGGGTCTGCTGTCTGTACTGCCAGCTCTTCCCCCACGTGTAAGGCGCTCACACTTCTCTGCCAGCACTAGTGGCTCTCAGCCTTCTGCTGTGCCAGCCCGAGCCCCAGTCCCACCTCATAAGAAGCCAAGATTTTCCACATGGTTGGTTCATGTGGCGCTGGGGTGGAGGTGTTGTTGCCTTCCCCCAGACCTCTCTGCTGAGAAATGAAGTTTCAGTGGTGGTGCTGTGCCCCGCTATTCAGGATGTTCCTGCTATGTAAAGGTGGCACACACACCATACTGTCTCCAGTGTCTGGGGTTGGCTGGCTCCCTGATCATGTTGATGTGATTTTTTAAAAATGTTTCCCCGTTGACATTACTTGCACTTGAGGCATAGGCCAAGACTTGTTCAATGCTGAGGCAGAAGCCCTGCCTCTCTCTTCCACCTCATGCACAAAGTTAGTTGGAGAACTTCGCAGGATTCCAGTAAGGGACTGAGCAACAAATCTGCTGGTTAACCATTTATTGCTGCGTGAACCTGCTGAATAGCAAATATGCTAAAAAGGGGAAAGGAAAGGGCATGGCAAGAGATTAACTGAGGACAGTCAAAAGTCAACCAGAAAGGAGTGAGGATGAGACTGGAAAGGTCAGGTGGCAAGCAGGAAGGCTACTGTAGTGTAAACTCTGCCTCTCAACAGCAGAATGCCAGAGCCTGGACACAGACCAAGGAGCGGAGCAGATGCACTGCCTCACTCTCAGTTCGGCCCTCTCCACTGCATGCCTGCAGGTACTGTGATCTGAATTTAGTGGTTTGTCTGCCTTTTGGATTGACTAAGTTTATTTTACATTTCAAAGCCTCGGTTCTCAGCTGTTCCCAAAGCACATGGTCTTCACTAGGAGAGTGCTGCCATGATCCTTACAGCCATCAAAAACCACATTCCCTCATGCGTGGAAGCTGTTCTCATCAGTGCCTCTGACTGGTGGCACTGAGGTGGTGGGAAAGGGAAATCTACTCAAGTCAGAGAGAATTTCCCTGGCAAGGACTTCTCTGATGGACCGCTGCTTCTGCAGTGTGGTGGGGCTGGTGGGGCAGAGTGCAATGTGTCTTGTAGGACCATAAGTGGAGCCTGAGCAGAGCAAAGTTCCCTCTCCTAGAATCCTATGGGGAGTTCCCTCTAGGCCTCCAAAAGCTGAAGACCAGCAGGCTGGAGGGGTGAATATGGCTAAAGCCACTAATTCTCTAGGTAACTACCCAGATGGGTTGTAGGCATGGTCACATGGGAATGGCAGGGTTTACGGTGTGTTTTTACGGGTCAGTGGATGACACCATGCAGCCCCACAGCAGCCATGTCTAGGTAGGCAGCAACCCCACATGGGCTGGGACAGTGCCTTACCTCATGCTACGCAGAGCTCCAGCTAGGGAAAGCAGATGGGAACAGCAGCCCAGGGACAAGGAAAAGATTCCATTTTGTCCCCTGTTGACACAGAAACTGTATGCCATTGCCAGCATGCTCAGAGCATGGCGGCAAAGCATTGTGCCATGGGATATCAACCCAGAAAGCAGGGTGTTTATTTTGAAACAAGCACAATACTTAGTGAATGCCACAATTCAGAGAGGGAACTACTTCAGCCAACATAAACAAAGCAGTTATTGATATATTTACATGACTGAGGTTCCTGACTTGAATTATGACTTTACTTCAGGCCTAAATGTTGAACCAGGCGAAGCAGCTCTGTGAATTCTGGCTGATGGTTGTACAGCTTCATCAGCATTGACAGGTGAGACCCTGGAAAAGCCCATGCTGGTATGGTAAAGCCTGCTGCCTCCAGTAGTGTCACTTCTGCTATGGGGAGGGCTGTGGGAACCACCACCACCAACCCTTGCTCCAGCCATTCTGGGAGATCTTTGCCTTCATCTGAGGTCATCAGCATGAGGGGTGAGGAGGCCACAGCGAGTCTCTGTGTCTTGAGGCAAAACAGAGTGAAATTAGAGCCTGTCTACTGTATCCTTCTCCAGAAGTGAGGAGCAGGGAGTGTTTGTGTACATCTTAGCCAGGGAGAGGAGGGCTACACCCATGCTCCTGATGGTCAGCAAAAATAACAAATACTCTCTACCAGGACAGTCTATATCCTCTCTTGCATTGCACTGCACGGTCATTACTTAGTTCATTATTTCTTTGAAGACATCTTAGGCTGTTCCCAGACCTTCTCCATTGCCCTTCTGACACTGCTAGAATGCAGCTGTATTCTCCTTACGTTTCTTTTCTTGCAGCAGGCACACATCAAATACTCAGACGAGAATGACACTCCCATCTATGCAGCCTTGACACATCAAGAAATAGGGCAATAGAGACGATGCTCAGGCTTTTACTATCCCAGTACCAGCCTTCATGCAAGCTGTGGGAAAATAGCTCTTTTTCCTTCATCTGCTCTTGCTAGATCGGTGTGAGCTTAAAATACTAAGAGATTTAATACATTTTCTTCCTCTCCTGTACAAGACCCTACTCTGATTTTCAGCTGCCTGGGAAGGAAGAAAAGTTAGGAACAGCAGCAGAAACCAGCTTACCAACTATCTGAGTACTCAGCAGTCCGGCTCTTCAAAGGCAGACAAGAGTTTGTTCAAAAATGCAATGAGTTTTACTGCTTCTTAAAATAGTATGAAGTAAAAGAATGAAACTATTACCTATGTGATGGCCCCAGCAGGATTATATTGTTTCACGGTGTGCATAATAGAAACAAATACAAATATGTCTACCAAAAGCTCTCCTAAATTTTCTTCACACAAGTACAAACTGCAGTGCAAAATATTTTGGCAGTAAGCATTCTCATTAAAAGCGATTAAAATAAGCACAAATGCTTTGCCAAAGCTGCAGATATCTCTGCCAATTTGGTTTGGTCAATTTACGTTGCAGCAGCTACAGATCAGCTAGAAATTAGGGCACTGATCAAACAGGGATCCTTTTCCCTGTTTAAGGCTCTGACAAACCACAGAAGGGCATGACCATTGGGATCAGGGACAGGTGGGAACAGGTAGCTGAAGAGAAAAAGAGGGAGAGGGAGAAGAACGAAGGTGGCATTGCTGCCCAGTGGTTATTCAATTTGATGCTTAACAAAACACTCTGGTGATTCAGTTTTTCTGTGGAGCAAGCAGCAGAGGAAGGAGGACACCAGCACAGCACAGAAGCTGAGGTTGCCCACCTCCCAAGCCAGTATCTGTGATGCAGCATGGCACAGAATCCTATCGGGACAAGAATCACTCCAAGCACAGACAGGTTGTCTCTGGCTGGATCTGAGGAGCATTTCCACATTTCTCTTTGTATATGACATACCAGAGTAACTTAAATGTATCAGAGAGTCTCCTCTTGTCCTAATCCATGCTCCATTGGCTCAGATGTCCAGAATGTGGCTGTCCGTCTGGCAAACTTTCAGCCTAGATCTCCACAAGATATCGCTGGATAGTTTGGGTTCCTCCTCTTAACTTTACCTGACGGACCCTGTGGGCCTTAGGTATCCAGCGGCTACTGTTACATTATGCCTGGACACATTTCTATCTCCAGAAGCTCAGAATATACCAGGTTTCCCATCAAAACACAAGCAAGCCATAACTCTCATTGTGCAAGGCTGAGCTCATCACCAAACAGGGCTGAGATACCAAGGAAATGACACCAATCGAGACCTAATCCCCTCCCAAGCAGGCCAGTGAATGGGGAGTGAGATACTGTGTAACTGAGAGCAGGTATGAGAGAGAGGGAACCACTCACCTGTGGAACAACAGGGCAGTCTTGTCACAAAAGTACATTAATGTTAACCCACCAAAAAAATATTCTTGCACAGACAGGCCCCAAGAGGGAGTTTTTTGCAAATTGTGCAGGAAACACAGGAGCAAAAAGGCAAGTGCCACCTCACAGCAGAGCTGGACCCTCTGCCCCTCCACGCCATTTCAGACCAGAGGGCTAGGTGTCACCCAGACAATGAGCAGGCCTTCGGTTCCACCGCTGCATGGGGGGAATTTCAGCCATCCCATTCTTCAGAACTGACAGTTTAGCTGTAGAAAATAGGAAGATCTCTTCCTGGGGGACTTTCTAGGAACTGACTTTAGGATGATTCCTGTTGCTGGAAAGGGCATGTATCAAAGCATTTTGTATCCTGTGGGAGGAGAAGGGGAATTCTTTCGCAGACATCATCTCTTCCTTATGTAATTAAAAAAGTCAATGGGAAATGAGTCCAGACATGAATATTTATCTTTGGCTTCCTGGTAAGCATTTCGCTACTCTAATTCCCTTGGCGTCCTCCCAGTTTGCTTACAGAGAGAACCCAGATACACTGGCTCCCCATAAAGACTTGGGCACCTGGGGACATGTAGCCTGGGAACCTGTTGACCCTCAAGTTGTCTGTCTGGGCTGATACAGGCATCTTCATCTAACGTATCCCCTGAAGACTCTCCCCTCAAAGTAGTGTCTTCCATAAACGGTAATGCTGCAGTGATTCTATTAACAAGCAGAGCTATGAAACTGCTTGCTGATCCCTTCCCACACACCACCCTTGTCCTAGGGATGTGTCCAAGGGGGTATGATGGAAAGAGATCCATCAACCCGGCTGCATCAATTTTAGACTTCATCAGGACACAGGCCTCTTGTGGTCCTGTGCAGGGGCAACTTTCACCACATGTGACCAAACCTTCAGGGCTTGGGAAACACAAGCACCCCCAAGGCAACATTAGAGATGGCCTTCTGCTGTGCCTTCTGCTTCCCCACATGCTCTCAGCTTTGAGCAGATCCCATGTCCTTGCTGCCAGACCTCCCTTGCTCAAGGATGCTGCTACCTACTCTGACTCTTATGCGCAAGGGAGCCCCAGCACTCTACAGCAGATCACTCCCTGAGATCTACNTTTTTTTTAAAAAAAAAAAAAAAAAAAAAAAAAAAAAACTCTGCTCAGAGCCAGGTAAACTTTGCAAAGTCAAGGACCACCAGGTTAGTAGGAGCACAGGTTAGCCTTTTCTGTATAACCACTTTCCCTCCTAGGGGCAAACATACATATACCAACTTTACAAGCTTAAGGCAGTCTACTTTTAACCCACAGGTTTCCTGCCCACACAAAACAAACTGTAATCTGTAATCTGCACAGGTTCAGAATTTCTTCCTGTTCTCCCCATGTTGACTTACCACTCTCTATCCAGTCTCTGTCTTGAACATACTATTACTCATTTCCGCCTGTTATGCTTTCTCC
This sequence comes from Alectura lathami, assembly GCA_013399715.1. NCBI lineage: Eukaryota > Metazoa > Chordata > Aves > Galliformes > Megapodiidae > Alectura > Alectura lathami. The sequence goes on along the minus strand of VXAV01005483.1, from coordinate 928,606 downwards.
ATTGTAACTGCTCACTTCACAAATATTAATTAATATTAATTAAGGTTAACATGGTGAAATTAAGACTCCAGCTTTTGGTTCTTCCTCCAGTTTGGGCTGCTGCTTAATCTGGATCCCCGCCATCTCACCTGGTGTCCTTATGAAGGCAGACTGACTGTGATGGCACGTCTTTATTTATTGGGCAGAGCCAGGCACTCCTCAAAGGCTCACTCCAGCCACCTTGTTACTTGAAGGTGAAGACTCTCTATTTTGAGCAAGAGCAGCCTATTTTGGGATGTCTGTTCCTTGCCATCCATCGGTGGTTTCCTGCCGCCTCTCAGTGGTTTGCCTTTCTGAGCAGGCATTGCTTAGAAGCTCAGGGAGCACCTTCACCTTCCAGCCATGTGCAGGAGGATGAAGTGGCACAGGGCGTTCACAGCAGTAGTTCACTGGCAGTGCACAAGAGCTGTCCCTGCAGTGGGGATGGGAGAGCAGTACAGCAGCAAGCAGGGGCAGGAGCTCTGCCAGGGCAATCCCTGCTTGCCAGTGAGTGAGTCAGAGACTTTAACCAGCTCATATTACCTCACACGGAGCTAACGTGACTCAGATACCACCTGATCACCTGATATCTGTGATAATGCTATTACGTGTCAAACTGCGAGCCAACAATGTCTTACTATTCCCTGAAAGTGAAAAACCTGCACAGAGTATGATGGAGAGACACAATGAGCTCAAGGCAGATGCATCAAGTGATCTGTCTTCTTTCTTTGGCTCGTTTACAACCTGATCCTGCCTGTGGTCTGTTGGGAAGGGAGGGCCACATATCAGAAAATGGAAGGGTAAAAAAGGGCAAAGAAAGAGATTAGAAGATACACACCCAAAAGAGATGGGGTTTTGGACTCCAAGAGACAGAATTAATGGAAGACTAGGTTGTGCTCCTTGACTATGCAAAAGCGTGCCACAGAAAACAAAGGAATAAGTTGTTCACACTGTCCACTTGGATGAGAGATTTGGCATGAGGCTGTCGTGAGGAAGAGCTGGGGCTGCACAGAAAGGAGATAACGTCTTTGGGAAGCTGTGGTCTACAGTGCATGGGGATGCCATGGAAGGCTGTAAAATGTATGTTGGTCACATCTGTTTTAAGCGGTGCTGACTCGGTCTTGAGACAAGGGGGTGGACCTGGTGACCTTCCTCTCCTCCTACCTCCCATCTTCCTACACTGCAACGAGCATACTTCTCCTCCACGTGGTCTGAAGTCACATCTGACAGTGATGTGGAGAAGGGCTCTCCGCAAGTTCTCACATGTCTGAAGCTCAGTGGAGCAGCTGCAGGGAATACCTTTCTCTGTGAGGGATCCCTGGGACAGCACAGCTCTCCTGCTCCTTGGGACCGTGTGCACACCATAGCCTTTTGGAGCTTAATTCTGGTTAGCTCTAGATAATTTTTTCTAACAAGGGTGGCTACTAATAATATATTAACCACTTTCCAAGAAATATCAAGGCCTTTCTCCAAAGTAGTCAATGAATGCACTGTAAAATAAATAAATAAATAATATGGGGCAAAGGAATTTTTAGGCATTTTCCTAATTTTATTCTCAGAAACCAATGAATCATTTTAGCCAATATTTCAGAAATTATTAAATTAATTCATTAATCATGCTGAAGTAAGAGACCTAGCATGGAAAATTTTAGGCTAAATACTTAGTGACTGGCAATGTTACGAGCAACCAAGAGGAAAAGAATAATCAGAATAGCACAAAGTGCTGGCTAACTTTACCCGGCACTGCCACTAATACACAGATGGCATTCGCACAAGTGCAAACCTCTCCTGTCAAGTTTATCACCATGGCAATGCTAGTACCAACTTAGTGGGAGTTTTGCTTGAACAAAGACTAAGAAAAATAGAAAAATATTGAGTAAGGACTTGGAATGTTGCCTGATAGAATAATAAAGTGCAAATAAAGTGCAGTGGTGCTGGGAGTTGTGTCTTACGAGGGGTGTACTTCCTTGTCAGTCAGGAAGCCCAGGTAGTGTACAGAACACACAAGATCAGGAAGTCCATCAAGATGTTCCTGGCACAGATTAGTCACAGGACTATCTATTCAACAGTCACATGTGTGGAAAATAAAAAGAAAAATAGCAACTGATGATCTTTTGGTCTCCGAGCATAATCAATGTGCACTGTGATACTCCATGAATCACACGGTAAACGCATACATGCCTGTTCTCAGATTGAACCTCTTTTATGTCAAAAAGANAAAAAAAAAAAAAAAAAAAAAAAAAAAAAAAAAAAAAAAAAAAGAGGAGGGACCTCTCTGCAGAACTGCCAGCAATCATTTCCTTTACAGGCAGATGGCAAAATTACCATAAAAAGACACTAGAGAAGTTTGCCAGTAACACTTGTGAAGAGACCATCCATCTGATCTGGGGGAGAAAATGTGAAACCAATAGCCCCAGATTGTTATATCCCTGTACATATTATACCCAGAGAGGGAATGATAGGTTTTGCAGTTTGGGGATACGTCATTGCACAGTCACGTCTAGCAGCAGTTCTGCAGTATGATGGGAGGAAACCAGCATCACACCTGCAGGGAGATGGACCAGGCTCCTGGGTGGACGTGTACAGATCACCCTTGCTAAGCATGATGAAAGAGGAATAGATATTTGCCTTTAGTGACTGACGTTAGATTCACTGCCTTTCCCAAGATGTTACTAAGAAAATCCTATGTCAACTTGCTTCTACCAGAGACGACATTTGTTTCCTGCTCGTGCAGAATTGTCTATAATTTCCCCACTCTCTTGCAACTGAAAGACAAGCTGTCTACATTACTCTTGTACTTTTTCAGCAAAACCCAGAGCACGGAGCCATTCCCACAAGGAAGACTCAGAGATATGTGCTGCGGGAAAGAGTGGACCATGATGGGAGGACAAGGAGGAGTGCTTTTCTTGAGCAATCACGGAAGACGAGACCAACAGTGGTGACTGAACCCAGGCCCTAAACACTGTGGCAGTCCAGCCAGGCATTGTCAAACCATGACAAGGTTCCCATCCCCTTCATGAGTCCCACAGTCACGCTCCTCTTACAGCAGCCCACACCAGCGTAACACAGGGAGGGAGATACAGGACTCAACACCCAGCAAACAGCAGGTTCCTATAACTTTCTCACCAGGCTGCATGGTATTTTTTGCTTTCTTCAGGACTCCTTCTGCTGCAGAATTCCAGCAGAAGAACAGGCATAGAAATAGGCAGTGTGAGTGGCACCTTCGTGAGATAGATTTCACACTTCAAAGGCAGAAAGAAGGAAACCTACGTCACTCTGACTGAGCACTGTGGAGTAGGGTTAATGATGATACACCACTCTCTCCTGGGCTTGACAGTCAGTTTAGCACACTCACTCCTGATCTCTGTGTTACTCCTCATAAATAAAGGAAAATATTTTCAAGGTTGTGCAGGTGACATGGGAGCCCAAGCCCCACCATGGCTCTGTAAGACATTGCATCCATCTGATTGTAGGCACTTACCAGAGGTGCTTAACCGTCAGACACCCAGTTGTGAAGTGAGACAGGTGCCAGCACAGGGGGCTGAATTAAACACTTTCTGGAGGTGACCGTCTCCCTTCACAGAGAGCTGAGGCTCACTATAGCATGTGTTCAGGCCTTTCAGGCTGCACAGAAGATGCAAAGCAGCCACATCCCACCTCTAGGTCAGCTCACAACCAATGTGTGCCAATGAAAACATTTTGCCAGGCTGTATTGGCACCTGACCCCCTAATTCTTGCTGAGGAGTGCTTCTCTCCACAAGTGCTCCCATGGCTTGGATGAGCTACTCAAGGACTGCAACTCCTTGGTGGGGCTGGAAGGTCCAAATCTAACACTGGGGACACAGAGCAAAAAGTGTTTTTTTCTCTAGCAAGAGTGTCCATGAATGATATTTTTATCACATTGCTGGCAGGGCATAACACCCTGATGGACAGTGCTTGATGAATATGTAGCACAGAAACACTTCTTCTGGAGACGCTGCAAGCTGCATAGGGAGCCCACAGCACAGAATCTGTTCTGGAAGTAGCACAGCATCTGTCCTGGCTCTTTCACAGCCAGCTTGCTGCTTTTTTTCCCAGGTATGGCTGATGGTGAAAGTGCTGCCTCCATCCACTGCACACAAGAGCCCTTGGGTCAATGCTGTCTACAGGCTGAGGGGATTTCAGTTCACATCTCCAAGGAAAGATGGAGCAATAGGGCTTGTGGAGGTAGAAGTGTTCTCTGGCTATCGTAGGGGCTCAGTTAGCCTGGAAGCGAGAGGTCTAAATGCCCTCTATGCCCAGAAGTATGCTCTGCAACCTAGAGTGCCAAGGTCTGTGCTGCGGCATGTCTTGTTCCTCCAGAACAGCTGGCTCACAACAAAGGTCTGCAATAGGCGCAATGGGCTATCCTTACACCAGCTCCACTCCCAGAGCCCAATCCTGCCACATTCCTGCTTAGGCTGCTGAAGGCAGATGATGCAACAGGTATTCATATCACTGTCACCACAGAAGGATTCCCATGCTTGGGATAACTTCTCCATCAGTGTTATCTAGACAGTGCACCTGTACCTTGTACTGTGAAACTGAGATCTCAGTCTCATAAGCTCTGTGGGCATCAACAAATGCCACATCAAAAATTGTCGCTGTTATTCCTTGCGTGATCTGGGTAATCTGCCAAAGAGCAGGGGCCATGTGAGGGCATCTTTAAGTGTGAGCACACACTTTCCCTAGAGTGACAGCTAAAATATTCACCATGACATGTTAAAATAAACCAACCCTCCCTCCTTCGGAGCCAGCTTGTGAACATGTAGGGTGTGTGTAGTCAGATGAATGTCATTGCCAGATAACAACATCTCGCACAATAATGCAGTGTGAAGAGCCTAAGTGATTGCCAGTGAGTGATCACTGTCACGTCCATGTATTGCAAAACAGTGACTGCTCTGTTTGCTGCACTGTGATTTTGCAGAACCTCAACACTCACCCACGAGCAGCCTCTGAGACTGTCCACTGGGAATGCTCTTCTGCTTTTCATTTGTCCTTGGCCATATCTTTACACCAGGTGATTACAAATGCAATCGTGCAGGGAAGGCAAAAAACTGAAGCCACACAATGAAAGAAGAGTGGCTTAGAACTGTTGTCTGGGGAATACAGCAAGAAAATCTTTGGCTCAAGTAAGAGCTTTTTAGAAATAATGACACTAAGTAGCCCATGATCATTTAAGAAGTGGGTCAACGATTGTCTAACCAAAATTCCTGATCCCATCATCTCATCTCTCGATTTAACTCCAAACTGTGCTAGTTTCCCAGCTTAATCAGAGTTCTCCCCTCCTTGATGATCAAGAGGGAATGACCAGGTATCGGTGGTCTGGTAAAGAAGCAGCCAGACATGGACTGAGGTGCCCGTGTCTATATCTCTGCTTTGCTGCAGGACTGGCTACCTGAAAATCCCTTCCCACTGGTCCTATCTCTTTGCATTTAAATTGTTAGTTTTGCAGACTTGCTTTGCACTTCCCTGCAGGTTTACACAGTGCTTGCACAAAGGTCCACCCCTGATTTTTCCTGCTCCCAGCATTTAACATATCGTAGCTGAACAGAACAAAGTGTCTTACTGTGGGTTCTGACCTCCCTAGTTCTCCCAGCATCTTCCCCTCTGTATGTCAAGGTTTTGTGTGATTACAACCCTATCTTGGGCAAATTAAGATGAGCAGAGAAGTGACCACAAAGAGTTAAGTCTGTCGTGTAAACAGGTTTATTTGTAGAATCCTATTTCTCATCATCAGTTTTACTGGGCAAAAAAATGTGAGTCCAAAATGTACCAGACACAGCCACCATAACTGAAGAATGGGGAAGGAGAGTGGGCCACAGAAGTAGCCATAAGAAAAGGGCTAATTTCACAACATATGGGAGGCTGTCAGATGCCTCCTCTGACTGGGAAAGACAGAGTCCTTCCAGAGTAGATTTAAATCCAAGATAAATATTTATTTTAAAACATAACAAAGGATTCACAGTTGCACTGTTGATAATAAGAAGGTAACAAGTAAGACCATGCAAGAGGAGCTTCTCACCCATTACCCACATACGTTCACAGACTGTCTCACCCCAGTCCAACAACAGCCCAGGTGTTTGAGCAATGACTTCAGCAGAGATCAGCACTTGGTAAACATTTCCTGCCTGAGCTGGGGCAGCACAGCCAGAACGAGGAGCAGCAAAGAAAGTGTAGGCTTAGGTTGAACCTGTACAACAGCAGGAGGCCTGAAAGCAGCAGACTGCAGCTAACTTTGGGCCAACCAACCTGGGTATTCAGAACAGAGTTTGCATGCTGGAAAGGACCCCAGCAGAGGCTTACCTTCCCCTGTAGGAACCTGGCCTCCATCAAATACTTGTTGCCTCAAGGTTTTGTCCTTACTGCAGCTGTCTCTTGAGAATCTGAGAAAACAAGAACACTCAGGCACAGTCTGCTATACCCGCTTGTGCTGGAGCCTTCCAGGTGTCCTTCTGGTATCTCATAAAAGACTTCCTAAGGAGGCTTCCTTAGAAAAGGATCCTAGTAGTACTGGGTGATGACACTGCTTTTTTGTCTTCTACAGCTGAAGACATACACCCAAGAGTGGCATGCTGCTTCTCCAAAAGATCTGGGGTATGTATGAGATTCTTGTGGCCACCAGAAACTCTCAGGATATCTCTACAAATGTCCCTAGGTTCCTTACACTGTACAGAGCTTGGGTCTCCACATTCAAACCATCAGAGCAGCAGGTAGAATAGCCGCCTGGATCCAGCTGTGTGAGTACTTTAGTCATCGCATGGTCTGAGAAACCACCTGGATGTATGTGTGCTCCTGAGACAGAAGGTGAAAGTAAAGCAGCTGCTCACCGCATCGGAAGGTCTCCCACATCAGTACATCACATGTTGAGGAAACAAAGGAAGAAAAGCGAGAGAGATGTGTCATGGCCCACGTAGGGGCTGGAGAAACATCTTACGGAGAAGTCAGCAGACCAATACTGGGAAGATAGGTGCTTAATTCCCATTGCAGAGGCCCTGTATGACACTGAGACATACATTTCCTCTGTGACACACTGGAAACAATTTCAGCTGCCCACACTGCAATTCCGCTTCTGGAAAAGGGGTGCTCACTGCTCCACTGATCTCTATATGGATCAATCCCACTGGTGTCTGGGTGCTTGCCCAGGTGTTTTTGGCACGGGGACCAGCAGCCAGTGCCTCAGAAGAGGGACATCCCAGAGCACTGTGGCAGCTGGTGTTCATTGAGGAAACAGGCTGTGTTGCAGAAGCCTCAACTCAATGAAAACTGAGCCTCTGCCACATTCAGTTTTCCTGGGACTAGCCTAAGGAAAGCGGTGGGTGCAGCAGGGAAGTGATGAGTGTGTGGGTGTTTCTGAGGGCAGTTTCGGGAATCGTCCATGGCTGCTACCCCAGCAGCCAGATGTGTTTATCTGAATTATCTGATGCAGATGAGACTCTCTCATCCCCCTTTTCTCTTCTAACGGTGCAGGCAAGCAGCCTGCCAACCCAAGAATCCTTTCCTCTGCTATGCTCAGAGTGCTGGGTTGTGCTTCAGTGCGTGCCAGATCAAAAAATACTCCATAAGGATTTGCCCCAGGCACCTTTCAAACATTTCACAGTGAAGCCCCCGTTTCTCAGATGCTCGTCGAAGAACACCTCATCCATCAACAGCAACAAGCAGCAGGGTCCCCAGGTCACCCTGCTTTCTCCTGCAGGCTTGGTTAAGCATCCATGCAGCAGCCAAACTGCATGTTGCAAATTGTGAAGATGGCTCTCCTGAATGCCTGAACATCCCCTGCCCACACCCTGGCAGTCCCTCCTTCATTTGCACCAAACAAAGACAATCATTTTTGGAGAGCCACGGGCACACACGGGGTGGAGTGGGAATGGGAGGGGAGAACAGAGAAGCCTGGGAGGCACAGAGCTGCTGTGAGAGAAGTCGCTGGAGCAGTTCCTCTGCTCGAGCACAACCAGGTGGCCTCATTGACTTTTCCCTGCCCCGACTGTGTTACGCCTCCCGTGCCATGTTTCCTGAAATAGGGATTCACATGTCTGGCTCGAGGAGAGCAGGCTGTCCTAGCAGTGTTTAGAAGCTATGTAAGTGGAAAGCATTTTTACACAAGCTAATTTGACATGTAGCATTTCAGGAACTTACAATTTATTCCATTCACATTTCAAGGCAGAGACAGTCTTTATTTTTATGGTTTGTGGGGGAAAAAAAAAAAAAAAAAAAAGCCTAGCAGTAAAAAAAAAAAAAAAGAGAAGGAGAACACTGAGAAAATAATAACATGTGTGGGTGTGTAACACCCCAACCACATGGCTACAGCAACATTTGGTCCCATTGACCTTTTTGCTCAAATTAAGGTAATTACTCAGCTACTGACAATAATCTGCTGGTTTATGTCTGTGGATTAGCCTATAGAGAGGGACGTGATAAATACTTTATAGTTTGACATATGTAGGTGACTCCAGACTTGATCCAAAGTCTAAGTACAAACCGTCCTCAAGTGCAGAATGATTAAACCTTCATTAAATGTGAAGATAAAGAAAGATAAATGGGAAGACTGATAGATGGACAGATAGACAGACAGAGAGACTCTACATATGTTACAATAGATCTATTCAGGAAATTTCTGCTATAATTTCTTTCGGAGGGAAACAGACTTTCTACAAACATCAGCAGTTTTCTTTTTCCCAAGGGATTTGTTTTTCATTTTTCCAGTAGGAAAATCAAACCTGTATATTTTGAATCAGATAATTCAGTGTGAATGACGATATGTTATGTCTTTGACCTGGCCCAATATACTCCCTTCCAAGTGCATTTGCATACTGTGATGCACTGTCTCCTAGGCATTTGCAATTCTTTCCCACAGTACTTTTGTCTTCTGGTTCCTATGAGGAAATGGGGCTACCACTCAGCCTGGGTCATGTGCCTCCATACAAATATTATTTGTAATGCTGAACTGACTGAAAAGGAACCATTCTGTTAAAATGAACAAACTCATTCAGAACATTGCAACCTTGAACAAACAGTCCATTCCCCTCAGACTTGTCAATAAAAGCAATTTACAGATATAAATGTTTCAGAACTTTTATTCAAAAATCTTCATATTTAAAATGTGCATTCCATTCTTGTCATAGAACAAATGCTGAAACAACTATTTCATGAAATAGTAATTCTGATTTTTATTCTATTTTCCTGCTGCAGAACAGCAAACACACATACACATACACTCACAGGAAAAAAAAGAGAGTAGTATTTTCCTAGCTCAAGTTATAGGGCCGATTTGCTGCTATTTAAATATATATACATATTTATGCATAACCTGGATACCTCATAATTTACCTGTTTACAAAGTGTTGACTACCCTTAAGTGAATCTTAGAAATTTCTGCTGCTTGAGCTTGGATACTGCATCTGTGCACTATTTCTGCTTACAAAGCTAGAGGTGCCCACTGCATGCTGCCAACACTATTTACAGTGAGTGAAACACCTGGGATGAGACACACAAGACCTCAAGCGATAAGGTTTGTTGCATGACACTTTGATATTAAATTCTGGCATTGAATATCATTTAGAGCAAGCCCTGGGAGCATGCTTGCAAAGCAGCAACGTTCACCCCCGAGGACAACCGCAAACCCTTCTGGTTCCGAGCCATCTGGTCCCAAGGCTCAGTTCTTGGCTGCAGTTTTGCCTGTAATTTGCACACCCACATTTTGAAATCTATTGACAGAACACAGGTAGCATTTTTGTAAGGACTTGAGAGTTCATAGTTTGACTGTTATTCTTCTTCTTCAACGTTAAGGGCACCTTTACCTCCATCAGAAGCATTTGGAAGTATTCACAGACTCTGGTGCAGTTTATACCCGAGAGGTGGAGGTTTTACTAACTTACTAATTTAGAGGCATGTGTGGAAGAGGCCTGGTGTTATTTGTTGTCCTTTAGGAGGAAACAGATAACCCCAGGTAGAAGCAGGTGCTGGAATGAGACCTATGAACCTGAGGTGACAGAATGCAGAAAGCATTGACACTCCAGCAGACAGGTGGAATATCAGAGGAAGTTAGCACTTGTGTCCTGTTTGTGGTGTTTTCAAACAAGTCTTATCAGCTAGATCTCCAGCTGAGGATATTTGGGGCCAAACCTTCAGCAGGTGTTAAGCAGTGCAGCTGCATGGGATAAGCTCTGGCTTAGCAACACAAGAGTCGCAGGAATCAGAAAATGCATCCTTCTCTGTAGCCAGCTTAATTAGACTTTAGCTATCCCTGAGCGACATTTGCCCTAAGATTTTTCTAGACATCCACTGCTCTTCTAGTCAATCTCAGACAAGCCTAAAAGACCAATTCCACGGTCTAGGCTGGTAAATCCATGCAGTAGCACTGATTTACACCCATTGATTGTTTGCTCCTTGAAAACACATTCCAGAAATAACTGTGGGGTTCTCATTTTCCTGGTGGTTCTGGAGGTCTCACCTAAATCCAGAAGGCAACAAGTCTCTGACACCACAAAACTCCCTCCAGCTTTCCGTCCCCTCACCACCAGACCCAGTACAGCAAGCAGAAGAATCCAACAAAACAAAGCCAAACAGCTTCCTGCTGTTATTTTAAGCTAGGAGGGGGGATGGGAGGAGGTGGGGGGAGAACAAACTGCTCTGCGTAAGCTGGGAAATCATTTAGTTTTGGCCGATGGCCTCTTGTGGCTGTGGTTTGCACAATGTCTCTGTATTCTATCTGTGTCAGGATGGAACCGACCTCCTGAAATAGACTGAACAAGCTAGACAGGAGCTATTTTTATACCTGGAGCTTGTTCCCTTTAGACTTTGTTGAGTGGGGGGAGAGGGTGGAAGAGGAGAGACAACAAGCCAGGATGATGTTATTTTAACACGTGCAACCGAGCTGTCAAGACATAGCAGCTTGGCTGCCTTGGCACACGCCCCCATCCGCACCATTGCTACTACGTGCAAGGATGCACTGAGCTAGCACCCGCGCAGACCAGAATTAGCCTCATTTGTGTATGCACATGCACACATCTTACTGGAAAAGCATCATGGTTTCCTTCATGTCACACCAAGAAGGAAGGGTGAGTTAATGTCTCCAAATGCATGTGTGCAAGGCGTGATGGATGACCCAACAAAAAGCAAGATGGACCCTCCTGATACGTACACGCTGGCAGCCCCCAGCCATACTGCTAAAATACCTTGGCCATCACGGTTCTGCTCAGAAGAAGAGGAAGGCTTCTTTCCCAGCTTCAGATGCTGGAAACCTGGGAAGTGTGACAGGACAGTAAACAAAGTCTCCAGAATACCAAGTGCTTTAATGCACTTGCAACAAGAGCTTTGATTCTATCTGGTGCTGTGTGAAAACAGGGTAGACTTTCAGAAATTTCATCCACTGTAGAAATACAGACCAGTCCTTTCCCCAGGACTGTCTGGTTCCTGGTTTCATAACAGCTCTGACCACAACTTCCCCTCAGTTCTCCAATGATTTTGCAGTATTAAATAGTCTGTCTCAGAAATGTTCTCCCAAGCAGCTTTTAAATCTTAGTGCAGGAGGAAGCTTTAACAATGAAATCTCAGAAGAAACTTCTTTACTGTGAAGGTATTGGAGCACTGGAGCAGGCTGCCCAGAGAGGCTGCGGAGTCTCCTTCTCTGGAGGTATTCAAGACCCGCCTGGACGCCTTCCTGTGTGACCTGCTGTAGGGAACCTGCTTTAGCAGGGGGCTGGACTAGATGATCTCCTGAGGTCCCTTCCGACCCTTACAATTCTGTGGTTTTATGATTCTGTGATCTGCACCTAGAGTGTTTTCCTACATTTTTGTACAGGAGGATTTATCATGGTGTCTTGCTAACAGTGCACTATGCTGAGGAACAGCCCCTCCATGACAATCTGGAACAGAGTTATCCTGATTTATACTGGGTCCCTGTGGCCTGATATGGTAGCACAAAACAGCAGATCAGCTATACCCTTGACACGTGACAGCTCCGCTTTCTTTAATTGCAGAGAACAAGGCCATAAAGCACCTTATATCACCTCTAGGTTGGTCAGAGGATAACTTGCTCCAAGGAGGATATTTCTCAGGAGCAGAAAAACCCCTTTGACAGCCTCTCCTATCGCTAAAGTCACAGGGCAAATATCTTTTATTACCCTAGTACCTAGATTCCTCTTTGTCTTTGCACACCTTCTGTATTGAACGAGTGTCTGAATCCCACGTGATAACTCTGCATTATACGGCAAATCAGACCAAAAATATACACGTGCCACTGTGCTTCTTCTTTCAAGGTTAACTCTAATTTCTTTGACCTTGCAACTAGACCTCTCCAACACAGCCAGTGAGGTCATCTTCTCTATCAGATGGAAAGAGCTAAAACGTGACACAGGAGATCTCAGCTCCATTGGCTGCTTATCTCAGTACCTGCAGCCAAAACAGAAAGCTTACTCAGGCTGCCAAATAAAAATACCTCTTGTAGGCACATTCCTTGCAGAGTACATGAGAGAGCAAGCTGAGGAGACAGCAAGGGAAGGGAGCAAGAGGCAAGCAGATTGAAATAGAAGACAAAATAGATAGATAGACAGATAGATGGATAGATGGATAGATAGATGGACAGAAAGAGACAAGACAGTGGATGAGAAAAAAAAACACAGGTGAAGACCTATGAAGATGGAGAAAAGACACAGAGTATGTACTTGTTTCACTAGCAGTAAATGTCATGGCAGGCAACACAACTGTATGATACAGTGCTTTCTTAGCTAAGCTCAGCGAAACCCTAGCCCTTTTGAAGACTATGGCCAAAATCCCATTGATTTCAGTAATGCCAAGACAAATGGAGCTCCCAGCACCAGCTCTGGCCTTCAGCCTGTCAAAATCACTCCTGCAACCTGATGCTGCTTCTCTAGTTTCACCTATCACACTGCCAGACCCAAAGGGGTAAGCAGGGAATAATTGCATAAATAGCCAATATGTATTTTTCCAATTTTCCTTATATGGTGAGAATCAGAGCAGACAGCTAAGAGCAGAATTTAGCACCTGCAGCCCATCACCCTTCAGAAAGCTCTTCAGACCCAGCAGGATGTCCTTCTCAATGTCACTGTGTCTTGTCTCTGCGTAGGGCAAAGGAATTACTCCTAATTTAAACAAAGGGTGGCTACAGAGTTCCAGCTAGTTCAGAACTCTATCTAATGTAACTGGAAAGATTTCCACTGCTTTTGGAGAGCAAAGAGTGCAGTGACATCAAGCTGATGCAGATTGGCAGACACAGCGCAGCCAGCAGAGCCAGCTCCCACAGCAGAGCAGACTCCAAGAGCTTGCTCTGTTATATTTCTCATTGTGATTTGACTACACAGTGATCATAGCTATGCAATGTGGCAGGGCAGAAAAACTTCAAAGCAGAAAGGGCTCCTTGCAGTGCAAAGCCGCCAGTGCACAGGCTGGCCCCAAGGGAACTGAGTTCTCTACCTCTCTGCCCTGGCTTCCCATTCTATACCCAGTTAAGTTCAAGGTCAGAGCCATTAACTTCAAGGTGTCTCACTGCAAGGGCCTAGGTAGCACTTGAGATGAATACCGTGACTGACAGCTCGACTTCTCCAGCATTCGGGAAATCTCAGCTGCAAGACGAACCTACCTCCAGATGGCTGGAACAGACCCAGGCCCACTCACGGAGTGATCTTCTGCAAGAAGACACCACATGTCTTTCTGCTTCAAGTGTGAGGGCATTTATTTCTTCACATCCTTCTTTCATCCTCCAGAGATACAAACCAAAAGTGAAAGGAGAAATAAACACCCAAAATTTCAGCACAGCAAGGCATTCCACCTTTGTTCCAAAAACAATCATACAGGCTCCCCAAGCTGCTCAGGTGTCCAGAAATTGGGTGACGAAGGGGTTGTAAGGATTTCTGCACGGAACCAACTCAGTGCTTCTCAGCGTGGTAGGAAAAAATTAATTCTGTTTTTCCTGGGACAAACTGCATTGTCAGCTGGCTGGAGGAATCCGCCCTGCTGGTCTTTCTGCATCTGGAGTGAGAGGTAAACATGTTCTTCTACTGTTCTCAGTAACTGCACATCCCAGTACCCCTACTCTAACCTCAGTAGA
>VXAV01005483.1:857863-914491 GCA_013399715.1 Alectura lathami | reverse complement strand
AGGAGGATCTATAACTATTGCCAGATGAAGCACTGGTTTACAGTTCTGCTGCTCTGGCACTTTGGTTTCTGGGGATATACATACACTCACACCAAGTGATCTGTTGACTCAAATGCTGTCATGGGCATAAGTGGCATAAACATTGCCTAATCACAAACAACTGTCACCTTGTGAGGCACATGTGCTCTGAACCAGGTGCATGTCACTTCAGCAGCATTGGAGGATATTGCCCTGACTATAAAAGGAAGGAGGGGGAAGGACACTGCAGCAGGTACTGGAAATTGTTCTTGGCTCTAGTAGCATTGTTTGATCTGTTCAGTGGGTCATGTGCCAACCAGCCGCCTCTGTACGTGTGTTTAAGCAGCTCTTGCATGTCTGAATTCTCCTGGCCAGCTGGTTGTTTTAACTCCTTCCGTTGCCTTGACCTCCAGCAGGAAGGCAGTATTGGAAGCAGCAGAATGAAACCCAGAAGTGCTGGAAAGCAGCAAAGGGCTTGAGTTAAGTGAAGATGCTTTCTGGATTAGCAAATGAAATGTTGAAGTTGCTGAAACCCTCAAATTAACGGTGCTCAGTGCTCTTGCTGTTCATAAAAACAGCCACTATCACCATCCTCCTGAGAGGTGTTCCCTAACATGGCTTTGATGGAAAATTAGCCAGGGCGGCCTTTGCTCTGTCAAGCTTTGAAGTCCTGCCATGGAAACCTGTAGCACAGGCTGAAGAGTTGAGGATAACAGCAGTATGTAGCACAGGCTGGAATCAAGGAAATAGCTGGCAGGGAGAGGTTCATATGTCTGTCACGCTGTGCATCTTCAGTTGCACACAGCCCTCCTAAAAGCAAATCCTAAACCTAGAAAGCTGGGAAAAGTGACGTTCTCCACTGAAGCCTGTGGCAAGCCTGCCACTCTGAATCACACAGCTGTGAACCCCTCCTTCCCCATGCTTTACCTTGTTACCCAGCTGCTGCTGGTTTACCGTGCCTGCACCAGCGCTGTAGGTCTCCCCTACATCCATACATCCAGACAGTGCATTGCCCTGGGGAAAGTTTTCTAGACCTCCTGACTCTCTGTGAGTCTGTTCTTTAGAAATCGTCATGAACGGATCTAAGACAGATTTTGGTGCAATGACCTTGTGGTCTGTTGCCCCTATCACATATTGAAGCCATTACACCAGCAACCCAGCTCTCTACCCCTTCTGCTACATGAGACCAAGTCCTCCGGTCACTGTTAGAGATCCAGAGTCATCCCTCAGGGCTTATTGCAGCCTGTCAACAGCACTGCTGAGGGCTGAGCGCACCCTGCTCTTTCCCATCCCTTCGGCCAGATGACAAGCTTGTTGCGAGGTGGACCATGGCAGCTCATGCTCCAGGCAGTGCACTTGTGTTTGGTGTGGTGCAGCATGAGGAGACTGAGCTGGTCTCCTGGGAATTTCAAACATCAGTGAAGACTTGTCTGTTCTGCTTCTTCTTTGTGGGAGACCTGTTGCCCTTTCATGCAGCTCAGTAAAAGCAAGGACAGAATTGTGATTGTGGAAGATGAGCTGGGGAGGGGAAAAAAAACAACAACACAGAAAATGGGAAGGAGGCGTGGGGATATCTTTCCACTCATAAAAGAGGCCTGGAACTGTCATGGTCATGCAGCGTATGGAGAACATCCACAACGTGGGGACACCGTTCCTGTTTTCCTGTTAAAACCACAACCCATTCTCACTGGTGTTTTCACAAGTTAAACAGTTGTTGCCTTCTGACAAGAGGCTGCCAGGGTGCCACTGAAGTTAGGACAGTCACAGTGGTGTATAAATAACAACAGTGAGAGCAGAGTCAGAATGTAGCGTTCCAGCAACGACGAGGAGAGCAGCCTCTTGCCTTTTTGCATCTCAGCTATGACTCCCGTGGAGGTGGGCTCTCTTCCTCACTCCTAGTACTAGTCCATGGACCTACCTTGACAGAAGGAGCTCTGTCAGGTTTCTAGATGCAACTGGGACCCAGGCTAACAGTGGAGGGGATTGTGGGATTGCTTGTGTGATGTCTACACTTTCTTCAAAAGGGAATGTATTGGCAGAGGCAACTGGTCTGGAGAGTGAAGAGGGAGGCAATGACACATCCTTCAGCCCTCTGCTGTGACAACAGTCTTCCACTTATCTCACCTGCTCATGGCAGAAAATGTTGCTAACTCTACCCTTGACACAAATATCAAGCAGGTTTGTCATCACACCTTGCTTCTCAGTGCCAGCCTCCTCCTAACAAGCTGGACACCTGCTGGCTGGGGGAGGAGCTTACCAACACGGAGTCTTGTTTGCTTTCTGTTGAGTTGTTGCTGTTTTATGACAGCAGTAGCAGCTCAGTCCTCTTTTACCATGATCAATGAGTATTGCTGGCTCCACCAGGTTGGAAAATACAGAAGCTAGCTTGCTGAGTGCAAGGTTCTGGTGAGTAGTGGTGAGGGAACAGGCACCACTGCAACCTGCACCTTCTCAGGGAAAAGTACCAGCAGATTCTTCAGGCCTCTGCCACCTCCAGGCCTCCCTCTATCCTTGGGTCTGCCGCCAAAGGCAATGCAAAGTTGTTATTATCCTCCAAGTTCCTTACCCAGCCACCTCCTCCCCACACTGCTTGTCTCCAAAAGTAGAGTCTAGCTGCTACGCAGCCCTGAGGTGGAGTCCTGGCTGCTTTGAGAAGCAACCTTTTACTCTGTGTCCTGTCAAAATGATTGATATTTGCATGGATTTTTCTGCCAGAAGAGAATAGGACTGGATGTCTGGGGAACTGGAAGCGTGTATGAATTCCCGTGTGGGCTCTGCACCTGTGGAAGATGCTGCGACTGTTCACTTTTGGTAGCCAGTGCTTCAGGACTACTGACCTCCACAGAGAAAGGTCCTGCATGTTTCTTTAAAGGATTCTATCCATGTGCAGAAGAGGAGCTTCCCAGAAGGCTGCATTACAAAACAAGACAAGCCTAGACAAGCTGGGATGCTCAAATCAGCCACAATGGCACAAGAGCTGAGCTGAGCAGTGGAAAGGCCCTTTTGAATCCAGACCTCTGCTATGGCAGACAACTGTGTCACATAAATCTGCTCAAAATCACCTTTGTAAATCAGGCTGACAGCTGCAGTATATCAAAATACCCTATTGGAGTGGCAGCTCTTCATGCTACCTAGCCAGCAGCAATGAATTTGTGGCAGGGCATACCAGGCTGCAGTCAGCTCCAGCAAACAAAATGGATTTGTGAGATCAGCACTGTTCCCGGTAAGCATCCACATAAAATATCAGAAGCATCATGCTGAGACTGATTTTACCATTGATAAATTGTTTTTGTGAAGTTGAAGCTTGAAAAGCAGGAGGAACTTGCATCCTTGTTGACCTTTCATGCCCTATGTGCTACTTGCAGAAGAGATGAGAAACACTCCCTTGCTGAAGCTTTTTACTGTCCACACATACCACTTGAAAAATAAATAAATAAATGTGTTTTTTTGGCTGAAGGTGGTGGGGTCTTAGAGCAGCTAACCCTCTAGAGCTCAGAATTTATCTGCCATATCAAAGTCACTGTAGGCTTGACAAAATTCCCCTTGCTAATTGGGAGCAGCCTGCAAGGAATTACAAGGTAAAATCAAATATTTGAAATGCTTTTTCCTATTGTTACACTGCTTTGCTTAACTGCCCTGGCAAACCTGCTGGCAGTTATAAATTCCCCCCCTGTTCCAAGTCATCCCAGTAATATCAAAACGTGCGTGCTCCTAAGTTACTCCAGGTTCCTGGCATCCTGACAGATCACTGTTTCCTACCTGTGCCTGTGGCTGGGCAGTGCTCTGAAACAGGTGTGTGCTTGCGAAGGCTACAGCCCATGAAGACACCTGGCCACACACGGGCTCCTCATCCAGGCTCTACCAGCATGTAGCATCCTCAGGCTGATCTTCCTGGACATTCTTGTGCTCAGTGGCCAAGGCACAGCTCCCTGAGCGCCTCCACAGTCTTATCCCTTCCCAGCCGCCCCTCACTGCACCTCATCCCCTCCACATCAGCTGCCCATCTGTTTCCAGCCCTGGGTCCCCAGCCCTGGTCTTGTAACACTTCCTTCTCTTGGTCATTTTGGAGACAGGACACCTTGGTGAACATTTTTACACAGGTGGATAATGGTAGGACAAGGGGGAATGGGCTAAAACTGAAAGAGGGGAGGTTTAGGTTGGACATCAGGAAGAAATTCTTCACTGAGAGAGTGGTGAGGCGCTGGCACAGGCTGCCCAGAGAAGCTGTGGCTGCCCCCTCCCTGGCTGTGTTCAAGGCCAGGCTGGATGGGTTCCTGGGCAGTTTGACCTAGTGAGCTAGTGGCTGGCAGCCCTGTCCACGGCAGGGGGGTTGGAACTGGATGATCTCTGAGGTCCCTTCCAACACAAGCCATTCTATGATTCTATGATTCTATGATTCTATGATTCTATGATTTGATCTGATCCAGTGAGGCCGCTGCTATGTTTTCTTATGTGTCACATGCAATTCCATAGGTCTGTTTTATTCTTTTCTGAGAATATACATTAACCAGAAACTCAAATACATCTCACTTGTCACGCAGTGACAGATTTCCCAATGCCTGATGCACTAACTGCTTGCACAGCCTGGCACCAGAGTGATCTTATGCTTGTCAAGGTCACGTGGCACTGTGACTTCAGAGAATATCCCCATGCCCTGTCAGTCAGGGCAGCCGCTCTCATGCAGGGTATGACAAAATGCCCACAACAGTTAAGCTCCACACCCCACTAGCACAGATGCAGCCAAGCAGAGCAGCATCTCCCCCTTTTGCCAGCATGTCCACAGGACCATGGACAATACGTGAGAAGCCCCACGCCTGTGCCCCATGGACCCTGCGTGGGAAGCCTGCCAGTCACCTGCCCTGGAGGAGGTAGCAGCCAGGAAGCCACACCTGGGAAGTAAGGCTCTGCAGCTGTCCCTCTGCTGCACTGGCTGCCAGGAGGAATCACACCAGCATGGGAAGACAGGCCAACCTGCTCACTTATCGCCCTGAGTCAGAGCTGAGGTGAGGTCAGTGCCCCCTACCAGCAAGCAGCAGACGGTGACACAATGTGCACAGCAGCAGCCAGGAGAGTGGCCTCTGAGAAATGCACCTGGGTCTCTCGTATCCCTGAAGTGAAGATCCAGCACAGGCATCCCGTGTCTGCACTCTGCAAGGAGACATCTCAACACAGTTTCATCTTCAGATCCTGAAAGTGGTAAGACTCACATAAGTTCATGTCAAATGCTCCTCAGGGGAAAACAAACCCCAGGGTAGGACTTCAGGTGGATGTGGCTTTTGAGAATTGCCTCTGCCTATCAATATGTTTTATGCTAGGTACATGAATTCATGCAGAACAGGATTGGTCTCATCTGCATGGTCAGAGAGACTAAGCAAAGCCTTTGTCCTGCAGCCTTCAGACAGCCATGTACCTGATGCCCTGTTGGAAAGTTCTCAGAAGTGTTGTTGTTAAGAGTGGGATAAAAAACCTCCAGAGAGGAGTCCAGAGCACATCTTATCCCTGACTGAGTACATCTTTCAGAACAAACCTAGTTGTAATTTCTCTTTCGGCAAGACCAGGAATGGCTCCCATACAGCTCTGGAATAGATAATTGTTTCATGTCAGCAGAAAGGAAGGCAAATTCTGGTCTTTGCACCGAGCCATGTTGCACCCAAGTGACTGTGTGTCACCAGTACTGCAATCTGGCTGCTCTGTCAGTGAATTCAGTGCTGCACTTGTGTCTGGGTGCTGGCTGTGAGCTCCATCCCTCCATCTCTGGCCCTAGCAGCAAAGGGGGAAGCTGGGATGTCTCACTAGCCATTTTCAGGAACAGAACATGCCCCAAACTTGTTAGCAGCCACTTCAGATCAAATGACGATGTAACATCAATTAGCCACATAAAGAGAGATGCATAGTCCTCAGAGGGAGAGAGTACAAGCCCAGCAGACACCTTAGAAATTGTCCATGCTTTTAGACATGCTTGCCTAGGAGCACGGTACAGCGCAGTTGCCACTCCAGTGCATGCTGCTAGGTCTACCTGCTCTGCTTGGGTTTTGCTTGGTTGAGTGGCTTAGAGTTTCTTTCATGGCTCAGGATGTTTCCTGTGTGTTCCCTCTGCTGGTACTTTGTAAGAAGGGTCAGGCATTAATTTGTGTGGTTTTGTAATTGATGTGCCTGCACCTGGAGTTCACACTAGCAATTTGCACCAGGAAGAACGAAGCACTCAAAGGAAAGCCTTGCTCATTTTCTGCACCACAAGGGAAGTCCCTGGACCCCCCTGCACATGACTCAGCCATGTTCTGCAGAGACTGCAGGATGCTGGCATCAGCCCTGTGGTTTTGCAGGGCTGCCTATTGTGCTCTAATCACCTGCTCTCATCAGGCAGCTGCATCAGTGTGACAGGTTTTCCTGCCTCTTCAAAACACAGTGCTGGCCAATGGGCATGGGCAGATTTTGCTGTTGTCATTTTTTCTGGGAAACTGTCGCCTGGGAGGAAGTGCTGGCTTCCTTCTGCATCCTGTGTGTTACCTTCTCATTGCATTTTCAATCCAAATGTCAAGGACTGAGATTTTCAACATGCCCCAAAGGCTTTGAAACTCATGTCTCCAGCATCTTCATGCAAGAACTGTAAGCTAAAATACATCCTTGGTGCTTCACTTTCTTCAAAGCCTCCTTTTGAGCATCCTGACTGGCAATTTCATCTGACAGCAGTGACCAGAAAAGCCAGTGGTTGCACCAGAAGGGACACAAGGAATTGCTCCCCTCACCCAACACATCAGTGTGCTGGGTCCCAAGGAGAAGAGCTCCTAACTCCTACATGCAGCCCGTGGAGACCCAGAAGGTCAAACAAACCTTGCTGCCAAGCACACACTAGTCCTGGTGCTTCCCTTCTTTGTCAGCAGACCTGGAGTAAGGTCCAGAGAAAGGCAGGCAGATTTTGTGGCAACTTCAGGCACAGGAGTCAGCAGATGAACCCTCCACAAGGGTAGCACCATGAGCAAAGCAATGAGCCAGCTAGTCTGCTTCCGAGTACGTGGAGGTAAATGAAATCACTCCAAGAGCCAGCCTCACTTGCGTGATGGCTGCCTTCAGAATGGCTGTCTGTCAGGCCGATGCCAGAGAGCATGGTGCAAGAGATGGAATGTCCCTCCCCAGCCCCAGGGAAGCCCTGTCTCCCTAGCCGGGATCCTGGAGGAGCTTCTCTGTCCCTGGATATGATTGCATAGCTTCCACACCTGAATGGAGAAGTTGTGGAGCACGGTGTTCTGCAGAAGTAAGGAAACAGGTGCACATGTAAAAGTAATGTAAAAGTCTTAATGCCCTGGTCTTTTCCTGCACCAGGAGGAATGCAGAGAAGGGATCAGCAGCCCTCTGGGGACTGCATGCTCAGGGAGGCTGTTTCACTAACTTGGCCTCTGCAAGGACACAAAATGAGCATGATAGGATCAACACAGCCTCTAATTAATGTTTTGTCTGCAGGACAAACCCCCTTGGGAACTGAAAAGAGAGACCTGGGAACTTCAAATGAAGAGAGTGATACAGGGTGACAGCTGGAGAGGGGGAGAGAAAAGTCCAGCATAACACAGACCTGATTCATACAAGAATTGTACACATCCCCTACCTGCCTCCAGCCAAAGAATGTGAGATGGAGGAGCTGCTGGGCTCACCCATCTGGTCCCCGATTCTCACAGGCACCACATTTCAGAAACACATTGAATTCCACCTTCAAAGTGGATGGGTATTTGCCTGGAGAGGAAGGCTGCTTCAGAGCCCAGTTTCTGAACGCAGCCACTCCAGAGACATGGCATGTTTAACAGAGGCTGTGAGCTCACTGGAAAAGTCATTGCAGACATGGGGCTTGGGCTGGAGGTGGGGTAACCATCAGAAGCAGCAGGAACTCATGAGCCTGCTTCTAATTTCCCTCCCAATTCACTGCCCTTGCTCTCACGTGTAATGCCTTCATGCCTTTTGAGAAGGGAAAGGTAACACCTATGTTTTAGTAGCTACTCATTGTTTGTTTATTTTTTATTATCTGTTTGCCTTAAAACAATCCCAGCCTATTCTGCAACTCCAGGGCTCCTTCACAGAGCAGCCTTAAAGTTACCACATAAATTACAACTCTCCTCACTCTATACACACAGACAGAGAGTAATAAAAAAGCTATAAAAAGAAATCTGGCACTTTTTCAACTTATCGTCTAAGTGTAACGTGGTTGTTCTTTTGACAGGAAAGAACCTGACCTCTTGCCTAAATGATTCACCTGGAAAAGGAGAAGAGAGATGTGTTTTTAAGGTGGAAAGTTTATGCAAAATCAAGAGTGAATGGCACAGACATGTCTACTGGCCCAGTTGCCAAGTTCAGATTTCACCCTGCCTCACCCTGGCATGGAGAAGAAAAACACGTCTCTTCTCTCTGTGGTTCCAGGTGAAGGAAAGAGTTCAGAGCAGCAGGGGCACTGATTTACTGCCCGGCTGTGCTCACTCCGAGGAAGTGATCAAAGCATCCTGCGATCCCCCACTGGAGCGATGGGAAGAAACGGCCGACTGGCTATCTGCTTGGCATGCTCAGCTCTAGCATGAGGCCAAGGCAAGCGCTTTGTTTTCATGGGCCAGAGCTTCTCAGAGTGGCAGTTGAGGGGAAGCAACTGAAAACTAATTCTCAATTAACCAGTAGGTGGGAAGTTCCACTCAGGCCAAAGGCCCAAAACCTTGTCTAGAGGTGACCTTGTGTTGGAGAAAGAAAAGGGTGTCAGACGTCCTGTCCCCGAAGTTCCTGCTGTGCCCTAAAAGAGGTCATGACCCTGAAAACTTTTGCTCCAGCAAGGGCTTGTGCCCCCAGATTTGAGACTCATTTACCAGAACATACACAGATTTCCCACCAGAGGTACAAAACACAAGAAGACAGGATGCAGCCCACAATCCTTCCGTGTTGCAGCCCAGCACCAGCCGACAGCCCTCGTGGTTAAGTGACACGCAAGCACCCTCTGAGGCCACAAGTCACAAGTCAAGGCGGAGCTCACAGCAATGACTGCGCTCTCCTCCCTCTTTGGTCTCAGCACGGAGACTGAGGACATCTCCAGAGACATGGCTCCCCAGGGCAGGCAGCTCAGCGTCCTGGAGGAAAGGCATAAGGCATGCTCCATGCTTTCTAGAGCATGAGACGGAAGGGTTTCTTTGGGATTTGAGGGTAGGGCCCATGCTGAACTGCCAAGGTACACAGCGCAATGCAAACTCCTCACAAACATCGGTGTCGGCTGGCTTACCAAGCCTGGCTCGCTTCTCAATTCTTGCTTGCAGAAGGAAGGGGATTTTACCATCAATAAGTGGACAGCAAAACTGTCCAAAGCGACCCTTATGAGATCAATCCCACTCCCTCCCTGCAACACCACCGTCTACTGCACCGTAACACAGTGCTGCATGTGTCAGATTATTCTGTCTTTGGGACCATCTTGAGGGGAAAATCAAAGAAGTGCCTTTGTGGAAAAGTCATGTTGCTTGCCACCAAAGCAGTGGCTCAGCCACTTGCTGCCTAAGCAGGGCGGGCACGGCCACAGGAACACGTGGGCTGTGTAGAGATACTTCCCTCCCTGAGAAGGCTGCCAAGAAAGCCTGATTAACACTTGGAGAGGTGACTGACCTTCCATGGTAAGCTTGGGAAGGGAGTGCTTAATGGGAAAAGGAGCTGCGATTTTGGAACATAAATGGAGGCTGTGGGAAATACGGGAATGAAGGGCTTGGGGCAGGGTGAACCATTGTACTTTCTCTTGGAAAGGAGCAGGGCTTGAGAAAGAATGAGCCTGGGGATGGCAATGGCCCCAGGGGAGGAGGCTGACGGAAAAAAAGTCAAGGTAAGAAGTCCTACTGGAGAGTGAGCCTGCCTTGGGCTGAGGGCTTGGGGCTTTGCCGGGGCTCAGGCAGGGAGAACACACCTCACCAGAGCACTGTGGAAGCACTCAGGTGGTCACAGGGAGCTTTGGTGGGACAGCCCAGGGAACTGAGCTGCTCTGACAGCCACAGATAGCATCCCAGAGGGGTATTATCACCCCTCTGCACATAAAGGGATCTCCCTGGGTCACTAAAGTGATGTGTCTGGACCAGAGACTCTGGGCAGGACAGTCCCTGTGGTAGGTACTCTCTGGGCATATGTGAGATGACAGTGATTCTTCTGGCAGGGATAACTTTCACTTATGGGCCAGTTCTACAACCCCAGCTGTGATTCCTCAGGCTCAAAATCTGGAATATGCAGCAAACTCGGGTAATTCCACCTTCAGCAGTTGTATCCCTTTGTCTCCTCCAGCCACCTCCTCATCTCAGCCTCTTAGCTCTAGTCCTTCACATTTATACCACACTACCTACTACAGCAGCTCACTCCAAACCTGCACAGGATCTTGCTTTTTCAAACCAGCTCTGACCACAGGAGTCACAACCTGAGGCCTGAGCCACCTGCACGACCACTAACGTCACTACCAGGCTGGCAGAAGTGGTAGAAACGCTACGCCCATGCGTGGTCTTGGCCCCTGGCATAGTGTGTTGCCGTTTACGGTTTTATTCAGTATGGTTTCCTGGATGAATGGCTGGATTCTCCTCTCCTGACCCTTCATAAATATTATTTCAAGAGTTCCTTTGAAAATGTACAAACAATCACCTGTTTTTGACTTTTACACACTAATTTTGTTGACTTTTGATATGCAGATATATCCACATGTCCCTCAGTTAACATCTGCCTCCAGTGGTTCCCACTTCTGTACTGCTTTGTTTATGTCTTAAGCAACAGGTTATTGCCTTTCACTCACAGCCTTGAATTTCTCATATCCCAAATTATTTCATGGAATTTTAGTCACAGCAATGACTGAGGCATTCTCACAGCACTGGAGGCCTGTGCCTACCTCACATGGATATCAAGGATCCTGCCACAAAGGCCCAGCTCACCAAGGGTTTCTTCTTTGAAGAAATAAAGCGCTAAGTCTTAATGTCTTATATTACTGTAGGATATGAGAGAGGGAGGGGAAACCTGCCTTTGGGTGAGGCAGCAGAAGCATTCACCTCATCTGCATATCAGAATTTAGTGCAACCATAAAAAACATTCCTGATAATATACTGGAAGTAAAATCTGCAATTACTGCACCATCATCATAAAGGTACCAAGAAATTACCTAAAAATGACAACAAAGAAGAGTCTCAGAGGCCTCTAAATTTTGCCGACATACTGCTACTGCTACCTTTTTGGTACATATTAGCTGCCAGCCCATCTTGAGCAACCTCTCTGAAGCAAATAGCAGGCAAGTGTAGCAGCCAGGGGCTGTTTTTCCTCTGCTCTTGTCTTCTGCTTGAAGAACTTTGCTCTCTCAGCAAATCCTGACAAAGTATATGGCACTTGAATGAACAGCTTAACTGTAAACACAGAGCAGGACCAAAGGTGAGATAAACAGGAGGCTGTGAAGAGCAAGCAGCATAACCCAGCAGCTCTCAATGATCCGGGAACAAGGGGCAGAGTTGGTGTCCAAGTACTGGACTGAGACTGGTGTTTGCTTGCCCCTGAGATCACAGGACACTGATTTGAGGGCCCTTTCGGTGGGGATCCTGTAGGAAATAAGCAGGCTGTGAACAGCAGTGTGGAAGGGAAGAGCAAAATGAACTCCGCAGCTTGGACCGCTGCTTGACCCTTCAACACGCTCGCCCACCACCCGGTCACTCATCTTAGGAGCGGGGTGCTCCTGTGGCTTGGCTCCCGTGCTAGTGTAGCTCCCCAGGGCTGGAGTTTCCCTTCTCCAGGTCTGCCCAATGTGCAGACCCTAGGATAATCAATGGAAATACCCCCTAACACATGACTGTTGGCTTTGTAAGAGCAGACTTACATTGTTTTTGGCATTATTTAACACAGCCAACTCCAAAACCCTTACCCTAGCTTAGCAGGACCAAGCCAAGAGGGCTCCTCATTCCTTGAACTGACAGCTGGGATCAGCAGCTGCCTCCCAACAGCCAGCGATACTTGCAAGGCCTTCTCCTCAACAACTCCATTAACACGTGTGGCCTCATGGTGCAGCGAAGAGAGGTAGCAAGGTCCAGAGTTATGATGAGGGAGGCATCAGGCGATACGTGCGTGGCGAGCTGCAACACACCCCACTGCAGACATGCCAGCAGCGTGTTGGTGAGGCTGCTTCTGCACGGTGATGTTGTTATTTACCTTCACACCCCACCCAGCGGGTCCAGGGCTGAAACCAGTGTCTGCAGGCAGAGACGGCTGCAATGTTTCTAAACATAGCTTTTATGTTCCAAAAGATGTTTTCATTAAATGTATTCTTTTTAATAACAAAATATTAATGACAATGGAAATTTCCCCTGGCAAAATATATCAGTATGGGTGTCTTCTCTGTTTTGGGTGGAGAAATATGTTTGCATGATTTTATACATTTCCAAATCTTATCCCAATTTTTATTGTACTTCTTTTTCACTTTGTGAGAGCTCTTCAGAGTGCACATTGTCATATAAAAGACTTGAAATATTTGAGTTTTATTTCCTTTCTTAATTCATGATGGACAGCTGTTATTTAGTACTAATTAAAACACCTTATCTTTTTTCACGGATCAAAGTGTCTCTTGTTTGTTTTGTAATGAAACAGTTTGACACTTTTTGTGTTTGACTTTTTGTAACACTGTTTCATTACAAAACAAACAAAAGTCACTTTGATCTGTAAAGAAAGATAAGATTTTTTAATTAGTACTATATAACAGCTGTCTCTAATTGCGTTTAAAAATAAAAGAATGGAACGCTTCAAAACTCTTGCCATGTTAGGCACTACACTTTATTCTAAAAGAGGCAGTTGTCATGAAGAAAGACAAAAAGAGCATGAATTAGTATTTCTAGCTGATGCTTTGAAATTCTGGAATTCTGTAAATGAAACACAAACGGTGAAACCAAAAATCTCAAACTGGAAATAGTTTGAACATCCACTTTGCATGAAAATTCCAAAAATAATTGATTTGGCTTTCAGAATTTCTCTTCCCGTGGAAAAGCTGAGGGTCTCTGCCTGAAAGACAGCAGGCAAGGGCTAAAGCAGACTTACATCATCGGCCCCCCAAGAACTTACATTTCTCGACATGTTAGGACATTCCACAGCCTTGGTGTTCCCTTGGCTCCTCATCACTTCTAGACATTGAAATAGCCACATCTGTTAGATTCATATCTTCTGGTCTGTTTGAACATTGCCTAGAGCAGTGGAGTCCCATTCTTGGCTGGCACCTAACCACACTGCACATGAATAGCAATAATGCATCTTTTGGCAAGGGGACAACAGCTCTTCCCCAGTGGGTTCAGATTTTGAAGAACCCAAGCTTGTTCCTCTAACTCCAGGTTGGGTGCAGACTGCAAACACCAGATCCTTTGGTTCTCCACACCTTCTCTGTACCACATTTTGACTTTTGGTCCTCCTCTCCAAACTAATTCATGGGCTGCCTAAGGCAACTGCCTCATGCTTTCTGATTGCAGCCTCTCACAACAGCAGTGATTCACCCAAAAATCTCTGTCTCAGGAGAAATGCTGATGTCTGCAGCAGATGGATGTCTTCTTTGCTGCTGACTCGCACCCCTGGAGCTTGCTGCTGCATGGATTCACATTAATGCCAGCCTTCACATCTCCCAAGGCCAGAGGCACGTCTCATTTTAGCCAGCTCACCAGAATAACACAAGCACGCTAAAGACAGCCCTCTCTGCTGAGACAGCCCAGGACGGCGGCCTGTCCCACTGGTGCTTCACTGCTCCAAAGGTCCCCAGCAGGACAGCTGAAGGACCTGCTCCAGATAAAAAGATGTTCATGGGAAGAGCAGGGATGGGAAGAGAAAACGACCATCTCTCTCACAGCAGCCCATCTCTGCTAGTAACCAGCACTGAATGCTTCATGGGAGGTAGAAAAACCCTCGTGTTGGGCAGTTATGCAATAGATTTCCTAGTCTAGCTCACAGCAATTATTGTCATGAAAGATGAAGATTCATATCCCTTGTAGGTTTTATCCCAGCTGGTGTAGAGGTGGCTGATATTTTTATTGTTCCTGTATGGAAAATGTGAGGGTAATACCTTCCACAGCTCTTGGCCTCAGTAGTATTTTCAAACAACGAATTCCACCAGTTACTTACTGCCTGAAACAGCGTGTTTCTTTATTAGTATTTCAGGAGCAGTATTGTAAGCCATGAGGCTTTTCTTTTGCATCCTGGTATTTTAATGAAGGATAAATAGCAGGGTCTCCCATGCCTTCTCCCTACTATTGTTCTTTTCATTGTCATACCACATCCCTCTGACTAAAATAATGCTCCTAATCTCTTCTTCGTGAAGTTTTTGTAGGTCTTCAGATAATTTGCATCATCTATATTTAGGTACCTTCTATTTCTGAACAGAAAACTGACAAAATCTGAGCACATCACTTCAAATATAGACATATTTCTCATTTGCAGAAAGGAATTATTACCTTGTCAGTACTACCTAGCTATTGTGATCACTTCTGCTCAAGGGGCCTGAAAAAGACCTTGATGTTTTCCTGAGTAAGAAATAATTAATTTAGGGACTGTCATGTTACATAAGTAGTTTAAATTGGTCTTTCATGTCGTATTACCTTGTACTTACCCAGGGTGAAATTAAACTGCCAGCTGCCTATTCTGGTGTTTCTCACACTCTCTGCTTTTTGAGTCCTCTAAGTAACACACCTATCTCTGATGCCTAGAGTCTATGTTGAGTCTTTCAGAACTAATACCCAGGGCCCAGATAAGAGCAGGAGATGCTTTGAAAAGCTCTGGCAACTTTGCACCTAGGTGTACTGGGTGACAGCCATGTATCAGCCGACCTCCATCCTGTGCTGGGAAAACAGCCACTGAGGGTTGCTCCTACACCACGATCAGGTCTGCGGGGAAGGTTATGTGAGCCCACATACATTGGTTGCTGTCTAAATAGCTATATCCTTACAACTTATGCATCCTGCATACAGGCATTAAGCAGGAAGCTTACTACCAGCCATAACTCTTTTGCCAGCCATCTCTTCCTCAAGCCTTTGCAATTGCTGAATAAGATAAAGCATCTCTGTCAGAAAGTCAGCCGAACTAAAATTAAAAGTGCACGGCTTAGTGGCCCTCCTCCATTGCTAGTGATTATTCACTCAAAAAAAATTCACTTTATTTCTTCTTTGACTTTGCCTAGCACCAGTGGCCAAACACTGGTTTCCTGCCCTTGCTTTGAAAACCGTTAACAGTAGTCAGTACTCAGCAGCTAAATCTAGGCAAAGGCAGCATACGTTGCACATATTTAAGTGCAAACAAGCATTATTACCATTTTGAATGTCACTCTACTTCATATTTTCTCCATGGGCCAAAGTAGAATTGGCCACATAAACCTACCTCCATACCCTGGCTCCCACCTGGAACAATTGTTTTGGGGCTGCTCATATTTTTAGGTTCGCTATTTGTTTTTGATGGTGATCAGCAACTCAGCACAGGCTGAAAGATCTGCATCAGCAAGGCTGAGACAGGTGGAAAGCGAGCTGGCTGAACCTGGGTCGTGAAAGCTCCATACACCCTTGGCAGTGACAAGAAAGAGCAGAGTTTATAAAACAATTGGCAAAGGCCTATAACTCGCCTAGATTTACCTCTTGGTACTAATTTGCTGTCTTTAGAGGGGCTTAATCAGAGTTGTTTATATAGACTTGGCCAAATCAATGAAACTGTCAGTTAACACCAGATCATAGAATCATAGAATGGCTTGTGTTGGAAGGGGCCTCAGAGACCATCTAGTTCCAACCCCCCTGCCGTGGACAGGGCTGCCAGCCACTAGCTCACTAGATCAAACTGCCCAGGAACCCATCCAGCCTGGCCTTGAACACAGCCAGGGATGGGGCAGCCACAGCTTCTCTGGGCAGCCTGTGCCAGCGCCTCACCACTCTCTCAGTGAAGAATTTCTTCCTGATGTCCAACCTAAACCTCCCCTCTTTCAGTTTTAGCCCATTTCCCCTTCTCCTACCATTATCCACCCATGTAAAAAGTCGGTCCCCTCCTGCCTGTAAGCTCCTTTTAAGTATTGGAAGGCCGCAATGAGGTCTCCCCGGAGCCTTCTCTTTTCCAACCTAAACAATCCCAACTCCCTCAACCTTTCCTCACAGGAGAGGTGCTCCAGCCCTCGGATCATTTTGGTGGCCCTCCTCTGGACCCGCTCCAACAGCTCCACATCCCTTATGTACTGGGGGCCCCAGGCCTGGACACAGCACTCCAGGTGAGGTCTCACAAGGGCAGAGTAGAGGGGGACGATCACCTCCCTCTCCCTGCTGGCCACCCCTCTCTTGATGCAGCCCAGGATGCCATTGATAATCATCTATCTTGTAATACATTCTTGAATCCAGCCAAAAATCTTTCTTTTCATAAATACCTGGTTGGCAGTTTCCCTGCAGAATCCCTGCAGACCTTTCCTCTTGGAATCCAGCAGACTCCAAGTTCTTGCTGTCTCACTGGGCATGAGGTAACATCTGAGTGTTAGACCCATAAATACAATAAGGAATTTTTTATTTATTTATTTATTTTTTTTTTACTACAGAGACCTATTAGCAGCTTGTAATGGTGAGGGAACAAACATAAGGAATTTGTGGTATTTGAAAGAAATGCTGATAGCAGAGGATCTGGCTTATTTCCAAATACTACAAGAACAATTCCTTTAATGCATAGTGTGCTGCTTAGCCTATTGCATTGCCTGCAATGGAAGTTTATTTATGGACGGCCTGAGGCAACTACACAAACCTTCTTGTAGACGTTCTTGCTCCATATGGTATATCATTGTTCTTCTAAACCACCTTTCACCTGCAGATTCCAGGGCATTTTGCAAACAGTGACTGAGGCTTGAGGGAAATCCTCTGTAAGGCAATTAATCTGTGTTGCTGGACTAAACGACAGATTCAATAAGTTGCTGTAGGTCAATGGGAAAGGCAAGGATTAAACTCAGAACCCCACCAACCCACAGACTACATTCAGTCACTTCCCACATCTGGAACTAGAAGGCAGAACTCCAGTTCCAACACCATCTTCAGTCATTAAAGTGCATCTCCTTTCATTGGCAGAATAATGCCTATATCTCTCATGCCCCTAGCCCACACTATAAGCCCTACACTCTTTGTAGAAAGTCACCCACAAAGACTCCTCCATTTGCTTTAAAAGATTTAAAACCAAGGTTCCCCTTGTTCTGTGGTGAAAATATTTTGCTTTGGTTTGCTTCGGAAGTCTCCAGCGGACACTCTTCAGTAGAAGAAGCATAAGCTCTAGGCTCAACTAGCCTGCTTGGGCAACACTTGGATAAATTATCTGCAGTTCAATTCACACCTCTGTTGGGTTTCTAATGAAGATGCGTCCAATTAGTTCCTTATTTTAAAATGATGATTCTCATTCCAGGTGATTTCTACTTTGGCTGTTTTCCTTCTTTCCTATTCTCTACATCGCATCGATATTCTTGTGGTTTTTCCTCTCCTGTCCATCATATTTTATCCCCCATGTACTGACTTTTACCAGGCTTAATTCCTCCTCATCCTACCTTTTTTTTTTTTTTTTTTTTCTTTCTATTTTTCTCTTTAAGATCAATCTGAGGTCAATGCAAACTTTCTTGCCTGGCTTCAGAGTATCTGGATATTTTGCCCTTTTTTCCCCTCACTCTGTTTACTGCATCTTTTCTTTTCTCACCACTCCTGTGCAAAGATCCAGATGACATTAGCTGCTTTCTTTCTCTGAAGTGTAGGAGTATTTTGCACTTCACCTGTCTAAATCCATATCCCAACCACATTGTGGTTTCCTTGTGGGACAAAACCTGAATATGCTCAGTTCTCTCTCACTCTCCGCTCTGCCCCCATGCCTTAGTTTGTACAAGAATGAAACCAAATTGCCTGGTGAGGAAGACACATGTCAGCCATAACTAATCTCCAGACACTCAAAAGAAATAGCATGCTATACGGCTATACCATACTGCACACCCATCCATGGTGTAAACAAGCCTTTTCTGACCGTACCTGAACAATACTGTATGGACTAACTTCCAAATATTCAAGTATCTACACTATACCTTCTCACAGTAACTTCAACCAGACATGACATGTGAGAAGTGCTCATCACCTCTAAACATAAGGTCAGAGAGCTGCTGAGCCAAGGGATGACAAAGAAAAGAGAAGGCCCCACAACCAAAAATATGTACAAAGATGGAGCCTATAATCACACAGCAGGTTGGCATTAGATCAGGTACAGAACCAAGTCTCCTGATTGTCCCCACTGGTGCCCTCACCACAGACTATATGACATTTCTCTCTCCTCACTCCCTTCTCATCCCTCTCTCCATCTCCCCCAAGCCACTCCTCTCCTTTTATTTTAAGAGCTGACTCCGCCATTTCCCATCTATAAGGTGACATATGAAAACTTTCTTAGAAAACAGTCATAAAAAGAAGAAGAAAATGAAAAAGAAAGACCCAATGGAGAGCAGAAAATTACAGTGTCTGTGCCGTATTTACAATAATTATAATTATTATAAAGCACAATAGGGTGTAGAAACCCATAATTCTCCTGGTGCTTTCTGATTTTTAGATCTATGTTTAGAAAGCACATGCCAGAGAAACAGTCAGAAAAGGAATGTCGTGAAGTCACTTTCCTCTCTGTATTGTAAAAGCATTGGGGGAATATTTGTGTCTGCAGGAACCTGGAGACAAGGAGCCTCAGAGAAGAGTCCATCATTGCCTGTCCCAGCATGACGTACGGCATTCTGAACTGAAAAGCTAAGTTATTCCCTGACATCACTTCACAAGAAGAGGCCCTCCTTTCCCTACACCTGACCGCGTGTCATTTTCTAGGGCCAGACTCTTCTCCTAGTTCTGACACTTTGGTGGCTCTTACCCAAACGTCAGACTTCAAACCAAGAGCCGCAGCCCCCATCCCACACTAACACAACCTCAGAGTTAACCCATTCCTTGCATGACCATATCGTGGTGGCATCAGAAGACCTCCCAGAAGTGCCCAAGGCAGTCTGATTAATATCTGCCCTCTGGGATTCATTCTTTCCTCATTCCTCCTACACATGTAACACAAGTGGTTTATTTAGCTCATCAGATATCATAGACAGAGAAAGCAGATTGAAGTGCCCTCACGTGTAAGACAGAAGTTGGGATGGCTTGCAATGGACCTTCCCTCCTGCAGATGGTTACCTCACCCATCAGAAATCTCTCCTCCCTGCACAGAGGAGCTTTCCCCCTGTGACAGCAAATTCCATTGCTCAGATGCAGTAGGCATTGGCAGCTTCATTCCTAAATCCTATGCAATTTCTTCAAGGCACAGGGCTGAGATCTGCAATTTTAATCACAGGACTTTCATAAAGATAAAAGGTCACATTCCTACCTAATTCTGCATGGCTGTCCACCTTGGAGCCAAACCAGTTCATTCTGATCTTCTCTTCACCGTTCAGTATGTCCACAGTAGTCTGTGTTGTCAGAGGTTGTGTGCTTTGGCATCAGATACAGGCAGGGTTAGGTTCACCTCCACAAATCTCGTTACTGCTCAGGTTTAGACTCTGCTCTCTGTGCCCTGACTACCAAGCTCTGACAATCTGTTTTCCTAAGCAGCACAGGTTCCAACTGCTATGACATGAACCAACATATCCAGCAGGGCCACTTCAGAGCCAGTAGAAAAAATGATGTTTGAAATGCTAAGGGAGCATGTCTTCATCTCTTTCAGAGCTTCCCCATGAGACTGGTATGCTTTCTTAGGCTGTCGGAGTGGAAGGAACCAGGAGACTGAAACGTTGCCATTGCTGTGCCAGCAGACATAGGGGACTTTCTAACTAGCAAAGTGAAAACCGGATTAGAAGAATCTTGCCTGGAAAGTGCTTTCTTCATGAAAACAGGCCTTTAACTGGCATTATTAATACATGAATAGGTGATAATAGAACCTGGATGTGAAAACTCATAATAAGTTCTGACTGGGAAATGTGTCTGAGTAACAGCAATGCTTTAGTGACATCTGGGTAAGTAGTTAGGAAATAACAGGGACCAGCCACGAAGATTCTGTGGTTTTGGACAGGAGTGAATACACCCTTCCCTCAAGCATCTGTTGTGTTCAGGGCTAGGTAGGAGGTTCAGTTTTGTTCATAGCAGATATATGTACATATGAACACACAGGTATGTGTTTTTCTTTGCATGTTACACATTTTTGCCCAGATAAGCAGCAGTTGGACTGCAGCATGAACGTTCATAACACAAAGTGAATAATCCTCGCAGTTGTTATGCCTATCTGAAAAAAAACGCCCAGTCCTGCAGTACAAGCCAAGCTCAGGCTCTTCACCTGCAGTGTGAAAAGCTGAGGGATTAGCCTTAACCAAATGTAAGGTGTTTTACATGTCTTCCCCCGGCATCCCCTCTTTCATAGGCCCAGTGGAGGCCTGGCAGAGAAGGAGGACGGAGAAGAACCGAGGCACTTACAGGCAGGAAGGAGGGAAGCACTGGGATTCTTCTCAACCCCTGTTGCTTCCTAAGGGACAGGTGGAGAGCTCTGCATGGTGCCTTCAGCAGCCAAGATGAGTTCTCTCCCTGAGAGGTAGGAAGGTTGCCAAACCAAAGAGATTTTCCCCAAGGAGGGCTGAAAGTCACACCTGGCCAGGTGTTCTTGCTCTCTCATGAGAGCAGCTACCACCCTACCTCAAATTAAACAGCCTGAAGTGGGGAGAAAGGGTGATCAGATAGAGGCACATACAGGTATCTCAGATATGCACCTGCCACTCAGCCAGCGCCAGGGAGACGCCAGGGGGAGAAGGAAATGTTTCTTTTTCTAACATTTTTAGCATGGATAAGAGAGTTCAAGCAGAGCAGAGGAGCCCAGCAATAATGGCCTCTGTTGCCTTGAGCTAAGCTGCTTAATTGCATGGGGCTCCTCAGATCAGGGAGAAAGGTAATAAACCTTGCTACTTGCTCCAGCTGATTTTCCTCAATGAACAAAGCATGTGGGCAAAATCCCAGGTGATCTCCAACACCAGAAT
Source organism: Alectura lathami (assembly GCA_013399715.1). Taxonomy (NCBI): domain Eukaryota; kingdom Metazoa; phylum Chordata; class Aves; order Galliformes; family Megapodiidae; genus Alectura; species Alectura lathami. The sequence continues at coordinate 893,478 of VXAV01005483.1, read as the reverse complement.
CACAGAATCATAGGGGTTGGAAGGGAGCTCTGGAGATCACCTAGCCGAAGCCCCTGCTCAAGCAGGTTCCCTACAGTATGTTCCAGGGGAAAGCGTCCAGGTGGTTTTGAATATCTCCAGAGAAGGAGACGCCACAGCCTCTCTGGGGAGCCTGTTCCAGTGTTCTGTCACCTCACAGTAAGGAAGTTCTTCCTCATGTTCACACGGAACTTCCTGTGTTCCAGCTTGTGCCCATTGCCCCTTGTACTGTCACTGAACTGGCCAACAAAACTCCTGCTAGTGTAATTCTGTGGGCAATAATGCGAGAGCATGTGTGAACTGAAATGGCTTGCAGACCAGGCTGAACCTGAAGCCCAGCGGCTGTGGTCCTCCCAGATCTGTGGAAGAACACCATTCCTAATTGACCTCGTCTCCCACTCACGCTTTAGGGCTCTGGGGAGCAGCAAGCAGCTCCCAAGTGGCTGTTGCTATCTAGAGGAAACTCAGCCTGCTAAAACAGCTGAAATAAGGATCTTTCTTCTACTCTGTCTCAAAGTTCAGGGGCATTTTCTTTCACCCTTGTCCTTCTCATTCTTTGCAAGACCTTGGTTTGCTGTTTAAAGAACTTATAATCACTATAAGATATAAAATGTTCTGCTGGGGTGTATAACTGAAGATCTTGATGTACCCCAAATAATCATGGGTAGCAGAATAGACCAGCTCAGCAAGAAGGGCCCTAGCGTGACCCAGTCTCTTTGTGTGTCCTCTCACTCAAACCCCTCATCTCTGTAGCAAAACTGGACAATACGAGGTAGAGTCTTGGACAGTGTGAAATCAAGACAGTGCTGAGGGCTCTCACCAATCTATAAGGGTGCATCCCACAGCATATGGAGAAGTGTAGGCCGTATGTCTGGTTTAATTTTACTTCAGAGCCAAGCTCAGGTTAACACAGATTTCAGGGGGATGGTTTGGTGCCAGCCTGGCCCCTTTGCCCCATTACATTATATTATAGTGTAAGGTCCTGCGCCTGGGTTGGGGCAATCCCAAGCACAAATACTAGTTAGGCAGAGAATGGCTGGAAAGCAGCTCTGAGGAGAAGGATTTGGGGGTGTCGGTTGATGAAAAACTCAACAGGAGCTGACAATGTGTGCTTGCAGCCCAGAAGGCCAACCACATCCTGGGCTACATCAAGAGCAGCGTGACGAGCAAGGCGAGGGAGGTGATCCTGCCCCTCTGCTCTGCTCTCGTGAGACCCCGCCTGGAGTGCTGCGTCCAGTTCTGGCGCCTCAATACAAGAAGGACATCGAGCTGTTGGAGGGGGTCCAGAGGAGGGCCACAAAGATGATCAGAGGGCTGGAGCACCTCCCCTACGAGGACAGGCTCAGAGAGTTGGAGGTGTTCAGCCCAAAGAAGAGAAGGAGGCTCCGGGGGGCCCTGACAGCGGCCTTCCAGTACATGAAGGGGGCCTACAGGAGAGCTGGGGAGGGACTCTGTAGAAGGGCGTTTAGCGACAGGACAAGGGGTAATGGCCACAGACTGGAAGAGAGGAGATTTAGGCTAGATATTAGGAAGATATTATTTACTGTGAGGGTGGTGAGGCACTGGCACAGGCTGCCCAGAGAGGCTGTGGATGCCCCCTCCCTGGAAGTGTTCAAGGCCAGGCTGGATGGGGCTCTGAGCAACCTGGTCTGGTGGGAGGTGTCCCTGCCCATGGCAGGGGGGTTGGAACTAGATGATCTTTAAGGTCCCTTCCAACACAAACTATTCTATGATTCTGTGATTCTATGACAAATATCACATTAGCTGGGCACAGATCACAATGGGACCAGTGCCCCATGCAGAGCCTGTCCCCTGGTCTTCTCTCTCTGGTAGCTGATGCAGCATCAAGCACCACAGCCTGAGAGGTGTCTCCAAGCTCGTGGTTGATGCTGGGGTCTCCCTTGGCAAGACAAACCTGCTCACAGGTACGTGGGAACAGTACACCACGTCATTCTCACATTTATTACCAGTGTCAGCCCCAACACATGCCAGCCCCTGGCTCCAGGGCCACATATCCCTCATTTGCCCAGCTGCAAATGGTCTCCCAAATGTGCATCTCCTCTCAGGCTTTTGGCCAGCCACTGCTCATTGCAGTTTCCTCACACCCGCATCCCCAGCCAGGCCAGGATTTCTCCAAGGAGAGTGCCTTCCTGCACCCCATGGGTGAAGGGGAATAGTCAGCTGGATGCATGGGGATGGACCTCAGGATGGCTCCATCAACACTCTGTGCTGGAGCCCTGCCACGGAGGCGGTGTGGGCCTGTGGCACAAGCACCACCACACCTGGCTTCACATCCTACTGCTGCAACTCACCTGGTGTGTGGCTCGGGGTAAGCAAAGCACCTCTTCCTTCTTTCAGTCTCCCTCCCTATCTGTCTTGTCTAATTAGGTAAAAGCTTTCCAGAGTAGAGATCTCCTCTCCCTCAGCAGAGACACAGAGCGGCAGAGAGCACTTCTAGACACATTTAATGCTTGAGCAGAGCAGGTCTGCTGGATACAACAGTGTCAAAAGGAGCAGGCACCCCTAACACAGGCTTTTATCTTGTCTCAATTAACGGGCAGAAAATGTGGAGACCTTTTGTGGTGCGGTGGGGAAGCCAAGCCTCTCTCATGGAGAACTGCAGCTGGAGTAGCTGCCCAGCTGGAGCAAGCGAAGCAAAGCATTTCTTCCACAGGAGCTGCAGAGTGCATCTCCACCCTGAACAGCCTCCTGGATTCACTTCAAGCACTTCGCAAAGGGGTTTTCTCATGCCTTGGTGCTGTGAAAGGAAAGGCTGATGATAGCTGGAAGAGCCCTGGAGGTCAGCCTATCTTGCAGGTAGAGGCACACAGGCAGTGGGGAGAGAGTGACCCTGGCACAACTGCTACAAGGGCTTAGGGCTGCTAGCCTGCGTCAGGGTGGAGATAACATCAGCCTACTGAAGGCAGCCTCAGGGCAGCTAATTGCTCCTGCAGGAGAAGGAAAACACAGGCCCCAGGAGCCAGGCTGGCTCCCAGCTCATTGCTGGGCCTTTGAGCTGCAGTGGGGCTGCGCGTCCCAGAGGAGAGGCTGCTGAGGAAGGACAGCACGGGCAGACAGCGCAGAGACGAGCTCCGTTCACATGCCGTGAGGATGGGTGAATGGAACAGTGCTGAAAGAGGAGGCTCATTTCTCCATCCCTTTCTCCTCTGGGGCAGGTGGTTGCAGTGGGAGGGCTGCACCGAGGTTTGGTGGTTGCTGTCTCAGAAGGAAAGGGTGAGAGCTCTGTTAGGGGCCAGCAGAGAGCAGAGACAAGGGGTGTAATGGCTGCTAGGGGTTTAAACAGGGCACTGCAAGGGATCCAAAAGCTGATCCCCCTCAGTCCTTTGCTACCCACCATCTTATATCATTTCTCTTTGCCAGTAGATTTGAAGACATTAAGGAGAGAATGTCATGAGACTGGTGCAACTACAGACATTGCTAACCTCAGATGCAATCACCACAGAAACTATTGCAGAATGGCAAATCCGAGGTGTGTGGACATACCAAACCCAGACTCTACTCAGTAAAAATCCACATGCTCAGGATGTTTCCGACATGGCTTATAAATAACACATTGGCCTTAAATATTCGGAAACCCACAGTTATGTCCTCTAGGATTCAGGCCAAGCAAAATAACCGAACATTTCAAGTCGATATAAGTCTAGGCATTTAAGAGCTGGATACTAAAAGTAGTGATGGCAACAAATGTAGTGTTCTTCATCTGCCCAGTGGACATACAAGAAGCAAAGTGTGTGTTAGATAGTGTTCCTGTGAAGATTGACGCTGGAAGTGGTTAAAAATTGTGGCTTCTAGGTGTCTTCCCTTCCTTTCCCCCTGCCTGCAGTCTTCTTCTCCACGCTCTGAACAGCCCAGAAAGCTTGGGTTGTGATCCTGAACGAAGCACAAGAGGTCCCAGCCATACTGACCAAGTCCTGCAGAGTCCTGAAGGACAGGATGCTCTGCCTTCTGAAGCTTGCTCAGCAGTACAATCTCCAACAATCGCCCCAGAAAGCCCTTGAGCTTGTTTGGAAAACAGGAGCTCGGATCCCAACGAACCCACACACTCACCAAAAGGAGCGCCTGGAAATGATCTGAGGGAGAGCGCAGACGGAAATCATTGCCATCAGGGAGGCCAAGAGCTTTGCAGGAAGCACGAAAGGATCAGATGTTTCAGTGGATAAAGAAGAACATCCAGAGCTACACGAGGTAGAATAAAAATGTAAGAAATCTAAGCCACTATGCTCCAGGATACAAATCAGCCCTGACTGAAAGGGATTAAGACAAAACTACTCATCTGAGCAGGTTATTTCATAATTACCTGCAGCCACATTTCCTGCCACTCTTCCCCACAGTGTCTGGCACTGGCTGAGTGAGACCACTGGGAAACTTCTGGAAGGGAGCTCTGCAGAGAGGAGACAAGGAGACAAACTGAGAAGCCTCAGCTGTGGTAGAGCACACTCATTATCCCCTTGATCACCTCCACATTCCCACCTTCTCCCCTACCATTTCTGCCAAGGAAAGATCTCGCCTAAGCAAAGCTCTGATGAAAGAACAGTCTGCTTCAGATTAGGCAAGTAAAAAAGTGAATTTGTAGACCATCTGTCCTGTCCAAAGAAGAGCAGTCTTTCCCAAACTGAGCTAACTCTATGCAAGAGCAACAGAAAGCAATTTGATATTAAACAATAATAAATCAAATCTGACATCATTTGGATCTCGTCTGGTCCCTCCCCTGTGGGGGTATCACTCTTCTGTGTGCCAAAAGAGAAAAGCAGAAAGAAACCTAATCTGAATCAGATAAGAGAGTGGACTTAAGATGGTGTTTCTGAGAGAGAAGACCCCTCCTAAAGACTTGTTGCAGGCAGCAAGAGGGAGGGAGAAGAGGTGCAAGGAGGAAGAATGAGGAAGGACAACCTATCTCTTTTGCAGCAGCCAATTGCCTGGAAGTGCAGAGCCATCCTGACCCTTGGCGCAGAGGGCTGGGACCATCCGACAATGCTGCAGCACGCAGACGGCTCCCAGAAACCCTGCCTTCACAGAGCCATCCCTTTTCCAGGTGCTAAAGGACCTTGGCCAGGCATCCTTGAGCCAGCTTTACACTAGCTGGGGACTAGTGGCAGAGCATGGCTGGCAGCAGGGAGCTGAGCTTGGTATAGGAGAGGTCTGCTTCCAGACACGCAGTGGCACACCACTACCAGTACCCACGCTTACAGGTAGAAAACTAGGTTAAAACTCAGAGTAGCACCCAGTCTCATTAAGATGTGTTTAGCAAGCTGAGATCCCACCTCTGGAATGCAATGCACACACACCCAAGGGATGACTGGATTTAGCTATCACCTTGTAAAAAACTAATTGAGATAAGACTGAGAAGAGTTTTACTCCAAAACCAGCCTTAAATATGTATATCAAGCACTTCAAGGTAAACTCACTCTTTTCTTCTTCGGTGGAAGCAGGAAAATTAGCCCATTTTCCCAGTGACGTACCAGCAAGGAACACTGGTGTCAAGGAGTGTGCTGCAGACATGCTTTCTGCTCACTCTGCACACCCAGGTCAGGGCATTTATACCTAGACACAGAGAAGCCCGCTCTTCAGTTTGGTGCCTTCTGCAAGGACATGTCCAAGTAAACAGCCAGCAGGCAAGGGAAAAGTGGCAGATGGATGGTGTTCAGAGAACACAGCTTCACCCCCAGGAGCTGAGGGCATCTCCCAGATGTAGATCTACAACTGTTCTAAGGACTATATCAGCCAGTGCAGGACTGTACGCAGCACACAGGGGCAGTGCAGTGTTTGGCTACTCCAACCTTTGGAAGAGGCTGCAGTTGTCAGGGTGGATGGCTCTGAAGGAAGTAGAGACGAAGGCAGTGGCAGCAAGGCGACAGCTGAGCTCTCAACCACATTACTGACAACCAGAGCAGGCTGAGCTGGCGGGGACCATGGGGCAGTGGCAGAGCTGAGGGCCCAGGGTCAGCCCAGCAGGGAACAAGGTGGATAAGGCAATGGGGTAAGGAATTAGCTCTGCTACTTTGTTCTCCCACCTCCCTCTCCTCTGGTCATTTGCACTCCACTATAATGGCTTCCAGTGATACTGGAAGCTCTTCAGGACAGAGGCTAATTCTCAAAAAATGTTGTGAATCATCAAGAACCAGGAATTATGATCCACACTAATTCTGTCCACTGCCATCACAACTTTCACCCAATAGTCCAGACACTGAGATGTGGATGTGGCAAAATAGATGGTCTACGGCAGAGAGAAGAAATTAGGTGCTTGATTTTCTTCCTTTCAGTTTTAATGGACTTCTTGTAGGTGTGTCACCGTGAATGAGCTTTGAGTCATGCTGGCCAGAGCTTTCTCTTGCACAACCTCTCCCATCCTCCTTAGGCTGCTCTGGATCTGCCCTCTGATAGTGCTCTGCCCAATGACTGGGGTAAGCACCACTGCCAGCAGCAGGTTTTATGCAGTATTTGCTGAGCTTTACCAGAACCAGGACCGGATTGTCTTACTGTGGCAGCTGTTTGCTTGGCCAGCTCACTGTTTTCTCAGCCGTTCTCCCCGCCCACACCTCCAAAACCATCTCTGTGCGCCCTCCAGCCAAGGGTGAAGCCCCTGGGTGCAGCCCAGCCCATCACACAGCCCATTGCACACCACCAGTCTGACACCACCCGCATCCCACCCAGGCTCGCCAGCACTCGCAGCCCCACTCCCTGCCCCTGAGCACAGGAGGAGCCACCTGCCCATCGCACCATCCACGCTTCCAGGGCCAAGTACTGCAGCTGCAGATGGAACCAGGTCTGTCCCACCGTCCCGGGCCCTTTCCCACGCAGGCTCCCTCGTGGCATCAACACCCTCCCTCACACCAACCCACTTTGGCCTACACTAACCCCAGTAAGGACCAGGCCAATTCGAGCTGAGGTGCAAGAAGCCAGGAGCTTCAGTACAATGTGAGCAGATCACATACATGCTTGCTTTTCCTTTTCCCTCCTATTTCTCTTCCAGGCTTTTGGAGGAGTCACACCCCTAGGCACCATTCCCATCAGGACTTTCTTGATGACCTCTGAACACAGGGGAGTATGTCTCAAGCTGGTTCTTGAAACCTCCTATGCTAGGACTGTGAGTCCAAAGACACAGTGTAAGTAGGCAGCGTTCTCTTGCTGATTCAGCTAAATGTACTGGCACATCACGAAGAAAATCTGAAGTATTTTCCCCGACTCACATGGGTCCAGAGTTCCTCTTAGCTCCATCTCTGGCTACAAAAGTGAGTAGAGCCTGACTCTGAGTCTCAGTGCCTTGGGATTGCAACGGATGGGAGAGGAAATCTCATACAGATAGGAACTAGGGCCCTACCTAACATCCCAAGGGGAGCAGAGACCTTCCACCTCGCAACGAGCGCAGGCTGCAGGGGTGCACAATGCAGCGCCTTTACACCAGTTTAGGCTCATCTCTGAATGCGGCCTTCAGTCTCCGAGTGGCTCTGCATGCCGGGGCACTGTGTCCCAGCATTAAAAATACCAAGGCTGACAGATAGTGTTTATTAATAGCATGAGTGGTGTTTATTGCTGAGCAACAGTCAGCAGCTCGGAGGTTACTGCTGTTACGAGCCAAGGTCTGAGCACATTGCCACATTGCTCAGCTCTCCAGGGGAAGAGGCTTCATCTTTGGAGGCAGAAGGCATGGGGTTGGGGAGTGAGGTGGGAGCTCAGTGCTCTGGGGACCTGCTGCTCACAGGGCTGGGCAGAACATCCTGCCTGGGTGCAGCCTGCGTGGCCTGGGAGACCTGGCTCCTGTTTTACTGAGGGAAATTTGGGTGCAGTGAGGGGGAACGACTCTTCTAAGGGTGATCTTTCGCCTGTGCTCCAGGCATCTCCACAGATCTAGTGGCTAAGTCTTAGTGATGCAGAAGAAGCGACAAAGTAGTTGCTGGGTGTTCTGCAGAGATCTATGCATTTGACTTCTCTGAAGCACCCCGGCAAGAGAGGAAGAAGTTCAGAGGCTGAAAGAAATTGAAATCTAATTAGCAGTTGGCACACCCTAGACACAGGCCTCATACTATGGCACTTGCACCTGGAAGCAAAGGCCAAATCCAGCTATCAGCAGACATTTCTCTCAAATTCCTGATCTTCCCCTTCCAGCAAAGTAGACTCTGGATGATGTTTTGCACTCCCCAGGTTCTCTCCCCTGGAGCTGTACTCCCTAGCTTTTATCATTTTACAGGGAAAACATTACAGCACTAGCATTCTATAAGCAACATCCCCCTTTGCTCTGCTTCTCCTGGTTTTTTTCCTTCTTCTTGTCATTACACATAACATGTGGGGTTTCATGTTACTCTCTATGTATTGCTTCAGGGGAAGACAATTGCAGCTGGGAAGCTACTCTATCCTGCCCACACAGAGTGCTGCACGCCTGGAAATCACAGTGAGTGACTGATGAGCGCTTGTCTCAAGGAAGGCATGACTTTCTTCTGGAGCCATGCAGAGTGGAGCAGAGACTCGGCGACAGGCTGTGATGTAGCAAAAGTTGTCTTTTGCATAGCACACAAAGCTTCACCTTGCTGCCTACTGCCTGATATCGTGGAATATCTGAGCTCCTGACAGAGGCTACCAATTAATCCATCCTTAACAACTTGCCACTAATTCACTTACATATCATCCCTCAGGGTTGTTCAGTGCTGTTATTGCTGCTAACAGATGAGGAAACTGAGGCACAGGCCAGAGCAGTGATTGACACCAGCCCTCATTAGCAAATGAGGCTCAGAGCTGGGAAGAGGACCAGGGATTCCCAGCTCTGGCAGAGCACCAAGGCACAAGATCTCCTGTAGTGCCAGTGGCCACAGCATTCAGCCAGCTTGCTTTACATTTTGGCCAAACACAGGGTTTTGCAGAAGCACCTTTTCCATAGAGGCCACAGATTTGGCTCATCCTGGTTAAAAGAACCTCTGGGTGCACTGGAGCCTGCGTACGTGGGCAGGTCTGCACGGGGCTGGCATACGTGCACTCGCACCGGCTGTTCCTGCAGCCTGGTAGGAGCAAGGTGCCTCCTCTCCTCCCTCAAGGCCCCAGTCCGGGTCAGGGAGCCGGGCCGTTGATGTTTAGTCTGGTATGGTCTGCGGGACACGATTTGGAGTGTTCCCGTGATACTCCACACAATAAGCTTAGAGAGGACAATGCAGTTGCTTTGTGAGACGTGGTGATGCTGTGTCTTGTGACACAGCCTATTAGCAGATTGGCTAATGCTGGGTGTGCAGCTGCTTTCTGTCACGGGAAAGGCTGAAAGCAGCCAGAATATACCTGTGAATCCTGCCTCTAATTACTTATAGCAAAAAACACTGTGCTTCTGGTTTTCCCCATATCTGAGCGCCTTGCAGACACATGAAAAATAATGGTCAATAACAAGAACAAAAATCTGCTTTTATGCCTTACTAAAATCCCGCTTAGTAAACAGGATTACACTTCAAATAGGCTGTGATAGAGAGATACAAGGGAAGGCAGACACTTCTTTTCACAAAGACAACTTATTAAACTTATTAAACAGCTGAGTGGATTTTGCTACCTCTGCTTAACCCCAGCAGCCTCCACAACCCCTGTTTAAGATGTTTTGCCTCTTTGCAGGGTCTGTCTGGCAGCCTTCCATCAGCACTGAATTTTTCAGGGGGTGGGGGGATGTGAAACAGTCCAACGAGGGGACAAGATTTCTTTCCTTTAATTTCACTAAGGCCAAGATTTGGCCTTCTTGGTGAGGGTGGCTTGGTGGTAATAAGGATCCCGGCAGTGAACTTCCTGTGAACTGATGGGAACAGCCCTTCTCCTGGAGAGAGGAGACAATATCCAAGGGCTGTGTATGGAAAAGGGAGGTAGTCAGCTAATAAAGAAAATTAACCCGTTGGACATGATTTGCCCGCATTCTCCAAAGCTGGAGTTCTTTTATAAGGCTTGTCACAGAAAGCTCTTAAGGATAACAACTAATCCCTGGATAAGGGTCAAAGTTCTTGCTGGGCATTAAAACTTGGAGACGTGATTAAAGGAAAAGTGAAAACTTGCTGCTCAGAGCAGAGCCTCCTATGAGGGAGCCACAGGGTGCCATGCTCTGGTTGCTGCTGAATGATCCCCAGACACTGGGGATGAGGAGCTAATGGCTTTGGCTGATGGTGCTGGCATGTCTGAGGAGCCCAAAAGGGATGTAAAGATATTTGAAGTGAAGCAGCTTGACAGCCCTCTGAAACAGCCGCTGGGACAGGTGCAAGTTAACATACGGTGGCATCAGACAGCCAAAACTTCACCTTTCCACCAAGGAGTTTTGAAAGTCCCCTCTGGAGAAAACATTTAGCAGTTGCTGTGGGAACTTCCAATTAGATGCCTTGGTTTTGTTTGTATCGAAAGCCAAAGTGCAAACAAGTTTCAAGTGACTTAAAACCAGGAGAGAATCTTTAAAAAATAGCTGCAGTGAGACAAGTATGTACAAACAATCCTTTTCCAGGCTTAGAAAAAGTCTCAGATTGACAACACCAGAAGATGGGGAGTGGATTAAAAATAGGGTAGAATCTGGTTGTAAAGGGATACGACAAGAGACTGGAGAGCAGGGTTTGAAGAGTGCTGAAGGGAACTGGGGGATGAGATTTAAGGCTAGGAAGGAAAGTCACTGCTGGCAAATCACTCGCCCAGCATGAAGGGCTGAAATCTTTTTGATCTGACTGCAGTCTCGTACATCACACAGCTCTTGTGCCAATGCAAATAGCACAAGATTCTCAAAAAAATTGCCAGTGTTGGTGACCTTGGCTCTAATAACTTCCTATTCCCCTGCATGGACAGGCTAGGGGTTGCCCAGGGCAGGCTCCCTAAGCACAACTCCATCCCGCCTGCAAGCCCTAGCCACAAGTTTTCCAGCACTCAGAGCAATTGGTTCCACTGAGAGAAGTATCCATGGGAGTGCAGGAGGTTTCGTAACTGGGAGGGTTCCCTGCGCCTGGGGCTGACAGATAATCTCAGGCCTGCCCCACCCCACTCCTGGGACACTCAGCCTATTCCTCCTCATCCTCCCACCACACAGTGCATCCCTTACCTTCCTCCCTTGCTGGTCTTGGGCTGTGCCCCAACTTTCAGGGCCAGCAAAGCCGCGCCTTGCTGTTTCCCCTCCCCACCACCCCCCATGCCTCATATGCAGCACCTCAATTCTAGCTGGAGCACAGGTCTAAACCTCCAGACTGTTATGAGCACAGCTGTAGGGAATCCCTCCTGAAGTGGGGTTCAGAGCTCTTTTCTTCCCTCCCACAGCACAAATATATGCCAGAACATTGCCATCCTGCAAAACGGTGAGTAACAAGTACCTCCCGTTCCAAAGTCTCACAAATGGCCCTGTCTGCAGTGGCAAGGCCATGACCCATGCAAGCCTTTTCCAATGAGGGCAGAAAGCAGCTCCTTTCAAAGGATCCACCACGCAGGAGAGGGAGTGCACATCCAAGGCTTGAATGTGTATCTACAGGAAAAGAGGAGGGGGTGGCCGAGTGGGAGTAATGCACACCAGAAAAGTAATTAAAACCTGCTTGCTTGCACAGCTCCTACCCCCTTCCCAAAGAGCAGATGGAGAGAAGTGCAATTGGCACCAAAATACCCACTGAGGTTATGTCTTAAATGACAGAGAGGAACAGGGAGGCATGACCTCAGCTGGAACCGGGTGGCAAACACAATACTGCTGGCATTGGCCCCTCACTACATGAAGGATATTGACTTGCTGGAAGGTGTTCAGAGGTGAGCAGCGAATCTGGTAAAGGGACTAGAAAACAAGACCTATGAGGAGTGGCTGAAGGACCTGGGGCTGTTTAGCCAGGAGAAAAGGAAGGGGGGGGGAGAGCTCATGGCTCTCTACAACTGCCTGAAAGGAGGTTGCAGTGAGGAGGGTGTCAGTCTCATTTCTCGGGTGACAAGTGATAAGATGCAAGGAAATGGTCTCAAGTTGTGGCAGGGGAGGTTTAGATTTGATATTAGAAACAATTTCTTCATAAAAAAAGATTAGGCATTGGAATGAGGTGTCCAGGGAAGTAGTAGAGTCCACGTTCCTGGAGGTATGTAAGAGATGTGTGGACAAGGTGCTTAGGGACATGGTTTAGTGAAGGTCTATTAGTTCTTTAGGATACGGTTGGACTTGATGACCTTGAGGGTTTTTTCCAACCTAAAAGATTCTGTGATTCTATGACTTATCTGCTTCAGGGGAAAGTATACAGAGATTTCTAGCAACTTCAGCAAGTTGGGAAGCTTTTTACAAACAAACAATAAAATAACAAGAAGTCAATGGAATTTGATCATCTGTCAAAGATCCCAAAAGAAAGTATGTGCTTTGAGCCTGAAGGACCAAATTTGTTTTATGCGTGGGGAAATGAAGGCAGGAGGGCAAAACAGATCATCAGTCCGACTAGGAACTGAATCCAGATCCCTCACTTCTCTCACCTCTGCTCTACAGAGTAGGACCTGCTGACTCCCACACTTCTTCCACCCCTTCAGGTGTGCTAGGCAATTTGTATCTGATGAGGAGGGGAAAATATAGCTCACCACATGACTGAATATAGCTATGTGCAAGGCTGCACCTGCACCCACGTTATGGGGCACCACCACTGCTCCAGCATGGAAGCCACAGCAGCCTCCTGGCTCAGCAGCATCAAAGAGAAGTCTCCCCCGTGAGCTCCCCGAGCTGGCACCTCCAGCAGAAGTGAATGCAAATTCCAGTGCAAACTGCGAAATCCCCCAAAAGGATTTAGAGAGATTAGAAATGAGCAGGAAACAAAATGAGATTTAACTTGGGAAAAGATAAGCTAATGTATCTGGGGCAAAGCTGCTTTGCTTTGGAAGGGGGACACCCTGGAAAGCAGAGCTGCCAGAAGAGGCTGAGAATGAGCAACGTGGAGAGATGAATTTAGAGAGACACACAAGAGACACTAAACTTATCTAGAGCCTCTTCTGTGGTTCTGAAGAGATCCACCTTTTGAGGAGGCAGAGGACACATTTTGGGGGAAAAGGATTATTATTGTTCTAAATGAAAGGCGTCAGGAGATGGGAAACAGGAACGATTAGGGGCAGGGCTTGATGAGTTGATGCAGGGGGCTTTGAAGAACTTCCATTTTATGTCGCTGAACAAAAAGCTCCCACATATGAGACATAGTGAGACTCCACAAACATTTGGTGGGTCTGTGTCAGAGAGGAAAGAAACTCATCTAGACACATTTACAAACCTAAAGCAACAAAGTGAAACTGAGACAGAGAAAACAGAGGCTAAAGAGCAGGACAAAGTCCAGGCAGTGCAGTATGTTAGGCTGTGGGGCATGACCTGCGCAAAGTTAGACACGTTCAGAACAACAGCGCATTTGCAACTGGCGGACAAGACAACCGAAAAGCAGAAATTGTTCCTCTTGGGATGTCCTTGAGTTCATGGTGGGTCCCAACAATTCAACAGGGGTGTGGATCACACTCAGTCCCACAAAGCGAGTCACTAATGTCACAGCCTGTCTCATACATCCAGCCACCCCAGTGGGGTACTGGTGCAGAGGGCAGTGCCACTCCCTGACCTCTGGCAGTTCAGCCAGTTCCGGCTGCTGTGTGCTGACTAGATCTGCACTGTACATGCACAACACACCACTCTGGTAGGCCAATACTGCAAGCAAGAAATTGGCCCTAAGCCTCAAGAACAGATTAGTCACCGAATAACTGAGGATGAGCTTCTGACTCATAATTTATGGTGCCTATGGAGACTGGAAACAATCAGATTCAGTGTTGTTGACCCCAATTCATCGCACTTCCAGTGGTGAGATAAATCAAAATAAGTAAGAGTTGGTTTCTTATTCCCCAGAAGCAACAACACCTTAGAAAAAACATTAGCTGACCAGGAGTTTCCAGGCTTCTTCTTCTTACATTCTTCTACACAGATGTAAGGTCCTTGCAATGCAAAAGAAGAAGGTTTGAACTTTCCAGCAAGCTGCCCAAAATAAGGAAAGTGACTGGAGGTGGAATGAGACAATTAAAGCTGCAGAAAAGAAAGCAGTGGAGTTGATCAACAGCAATTTGCTTTTCCAGAAGTTTGTAATCACACTGGCGTTTGAGCAGCTAGATGAGGGGTTTCCTTGAAAGGAATGAGTACATCATAAAGCTCTGTTGGGACTTTTGGTTCTGTAGTCCTGGAGTTACAGCCGAGCACAGGCAGGAAGAAAAGGGAGGGGTGCCTGCAGGATCCTAGCTTCTGGAGAAGAGGCCAATGACACGAACAATGACACAGGGTTAATGATATGCTCACATCATGGGCTGCCTCCAGTGCCAGGGTTCTCTGTAGTAAGAAGGACATGAAGGCTGGGCAACCACACGGCGCCTTGGATGTCTTTCCAAAGTGCACACTATAGCACAGGCAAGATTTACGTGTAAGATGAAGGTGAAGGGCTCTGGTTATTTCACACAGACCACAATTCTGGCCTTAAAATCTCTGAAAAGGTGACAGAAGTGGTTTATTTCCTTAAGCTGGTCATCTTGTGACACCTCTCCTGAGCTGTCCATGGAACTTGCAGCTAAGGGGTTTGATCTCTTCCTCCTCTGCTTATGTAATGCTTCCATTGAACAGAGCTGGACACTGAAGACCCATGGGCTTGCTTGAGGCACACCCTTCCTGCACCACAGGTAAGTCCAACATAGTTTCACAGGTCTTGCCATCCACAACCAAAACTTCACATCTGCAAGGCTACACCCAGGCTGGGAGCAAGGCATCACCACCTGTATCTCCGGTTATTTTGGCATGACATCAGCAGTGCAGGCTGAGTGCCCAACAGAGCCAGACACCTTTCCCAGCCTGGGTCCCACCATGTGAAACGCTCCAGGCATGGAGTGCATAAGCAGCGCTTAAATAGCTGGCAAAGGCCATGGTGAAGTAACTCCCTAGCCAAACCCCTGCCTTGCAGACACAGGACTTGTAGCCCGCTGCCTTCTCCTGCCACATCCAAGTGCCAGGTTTGGCCAGGAGACACATGGCACAGGGTGAGCAGTGGAGGTCTCCCTATGCTAAAGGCATGTAGGAGCCTACAGCAGCAGGTTGCAATGGGCAGATGCTAGAGGAGAGGCTTGGGCACTCTTTGGGGAAGGGTTGGGCATATTTTTACCCCCAAAGAAGGGTCAGGCATATAGGAAAAGCTGAGGTAAAAACAAAGAGCATGAACCAACAAGATTAGCCCCATATGACAAAGGACGGATACAGCCCAGAAGCACAGATCTTTCCTAATACGTCCCTCATCTGTGATCTTGCCGTGTTGCCTTCCTGAATATACATTGAGGCATCTCATGGAGCACTTCAGAGGAGTTGCTTCTTTGATCCTGGGCAGGTAAACTGGTCTCACGTGTGGAAGAAGCATGTCTGCCAAGTTTGCATGCTACCTCCAGACATGCACAGAGAGCTGCACCTCTGGGAGTTGCCCCACCATCCCGTCCCCATCACATGAAGCTGGCAAACCACAGCCACCAGGCTCTGATTTTGAGAGGGGACACAACCCCCCATGGTGCAGAGCCTCCAGCTCCCATAATGGAGGGGAAAGCCCTACCTGAAGATTGTTGTTCCTCAAATTCCTCACAGGCTGCCCCAGGCCCCAGTGCACACATTCCATGAGACACAGGGGAGCCACACCTGGGGCTGGTTTAGCTCCCCTCTCTGGTGGTATTCCTACAGCACCTCGACAAAGGCTCTCCAGTGAGGTGGCTGGGAGCCATCTTGAGACACATAAAGACAAGCAGTGTTTGCCACCACTGCCTGTGCTGAGGGTACGCACCCATCTGCCTGCCCCCCAAGCCCAACAGCAAAGTGTTACCAGAGCACAGCAAAACTTGGGCTGCTCTCACCTCACCAATGTGAGACAGCATTCTGTGGCCTGCTATGATGGCATAACTGCATTGGTGGACAAGGGAAGAGCCACTGATGTCATCTATCTGGACTTCAGTAAGGCCTTTGACACGGTCCTCCATAACATCCTTCTCTCTAAACTGGAAAGATATGGGTTTGATGGGTGGATCTTTTCATGGGTGAGGAACTGGTTGCTAGATCGCACCCAGAGAGTGGTGGTCAATGGCTCCATGTCTGGATGGAGATCAGTGATGAGTGGTGTCCCTCAGGGGCCCGTTCTGGGAATGATACTCTTCAACATCTTCATCAGTGATATCGACATCGAGTGCACCCTCAGCGAGTTTGCAGATGACACCAAGCTGTGTGGTGCAGTCGATGCACCTGAGGGATGGAATGCCATCCAGAGAGACCTAGACAGGCTGGAGCTGTTGGCCCAGGAGAGCCTCATGAGGTTCAACAAAGCAAAATGCAAGGTCTAGTACCTGGGTTGCTGCAACCCCCGCTATCAATACAAGCTGGAGGACAAAAGGATTGAGCAGAGCCCTGCTGAAAGGGACTTGGGGGTACTGGTGGATGACAAGCTGGACACGGGCTAGCAGTGTGTCCTCACAGCCCAAAAAGCCAACCGCATCCTGGGCTGCATCCAAAGCAGTGTGGCGAGCAGGGCAAGGGAGGTGATCCTGCCCCTCTGCTCTGCGCTGGTGAGACCCCACCTGGAGTGCTGCATCCAGATGGGGAATGCTCAGCACAGGAGGGACATGGAGCTGTTGGAGGGCATCCATAGGAGGGCCACAAAAATGATCCAAGGGATGGAACACCTCCCCTGTGAGGACAGGCTGAGAGAGTTGGGGCTGTTCAGCCTGGAGAAGGGAAGACTCCGGGGTGTCCTGATAGTGGGCTTTCAGTATCTAAAGGGGGGGCTACAAGAAAGAAGGGGACAGGCTCTTTAACAGGGTCTGTCGTGATAGGACTAGGGGAAATGATTTTAAACTGAGAGAGGGGAGATTTAGACTGCATATGAGGAAAAAGTTTTTTTTAGAATAAGGGTGGTGAAGCACTGGCACAGGCTGCCCAGAGAGGTGGTGGATGCCCTGTCCCTGGAGACCTTCAGGGTCAGGCTGGACAGGGCTCTGGGCAACCTGATCCAGCTGTAGGTGTCCCTGCTCACTGCAGGGGAGTTGGACTAGATGGCCTTTACAGGTCCCTTCCAACTCGGACAATTCTATGATTTCCTCAGGGTCTCCTGGGTCTTCTGCAGGACCGTGTTGAAGGACAAAAGCTGTACTGGTATTTATAACACGCACTGAAGGTGGGAGAGGAGCCTGAGGAGAGCCTTTTTCTGAGGTGCTGCTCTCCCTACTCCCTCCTGGAGGGCTGACAGACTCAATCTGCAGCCTAAATCATTAGTAAAATGAGTCAAAGCAGCTAACAGGTGTCAAATCAGAAAGATGGAAGGCATTTCTAATCTAGAGCACTGTTTTCCAATTGGCTGTGGGATTTTCTGTCTGGGGCACCTTTCCCTTCCATTTCAGGTGCCTCCACTCTTTGAGTTCCACAGAATAATTGAAGTAGATATGAGGAAAGCTGCCTGAAGATAGCGTTTTATACAGCCAGCCACCCAAACCTGGACACGACCAAAAGTCTCAAGGGAAAAATGTGTTTGTGCTGGGCATGCAGCAGCAAACTTGGCCAGGCCTCGTGCGTCCTCACCTCACCCCACAACAGGGCACACGTGAGCCACGTGCAACAGGTGGGCTCAGGACGTGCAGGATGAGGAAAAACCACTCTCCCGGTGCTGAGTACTTCCCAAAGCATGGTTCTTACCCATGTGCAGCCTCTCCAGTGAGGCCAAGACTCCCCTCAAACAACATGCAGCTGAGCCATATCCGCTCTGGAGGGTAAATTTGAAGTGCTGGACTGCTTCCAGGGCTCCAGGTGCTGCCTTCAGAGCTGGCTTGGACAGCCTCTCGTTGTGCTGCCATCGTCCTATTGTGGCTGCAGCACGTAAGCAACGTGGTGCAAGGCAGCTGCCTCAGTTCTGAGGCAGCCACACGCAAGTGAATCCTTTCAGCAGGTGTTGTTGTCCCATCTGAAAGGTGCCACCCCACCAGGCACAGCCGCTGTCTCATGGAGTGACCTGGCTCTGGAGATGTCCCTCAGAAGGACAGAGCGGTGCAGGTGTTCCCCCTCACATGCAGGGAGCTGTCAGCCCAGTTCACCATCAGCAGGCAGGGTTTGACGTGTTGTGACCCACTACATCCATCCAGGAGACCTAGGTTCTCTCACGCTGAGATTTCAAACCCAGGAAGGCCTCTTCAGCTCAGCCCATGGTAGCACCACTGACCTGCTAGTTTCAGTCTTTTCAATTTGCTGACTTGTAAATGCTTCCAAGATTATACAGAGCCAAGGCAGGTGTACTGATGATAAGACTCGCTGTCTTCGTTACCTTGCACAGCCATTTGTGAAACAGACATAGATCCTTACAAGCCAAAAGTCAGCGGTAAATATGCAGAGCAAGAAACTCCTTGGGTTCTTCATACAGCAGCATCCACAAATGGCCCTGCTTACCTTCACACCTCTCGCCGCTGCACTCTGGAAGATGTTACTGAACAAGATGAACCAGAGCCTCTTCAATCATTTGTCCTCTTTCCTCCACTCTCTGCAGAGGCCAAAACTGCAGATCCACCTGTTAAGCTGCCCACAGTGGCATTAAATAAAAGCCAGATCCTTTACCTTGACAAGAGCATGACTGAGGCAGCCAAGAACTCAGAGGGCTGTATGAACTCAGATGAGTTGCCTCCAAGGTAGCCTGGAAGGTCCTGTATGTTCCTCTCCAGCAGGGCCAGCTGGCCAGCAGCATGTGATACGCTCACCTTCATGGCTGATGAGGAAAGGAGACCACTTCCAAAGAGCTTTTCCTCCCAAAGACCCCCAGGTACATCACAAAAGATGTAATGGTACTAAGGTCCCTCACAAAGGGATGAGCATGGTCAGAGATGAATAGTTCCTTTTCCAGCATCATCCAGGATGGTGAGGTCTTGCTGAGCCATCACTGGTAGCTGGTTACACAGCTCCAACAGCAAACACCAAGTCCATGACCAGCAAAGTGCAGGCTCAGGGCATTACTTTTCATCTTGGACTGTAAGATCCACCAAGACCATGTCTACTCGTACTTCGACAGCACTCAGCATGGTGAGCCTTGACTCCTGGTAAGACAAGAGGCAAGGCTGCAACCATCACCACGCTCCTTGGTACCAGAGGCTGGAAAGGAACCCAGGAGTCCTGCCCCCTCATTCCTGCCCATCAGACCACCCTCTTCTCACTGAGCTGGGAACTCGACCTGGGCTTCACAAAAGTGTTTTGGGGCCTACCTCCCACTGATTTCAAGGGGCTTTAGGTACCTAGATGCTTTTGGAGGCTCTGGGCCCAAATCCAAGAGTCCAACTGGCAGGTAGCTGGTGCCCTGTAGCCTCCAGAGGCAATGCTGGAGGGTCTGCTACACAATGGAAGAAAATCAGGATGCAAGGCAGAAGGAGAAAGCAAAGGAAATCAAGGTCAGAATTAAATTCTTTAATACAAAAAAAAGTTTGTTTGTCGTCGTCGTCGTCGTTTTTTTAAGATATATCTGTAATTTCTTTGTTTAAAAATAAATATGTACTAAGGAATATCTTGAAAAAATTCACTAGACACAATATGTAGTGTTAATATCTTTTTTCCCCGCAATTATTACAGATAAACAGTAGCACCAATAAATAAAATGATAACAAATATTAAAATTAAAAAGGAGAGAGATTCAAGATGTAGAATTTTCTATTTTTCCTGTCTCTTCTTTTTACATATATAAAAAAATCGTAGCGTCTATTTAATCCGAATCACACATATACATAAACATATATATATATATACAAACACATATCCAAATATATATATAGTATGTAGATGTATATCTAACCCTTGTCTCAATAGGAATGTGTAGGGGTAGGTGTTAGAGAAATTAATTAAATAACTGCCCATAACATGCTACTGACTCTGCCAACAATTGGGGAGAGTTGGGATGGGACAACGGGAAGGTTAAATTTATACACAACCAGTACAAATAAAAAAAAAAAAAAAAAAAAAAAAAAGAGGTACGGCTTATAAATAGTTGAAATTAAATATTAACAAAGAATACTGAAAAATCCCTACTCTTTAATTAAATTATCTGTTTAATTTCTAATTTAAAAAGGGATATTAAATAAGTATATAAAACACTTTCTCTTCCCTCCCCCCCATCGGAAGCCTCTGTCTTGCGCACGATGCAGCATGAGTATTATACATTGCAGATGCAAGCACCCACCCGTGTGTTTTTCTCCTTCTGAAAGCCATCAGTCGGATGGGGAGTTCCTAGTGGTTAGTAGTCGCTTGTTGTGAGTCTGTTTTTAGACTGTCTTGTCTTTTTTGTAAGCTTTCCGTGTTGTACATTATCAGGCGTTGAATATTCAATTGCAGATGATGTTTGGCAGATTTCTGACACAGACCGAGTACCTTTTCGATTATTATTATTATTATTAATAATTTTAATCACAGAACTAGATTATATATATCCACATAGATGTACAAACACGCTTTCAGGGGTGTGTGTGTGTGCGCACGCGTGCGTAAGGTGGGTTCCACATACACCGCAGCGGATATTGCAGATACACACATAGCCAAGATTTTCAGACGTGGCTAAGGGATTCTGGCTGCCTTCACATGTGATTCCCCAGCCCAAGAGGTGGAAAAGGGGCCTGGCATTTGCAGTACGTCATTAAAAAAATCTTGACGTTCCAAGGGGTCATTCACACCGGACATGCAAACTGAAGGCAGCAAAAATTGCTTTTTCTCCCCTTCNTGTATAAAAATAAATATATATATATAAAAAAAGAGAGAAAAACACAAACATACACGCACACAGACACAAATGCACCCATTCACCTACACACACACACACCCCTACTGTGTATATACTTTTGATTAATATCCCTTTCCAGAAATGTTCCATAAGCATCTTGGATGCTCGAGTGGCAGCTCTGTGCATGAAGAAAGCAGACAGTGCTGAACAATTGTGTGGCTATGCACCGGTCCCCATTCTTGCTTCAGCACACTGTAGGCCTTGTGTCCTTCTGCAGCCACCAAGGGCGGGAAATCTAGACTCCTGTGATACTTTCTTGAATGGAAAGTTAGCGCGCATCAGCTGCCCACCATCCTTAACAGAAGCCAGCATGTCTCTCTGGCAAAGTTTCTATAGCGAATAAAGTCAACGCAAAATGTACACTGACATCCCATGTCCCAGCAAGGCAGGCAGGTTATGAGACGAGTAAGGGCGAAGGTTGGGGGAAGAGAGGGGAGGAGGAATCCTTGATCACGCAGATGGCCATTTCCTTGGCCTTTGACCCATCGCACCCTAGGATGCCGCTCTTTGGAACTCCCTGCCCATCCTCTCCGTCACCTCTCCTCCCTGTCCCAGGCAAGGAGAAGGTGGTTTGTGGTACAGCACACTCTACAGAGAAACAGCGGAGGCCGCACAAGTCAGTTAGAGTTAAGAAGTTTACACCCAGCGCTTCTACTCAAGTCCAGTCTTAGCTTGTTTCTTATGCCCCAAGTAGCCCGCTTGTGTCCACAGCAGTCGAGTATTATCCAGTGAAGACACCAATAACATTAGCAATGTTAAAAAAAATAATCAGTATATATATATATATTATATATATATGTGTGTGTGTGTTTGTGGTTAAGATATACATATATGTATATATAGATGTGGTTAAAATATATATACATATATATATATGTATATGCATGTATACACACATATATATGTATGCATGGGAAAACCCATCAAATACACCCCTATAGTCTTCCTGGCTCTGTTATTTAGCAGCATGAAACGAAAAATAAAATAAAACAGTTCAAAACCCAAAGGTGAATTCTGTGCGGCGGGTGCCTTGGGGAATGTTCCTTCCGGAGTCCATCGTCCGTACTGAAAGTGCTGTGCTCTACCGATCCTTCATTTTTAGGGTTCATTTGGATTAGTGTTTTGTTTTGTATTTTTCTGTCCAGGCGAGAAATCAGGCTCCAGAAACAGGGCTGTTCCCCCTTCTTTTCCGCTGCTCACCGTCTCGGTTTTTCACATCTGTCAGAGAGGAGAAGGAAGGAAAGAAAGAGACAGGAGGTTAATGTTTGTGACGGGGGTGCAAGCAGGACAGGGGAGGGGAGGAAGGGAGGTGGCTGATGTGTTTAAGAGCACATGGTGTTAAGACACGGCATGACGTCACTGGTGGGGTGAAGTGCTGTGCAGGTGGGGCAGAGCAGTGGGAACCTCGACCCGTGAATGGGTCGATGAATTCTCTTCCCCCAGGCTCACCTAGACTTGGGGGGGCACTGGTACAGGGGTAAATTTAGGAGCAGAATCAGAGGTCTCCTCACTCACAAGCTGAGTTGAGTGTCTTGTTTGCACTCTCTCACAACATGCACACACAGGTACACACATACACACAAAAACAAAGCTAAGCAATGCATACAGAAAGACAGTCCCTCAGCTGCCCCCCTAGCCTGTTGTTTGGGTTGGAAGCAATGCAGACAACGAAGCCTCATGCAAGCAAGAAGGTGAAAAGAAAGTGCCTCTCGTTTCCACTGGCTGCCACGAGCAAGGGGTAGCACCAGAGAAGAGCAGCAGCAGCAGCCTGAAGAAGCAGCAGAAGAAACAAAAATTCACCCTCCCCTCTAGGGCCCAGTTCTAACTTTACAAGGAGATGGAGTAGGAGGAACTTCAGCTTAAGCAGCTTTTTATCTGGAAACAGATAACCTACCCATTCTTATGACTCCTTCCTATCTTTCTGGCCAACAAGCAGCTCTGGAAACCTTCCTTAGTGCCAATTATCCCACCAAAGGGATAGACTAGTAAAAGAAGCAAGTAAACTCTTTCTGCCATCATGACTTATCTGGGGTATTGCTTGCTTTTCTTTGTATTTTGTACTATTTCTCACTCTTCAAACTCTGTAGGGTAATTCCCAGTTACTCTGGGGATAGGGTGCAGGACGAGGTGGAAAGAAGACAAAGTAAGGTCTGGTCTAATTCTCTGGGGGCCATGCTCACTGGGAGAGGGGTAACTCTGGAAGCTGCTGTAATCTGGCCCCTCCATCAATTATTTTCCCACCCAGATTATCGCACCCTAGAAAACTCCTCTCTATGCAGAGCAGTTTCCACCGCTCCGGCAGTGCTAGATGCCTCCCTGGTTTTGGCACAAAGCACTTTCACATCTAATGGAAGCACATGCTACTTGTAGCAGCCCTAGTCACCTAGCCAATTCCAGGCAGGCAAGCGGATGCCTCCTGTATCCAAATGTACCACAGAGGACCTCGGATCTCTCTCCCTCACTCCTTCTCATCCAGCCACTGCTGCTGCAGTATTCTTTTGACAGGAGGAATCTCCTAGATCTCTGTGAACTGAGTGTGGAGTCACAGCCAAGGGCTCAATAGCAACCCCATCTCTGAACCACTCTCTGTGGATAGGCAGGATCATCATGTGCAGAGATGCACATGCAGATGGTGCAAGTCAGGAGATCCCACTGAGTTCACCAAAGCGCTCACGTGAGAACCAGCAATCAGCTTCTGCACGTCCATGACACAGATGGAGCATGACAGGTAACGCTGAGACAACGCGTGCACGGTGTGGATCTCTGAACAGACACTAACCACACAGTGTCTTAGCATCTCTCACCTCACATCTGAAATACAGACCTCTGCATGCCCTCACCTAGAGACAGGCTTAACCTGGCTGTATCCCACATCACAGCCCTGGGTGCAGCCCCTCAAACCACAGCTCTGGCCAACGCATGGACAGAGAACTGTGAGTGCAGGGCAGGAGGACAGGGTCCTCTCCCTGGCTTTTAAGAACAAAGAGGCAAATGAGAGTGTGGGGACATCCCCTGAGGGAGGCTCCTGGCCTGGCCTTCCTCACTCTGCACGCAAGCCACACTGGAAGGGCTTGGGAGATAGGGGTGGTAAAATCCTAGCCAGCTAAGAAGGATTGGCCTCTTATAACAGTACCCTGAGAGTTACATACAGATAACGTACAGAGGGCAACAGACCCTTCCCGTGGCTACCACAGCAGCACAAACTCCGTTAACTTGTTCTATGGGAAAGGATATGTTAGATACGAACACCCTGTCTCTGGGAGCCGTCCCCATCCAAGACCTGACAGCACATCAGAAACACACACCCGCTCTTTGACACAGGGAATCTCTGTCCTCATCTCAGTTAGTCCCTTGCCCTCTGGCCCACACAGGACAGAGAAAAGAAGTAATCATATAGTGCTGGTGCCAGAAGTCAGCAGGAAGCAAGCTCCCCCCTCTTTCTTTCTCTCTCTTTCTCTTTGTGCTTCTCTTTCATCCTTCAGGACACAAACCTGCAAGTGCGCTCGTTTAACTCAAGCTGCCTCGACTTGCAACGTGAGTCTGTGAATTTGCAGGAACATTTACAGGTCTGGGGATCTTGTACAAACAAGTGCTTTCTCCTCTCTGAGCAAGGCTCACAGTGACTGCAAAAAGGCAAAAGGAAAGATGTCTAAGCTACAGCGCTTCAGCAGAAAGAAAATACACATGCAACACCCTACACATCAAAGCAATCCCCTTGCCCCCTCCCGCAGCCCCCATGCTGCCCAATGGAGCATCACGGGCTGATGGTTTTCCAGCAGCACCCCAGCAGCCCCAGGACACGGTCAGGACAGCATCCCCTTGCATTAGCGTAAAGAGAAAGAAAACAGGCTCTCTGCACAGTATTCGTAAACGCTGCATTGGATCCATTGGCACAGGCCACAGGGAGGAGGAAGGGAGAAGCAAGGACGGGAAGGTGAGAGGTCCCAGCCAGCCACTGAGGTGTCAAATAAAAGGCGTTCTCTGAAGTGGGCTATTCCAGCAGGATGAGGCCAGCAGCTAAATGAGTTAAATACACAGGGTCTCTCCCCCTGGAAAGCAGCTGGGCTCCAGCATCACCTGCTTTGGCCTGCAGTCTGCACTGCCCTCCTCTCTGTAAGCCCCATCCCAACCTTGCCACCTAGGAGTCTCCTACGAAGGGCCGTGGATTTACAATGCAGGATTTTGTGAACCACTGTGAGAGACAGAGCAAAAGAGACAGAGAGAGCAACAGGGAGAGAGAGGCAGGCAGAGAGAAGCCACCAAAACCAGCAGAGAGAGAGACAGAGAGCCCCCCCGGTCCCCAGCACCCCCTCTCCGGCTTCCCACCGTCCCACCTCTCCTCTCCGCCTGTGACTCCACCAGACACGCACGCACACGCGCGCACGCACGCACGCACACACATGCACGGCAGGCACCAGCCCGTCCGGTCCGTCACCAGCCGTCGCAGCAGCGAGGGCGCAAGGCAAGTGGAGGACAGCGCGTGACAGAGCTGCAGAAGAAGGCGTGGCAATGAGGTGCAGAGCGCTCGCCCGCCCATCTGCGCTCCTACGCCTTGGGGAAGTGGTTGCCAGTGATTATTAGAGAGAGCCAAGCAAGCCAAAGCCACCTTCCCTGAGACACCCTTGGTGCCAGAGCGGTGCCACCACCAGCGCTGCCCCTGCAGGACCTGCAGCCCACCAGTGACTGGGAGGGGAGGGTGAGATTTTGAGTGAGCAGCAAGCAGGCGGACTGGTTTGGGGAAAGGGAGGGAAGAGAGTCTACAAGCAGAGGACACAAACGTACAAGCTGGGTGGTTTGTACCGGCCTTTCTTGCGCTTTCTCTTTTGACCCTTCCCCTTTCCTCGCTTTGATTTTCTGGAAGAAAAACAAAAAAAAAGAGAAAGAGAGAGAGAGAGAAGGAAAGAAAGGGAGAGACAGAGAGAAAATGGAAGAAAACGCAAGGAAGAAGAGAAAAAAAATACAGCCATGTGCCTTGCTGGGAGGGGAAAGCACATGAGGCAGGACTGGAGAGCAAGTCCCAGGCCGAAGCACAGACCTCCACCTCGCACACACACTCGCTGGCCCTCCTGCCAGCCCCACAACAGCCTGCCTGCAGCCAAGCCAGCGCCGGAGGACACAGCGTGCACAGAGGCCACCTCCACGTGGGGCTACCGGCGTCTGCTGGCCTCTGAGGGCACTCACATCCCCAGAGAGGGGCAGCAGGGTAGGGGCGAGGGGAAGGGAACAGGAAGCCTGGTGAAAGCATCACACAACCGCAGTAAGCGCAGACAACCAGCCCAGGCGACAAGCTCAGGCACACGCTGGCTGACGTGGGGCTTTTCCCTGGGGAGAGTGCTGTGACCTGATGGCAAGGAGGGGGCACCCAACAGCCCTGCTGCAGGGAGGGCAATAATCCTGCCTGCCAAGGGATGGGAGCAAAGGGGCCCTGGGCTCAGCGCATTGGGGACACAAGGGGAGGCCTGGTATACCCAGCGCTGCTGCGTGGGAAGGAGGAATCTAGCCCAAGGTTCTGCTTGCCCACTCCACTGCAGTCTGTGGCTCAGTGGACTCCAGGAGACCTTGCTGTCCACTAATATCCCCTCCAGCACCCTTCTTCCTGAGCACCAGAGGAGGAAGAGGGAGGCCTGACCGAGTTATGACATCTAGGAGATGATAACTGGCAAGCAGATTTCAGTTTTTCCCTCCTTTCCTCCTCCACCCACCCCTTCCCTCCCTTCACCTTCCATGTGGATCTAACAGTCAGACGAGCGGACGGAGCCAAGACACTGATTCTCCTAAAAATTCACCCGTTGCTCCTGATTTTTGGGCAGTTGGGACAGGCAGAGGCTGGGATGTGCAGGCCTGGACACTAACCATGGACCTCTATAGCCCAGCGAGAGCAGACAGGGAGGGAGGCTGGAGTCTGCGCTGCTCCTTGGGCCACACCAGTGCTGCACCAAGGGGGACACATGTGACGAGAAGGCCCTAGGCAAAGCACCAGGGCCTCCTAGACAAGTGAGCCCCACAGCAGCTCAGTAGACTCCCTCCTTCTCCCTCTGCCTCCCTCCTTGCCTGATGCAGCCCACCTCAGAGAGGAGCTGTCAAGGGGACATGGGGGGACAGAAGGGAAACACCACGGGTGTTTCTTAGGCTCTGCTTGACTCTTCTTGTTGGAACAAGTGTCAGAGCATCAGCTCACTCCCAACCTCTGTCTTACATGTCAGGAGTCACGAGGAGGTGCTGAGGGGGAGGGAAATCGACCTGAAGGGAGGAGAAGGGCACCAATATAACAAGGCTTTCCATCCAGAACAAATCAAAGCACACCATCTCTCCCATCCCTTCCATTCCTTCCCCAGGGAGTGCAGAACCAGCAAAGAGCAGGCAAGGTGCTGTTAGAAGAGGAAAGGGAATGCAACACAGTCTGGGCTGGCTGCTTCACCCACGCCCCATCCTCACCAGAGCTCACACAGACCCAACTCGCACACCTTCAAACCACCGAGCCACGCAGACGACCGTCCCCGACACGGCCCTGCACAGAGAGGAGCCTTGGCTGCACGCAGCCCAATGCAGCCACGAGCAGGTTTCCAGGGGGAGGAGGAGAGGCTGGAAGGCAGCTAGAAACACACAACCACCAGGAGAGGGGTGAAAGAAGTTCTCTCTCACTCTCTCTTGCTCTCTGTTTCAGCCTCATCTCCCAGTATCCACCCCTCTCCTCTCCAACTCCGCACCTCTAAATGGCAGAGTCGCTATCCCAGCCATGCGTGGTCCGGCTGACCGTCTCGCCCAGAGAGGTCACTCTTTTTTTCCATGTTGTTCCACGTTTTGTGATCGCCCCTGCAACTACTGCAGGGCGAGGGCTTATTTATCTCCTTTCCACAACCTTTTTACTTTGGGAAGGAAGGAAAGGGAAGGTTGTGCCTTGACCTTCTTCAGGTCACCGCAGAAAATCCATCAGCTCGAAAATCTCTCTTGAAAGCCTCCACCAAGACCCAGCTAGGACATCCACCTCCTTTTACACCTTCCCAGGCCCCCACCCAACCAACACCAGCATCATATCGTGCATGGCATCCACCCTGCTTCCACCAGGCCTCCACTGCCACCTCTCCCTGTAGCCAGCAGAGTTCCTACCCAAGCTGCTGTGAAAGAAGCGAGCAAGTTCTCACTCAAGCAGCAAGAAAAAAATTAATAATAAAGAAAGGCAGCGATTTGCAGTAACCAGAAACACCCCAGGAAGAGGGAACGGAGAATGGGGGCTGCACCTTGAATCCATTCTGGTAGGACACACACGACGGGACTTCCCTGACTCAGGGTAAAGCATTAGGAATGACTGCCATGGTTGTGGGTCATGCAACCTCCAGGTCTGGGGTATGAAGGAAGAACCGTCTGATCTGGGTTTCTGTGCCCACCTGGAACGGATTCAGAGTGTCGCCCCATTCACTACCATATGCCATTTCCAAAAACACCTTCTCAAAGTGAGTATCTCCAACCAATGAAGGAAAAGGGCAAGGGGCAGTGAGGAGAGGAAATGCCAACCAACCACCAAAAGAGAAAGGAGGAAAGGCTTGTCACTTACTTTTCTTGTTTATTTTTGACATCTTTCTTTGGTCTGTGGAGGAACAGAGAACAAAGGCCTCATTAGAAGGGAGCTTACCACATACACTTCCAGTATTATCCCCATTTCCCGCAAGTCCAGGAAAGGACGTGTACAGCTGTCTTGCAACATGCCCACGGCACAGGTTAAGTAGTCCTCAAAGTGACTGCTCTCCTGTTGCACCTCACCAGTGCCAGAAGACCCCAGGCTGCAGGCTAGTATTGTCCACCTGCGATACCCAGGGATGGAAGAGCCTCACCAGCAAAGGAGCTCTCTTCCCAGGCTCAGCCATCCCACTGCAAACCAGCTGAGGAGACTGCGGAAGCCTCTGGACAACAGCCCCAACCCAACGGCAGAAAAAAGGAAAGGCTCAGAACAAGTTCATTGCAAGAGGAACCAGTGCTGTTCCATTCTCACCTGCAGTCACATTTACTGTGCTGTAAGAAGCTCATGTGCATTATGTGCTGACTCTGATGGGGTTTAATTCTCATGATCTGGAATGAAAGAAACAGAGAGGGTCACTGCCCATACACTATTTATATTCACAGCTCCAAATCAGCCCGCTGCGCGGCAAAGCATTTGCACCCCAGGTGCTCCTGGGAAGAGCATGGCAGAGTTTGAGCTGGCTCTGAGGCCCCACTCTCCCACTCAGGGAAGGCCTTTGATCGCAAGCAAGCGGCAGCACCAGGCTCGTGCCAAAGCTCTGTCTGCTCATGCATGCAAGGTGCCAGCACTGGTGGACTGCCTTGGAGACAGGCATGGGAGAGGGCGTAACACCACAGTAAGATTCTGACTGAGTCTTCCCTGGTCAATACTAGTCAGACAGTGATGGAGCACTCAGTCTGCTCTCAGACAGAGGCATGCTTCGGCCTAAAGCAAAGGGCCAAAGCAAAAGCTCCATATCCAGCTACTTTCCCCTAAGCCACCACTCCTTCCTGGCTGACATCTCACTTTCTCAGTGAGAAGACACACAGAATAAATCTGGTGCTCTGTGCTTAAAACACTCCTGCAGAGCCAGACATCGCCCAGCCCCCAGGCCCGTGTGCCTCTAGGGAAGTTATACTGGAATCTACACATGTCCTGTCACAGTCTCCCAGCCCAGAATCTGGCTGGACCGCTAGCTCTGGCATTTGCACCACACATCTACTGAAGTGCCTCTGACTCTTTACAGGCATGTAGGCATGCCAGCCAAAACCTGTACTTCAGCAAGGAACGGTAAGAAAACCATCCTTAGTTACCCCATGCTAGCAGGCTCTGGCCCAGTGGAAAAGCAATACAGGGGAACCATGGAAGGACACGGGTTCTCTGCCAGAGTTCAAATACAGATGAAGTCACAAGTGGAAAGGGCTGGCTGGTAATCAATGCAGTCCTGCATGTCTCTCATCTGTATCAAAAACCACTGGCAATATTTACAGTCCCCATTCAAGAGGGTGAGGGACAAAAGTAGGTGAGGAAGCTACAGGTCAAGGGTAACAGGCACCAGCACCATGGTGGATACAAGCTGGGATCCAGGTTGGCAGACGAAGGCAGTGACAAAGCTCTCTAAGCAGTCTGCATCTATCCCAAGTGCCCAGCCTTCACTATGAGGGCCAGTCTCTGTCTCTTCCAAGAAATGAATTCAGCAGCCTCCAAACAAAGGAGGACGCCCAGAGGCAGAAAGGCTTTTCCACTTGACACTCAAGCAGTGTGTTTCTTAGAGACCCTTCCCACCCCTGCTGTGCCAATGTAGCTAATGACCCAAATCTCCTGCTCTGCTGGTAAAGGCTGACCTCACATGCCCTCTGGGAGAGAGTACTGACAGGCTTTCCCCTTCTGCACTACTCAGCTGCCTTCAGAGCAACAGCTGTGTGGACCAGAGAGTTAAGGCAGAGCAAGGGCCTGGGGAGTATCTTCTTTGGGGCCTCAGAGATAACAGCACCAGAAATGCTTCTTTGCATTCTCTAAGGTAAAGTGCTCCTTTGCAGAAACGCTCCTTTGCATGCTCCTAGCTTCTGTATTTGAGCGCTAGCGAGGTCAGAGCCAATGAAAAACAGATTCTCTTCTTAGCCTTGCACAGAGATGGACAGGTCACGTTTCAGCCCCATGCGGAGTAATGCTGGGCACAAGGACCAGGAGAGAGGTGAGCCCTCCTGATCAGACAATTTCCGGTTCCCTGGGGTAGGCTGCTCATCCTCTGGGTTAGCTGGGAGCGGGGACTTGGAGTGGCCGTGAGGGCGACTTGCTTCCTCCACCCAAGCATGCCAGCTTGCAAGTTGGGCCCTCACCTCCATCGTGACGTTGTACACATCCACAGGGACGCATTCTAGGCCCTCATCGCCGCAGCAACCCGCACATCTCATCAGAGGCACACAGGATGGCTTGAATATGTACTCCACCTCATCAGGGTACTCCTGGAAAATGTCCACCAGGGTCTCAATTGTCCTGCAGAAACTGCGCTCGTAGACTTCCAGGAATTTTATAACTACAGGGAGGAATGGAGGGAATAAGTTAATGCAAACTTAGCTCAAGAATGTCTAGTTCTTTACCCCTTAAAAGGAGCCAGACAGTTGCAACACACCTACCCTATGCTCTTCACTAACGGTCTTGCAGGCCGAAGCCCTTTGTCTCTGCCCTACTCACACACCCACCCAGCCTCCCACCCACACCCCAAATCAAGCGGGGAAGAGGAGACAGTCTCTCCCTACCACAGCTTCAGGCCAAAGAGAGATTGGACCAGAGAGCTTCACTATTTGGACTGTCCCTCCCTGACACCATGATGCATCCCACAGGTGCCTCCTCCCCTGCTGTCCCCCATACTCTCAGACGTTCTGCCTCTGCGCATATTAGCTCAGCCAAAAAGCACCTGAGGCTGCTGCAGATGATCTGCACTCTGAATCAAGGCCCCTCACTTGTTTGGCTTCTACCCCCTTCCAGAACAGCCTCAGTGGGTTATAGAAGACAGGGACATGTAAGCCAGAGGCAGAAGCATCCTTCCGACAGACCCCAGTGCAGGTACACTCCTGAGAATGAAGAGATGGTTCTGAACAGTGCATCCACGTGGATTCTCTCTTCCCAACAGCTGCCTCTTTTGCCCATG
Organism: Alectura lathami; assembly: GCA_013399715.1. NCBI lineage: Eukaryota > Metazoa > Chordata > Aves > Galliformes > Megapodiidae > Alectura > Alectura lathami. Next base: position 862,040 of record VXAV01005483.1, on the reverse strand, counting down.
CACAACATCTGCCCCAACAGGCCACCTTCAGAACCACCTGCCGCAAGTCGCAGCCTCCCTGTCTCTGCACCGAGCGCTTTCCCAGACCAAGGAATCCAGCCACCCACTGGAAGACTCGAAGCAAGCCCACAGCAGCCCCAGGATTAACTAGACCACACACTTGACTACCAAACCACAATCAGGCAGCGTGGGAGAGGGAACGGGGTGGCTCTGCCACAATCCCCTGGCCTTCCCTCTGAATGGAGCAAACACTAACTGCTTGCGATCTGCGCTGATTTCACAAGCGTTTCTCAATGTTTCCCAGTCTCTTGCCAAAGCTTCGTCTTGCTGCTTGGTCAAGGGTTGGAGAGGTTTAAAGAGATGAGAGATAGGACAGATAAGCACACACGCACAGCTGCAGCATACTCCTGCAAACGGGGAGTACCTGGAGCCCTCCAGGCCTCCTAGCTCTACCAGCATGCAGGCAAAGGAAGATGTCTCCAGCAGAGCAGAGGAAAAGAGTACGCACAACGAGGGAGTACCTGCCTCATGCTGCTCTGCACTATAATGATCCACCTGTACCGTCTGCAGAGTCCTACAGCACTGACGTTGATAACTCCGAGTGATAAGCGCAAACTGCTTGCATCATGGAAAAAAAATGGTCTCCGGTAAGCGTTTCTAAAGCGCCCTGAACTTGTGACAAACTGGCATAAAGGTTACTTTGCCACAAAAATGCAAAAGCTGCAGGGCTTGGAGCACAGAGCCTGCAGTTAATTGTTGAAAGTTAATTCTAGGTCATGCAGAGCTGACAGTGCCACGGTGCTGAGAGCGGGCACAAGAGGGAGGAGCTCCCATCCAGGGAGTCTGAAGCGTCAGAGAGCGTGAGCAGCTATTAAAAGAGAAAGTGGCTTATGAAAGGGAAATGAAGCCTGGCAGGCATAGACTGCTTGTTGGTATTCCCAGTCTAAAAGATAGCATGCTCCTGCTCCCCGTCCCTTCCCTTTCTCTTCCCTCCTCCCCTAACTGCAGCGTGCCTCCCGCCCGTCTTCCGATCTTGTCTGTGCTACCTCCTCCTTCCTGCTCCCCTTCAGAGTGACCTTAGTCACTGACCGTGTTCCAACAAGTTGAACAATTTAATATGTGGGAAATTCTGCAGGCACAATGACAGCCACTGCACTGCACTGTTGATTATTCACACCGTGCCAGCAGAAAGGATCCGGGAGCTCTGGCAACAAAGGCACAGCCCTGGATAAAAACGTTTCCAGACCCACTGCAAGTGGAAGGAAGGCAGGAAAGAAGGAGGGAAAGTGAAGGTTACCTGTGTAGATCAAAGGCTGCTCAGTGAATTACTCTGGCACATAATGAGGAACAAACCAAAACCAAGCAGAAAGCTAAAGTGAAACCAATTCAGGTCCACTGCGCTTTCTAAATGTTTGCGCTACGCAAGCAGCTGGATTATAGCAGAGAATCTGGACTACAGATTGACCACAGAACAGCACATTCAACTTCTTTTGTGGAGTTTTTCCTCCTACGGCTGCCCTCTGATAACTGTACTTGAGATCTGGGAGATCAGACAGGACCAAACGCTTCCCAGGAAGAACGCGGGAGTTTTTGCCTTTAATGTACGATGATTTTCCAAAGCCTGAATCAGTCTCTGAAGAGGAAGCAGGGGCTTCTTCTCCAGCTGCCTGTCAGAATGCCCTGCCTTGATTTCGCTGCACACGGAGCGTTCACACGGGGACTGTGCAACGCTCCATAGTCCATTTGCACAGCTGAAACCAGAGCACATGACTGAGGCACAGTCATCCTCACAAAGCCCTGCCCCTGCTACCGTATCTACACTTACTCCTAGGTACCGGGAGTCATATTCCACACTTTGCCGGGCTGATTCAGTCCGTGCTTCCTTTCCATTGGTTGCGTCAGGGACGGAAGGACGTCTGTCTTTGACGGGGAAAAATGGGAAGGTCACTGAAGGACTAACACCACTAGGCCTGCTCTCTTCCTGCAGTTTGGGCCTCAGCCCACGTTAAAAGTTAATCCTGCATTTAACCCGCACCCCTACCCTGTAAAGCACCTCCAGAGTTAGGCAGGAGGTTCTTCTGTGCAAATGGGGAGGGGAGTAAGGTCAAAGCCCAGCCAGGGCCCACATTAACTCTTCAAAGCAGACATGGCCACAGCAGCAGGACTGAGTCCAGATTTGGAGCAGTTGAGTGGGAACAAGCTAGACTAGAAAAGGAGCAGGTCTCTTACCATTCTGCCTCACTCCCCGTCAGCGGCTGTGCAGCAATACAGACACACTGTTCTTTTAAAAATAAAAGCGCAGCCACAAGTGCTGGTGGTTTCCTTTATTTATACCAGAAAATCTTTTCTCGTGGAACAAACAAAGAGTGTTTGTCTGACTTCTCTACAACTTCCCGTGCCACAAAACACGTGGAAGGCTCTCTCGAGCAGAAAAGGGTAGGGGGTGAAGTTAAAATTACAAGCTCCAACCAGAGTAAATCCATCCCAAATAAAAGCCTGTTGCAGCTTGACATCTCAGAGCAAGCACAAAATGGCCAAATATACAAAATCACCTTCCCTACCCACCCCAAAAGCCCTGGGAACATCAGCAGAAGAAGGCACTGTGGGACTGAGCAACAGAGGCACATCAACGCCTCCTCTTCACAGAGGGGAAACCGAGGTACAGAGAGAGGAGCTCCAAGGTCGTCCGGCGGGACAGAAGCAGAGCCAAGAAGGCAATGCCGAGAGTCCTGACTTCTAGCTCACCGACGTATTTGCATTGCAGAGCCAGGAATAGCACCAAGGCAACAGCACTGAAGTTTCACCGCTCACGTTGCTAGACCAGCTTCTCCCCTGCTCCCATCCGCCCTCCTGTGCCAGGGAATTAAATTCCGTTTGACTCTTCCCCTCCTCGGGAGAGAAGTCAGCCACAACGAATGGCCCAGATGAGGATACCGGCTCTTTTCTACCAACAGCAGAGGGACCGGTTACCAAAATAAGCCTCACAGCAGGCTCCATCTTGATCCCTCTGGAGTCACTGAACCTTCTTCTGTTGACTCCAGCAGGAGCAAGGGTCAAGCACAACACACGGCAGCCCGCCAGCAGATCAGAAATTTCGGCCACGCAAAATGGACACCTATCCCAAACACAGCCTGCCACAAATCTCTGGCAACACACTTGCAGGCTGCCATGCTAATAAAGTTACAGAACTTGAAACCAAGTGCGACAAAAAAAAAGCCAATCTGGGCCCACACTGCTAGAGCCCTCTGCTGACCTCCAGCTGGAATAACGCTGGAGGTCACAGCCCATGGGGGGACCCTGCCAGACCTTCACCAGAGTCAGTCATGCTAGTGAGGGGTCCGCTCCAATGTAATCGGGAAAACACGGTCAGGGTGGTCTTACTGCAGCTGATGATCACCTCAGCCTGAAGGCTCTGATGTCCACAGTCGTACTTCTGGACTGACGACTGCAGGGGGAAAGCCAACCGGCTGCAACACAGCGGGCTCCACCGGGCCGGGGGCGTACAGGGGGAGCTGCCACTACCTGGCGGCTGACTGGCCCACACGCGCCAGCGAGGCAGAGGGCAAGGCCACAGCCTGGCCTTGGGGCAGCTGAGCGGCACAAAACCACTGCGGCTGAAGAGCCACCACCTTGCTTCCCCAGCAGGCCATGTTCCTGTCTCTACTGCACTGCCAGCAACAAATTAAGCAAAACCTACGGAATCCACCCCCAAACCCTCTGCGCCTGCTAGCTCACACCAGAGTAAAACGGCGTAATTTTCAAGCCTGGCTCTGCACGCAGCCGGGTCAGGCGGGCCTGTTGGGAGGGATGATTCCGGGAGAGCCCCCCGAGACGCAGAGGCTGCTCCCCTGGTCTCCCTCTCCCCCCAGACCCTCCGCCGGGTGCCGGGCGGTCAGGGCGCTGCTCCAGCCTTTGTTCGGGATCAGCCCTGGCCAGCTGGGCACCACCGGCGCCTCCGGGGAAGAGGCAGGCAGCGAAGATGACAAATCCCTTCCTATGGCACTGTGGCGAATTCCTGGGAGGCTGTTCGCAGCTACTCAGCTCTTTGTGTGCGTATATAAATATATATATACACAAACGAGCGCGTGTGTGTGCCCGAGCGCACGCACGCACTCCTCGGAGTCGCGCGAGGCGCGAAGAGGGCTGGGCCGGCCCCGCCGCACGCCCCGGCCCCGCG
>VXAV01005483.1:720164-850583 GCA_013399715.1 Alectura lathami | reverse complement strand
CCCCGCCGCCCTGCCTTTCCCCCTCGCCGCCCCACGGCAGCAGTTCTGCCCTGCCGATTGATGCACGTTTGGGTCAAAATTCACCTTGTCCGTGGGAATTGCTCCAAAGTCCAGCAGAGCTGTTTGGGGGGAGAGGGCAACGGGGGACAAATTGCCATTCTTGCCGTCGTCCGTCCCCCCAAGGCCTCTGCTTTTCAGATACGGTGATTTCTTAGCACCTATGTGCTGAAGGGGAGAGGGACGTCTTGGCTGGGTTTCATTCCTCTTTATCCCGTGATACCCCATAGGTCGAGGGGCATGCCTGCAGTAATAAAGCAGTGCAAGAAGGGTTTTATAGCAAAAGGGCAAAGATTTTGCCAGGAAACCCCATCCTGCTTTCTGGAAAGATATTTGAAGGGCAAAAGGGCAGCCTCCTCTCCCTGGGGTTACTACAGGCATTCCCCGACCAAGCTCCTTCCTTCATGTCACCCACAAAATTTCCTCACGCAGGATATTGTAGCAACACGCGTGTGTCAATGGACAGAAATCTCCCACCTGCCACCGTCCTCCAAGGACCTTGGGAGGAGGACAGAGCAGGAGCCCGGCCCGGCAGATTGCTGGGGCTCACCACAGGCTGGAGGAAGGGGGAAAAGGCACCGAAGAAAGACAAGGCCGTATTATCACAGGGAAGCAGGTATTCCAGCACTGTGTCTCAGCTCCCGCTGATACAGGCAAAGCATTGGCTCTATAGAGGCACCTGCTGGCTGAGGGAAACACACGAAACAAACAAACAAAAAAANAAAAAAAAAAAAAAAAAAAAAAAAAAAAAAAAGCAGAAATCTTTGCTTTCGGCAGATCTTAGACCTGTCCTCCCCTTTGTTCATCTTTAAATGCTTCATGTCACACCCCCTGGTGCAGTACTGGGGGATGCGCCTGGGTTACGCAGGCCCGGAGGAAGGCTGGGAGGCAAGGGAGGGCTCTGTCTGAGCCAGCAGCAACTCCAGCCCCATCTAGTCTTAGCTTTCACGTCTGGGGCCACTCCCTGCACCCCATGCCCACGGCCTGCCTTAGGGCAAGGGGAGAAATCCAGCCTCAAGAGCCTGGAGAAGGACCCTCAGGGGCCCCGGCCCTCCCAGGGACCACACTTCTACAGGGAAGGCATGGGTGTTGTTCAGATGTTGCAAAAGAATCCCTTCTTCTTTGCACTCTCTCTTCAATTTTTGTTAAGCTAATTGTTGCAAAGAGTTGGTGAAGAAACAAACGTCCGTCCAAAATAACTGGAGTTTCCCGTATTCGGAATGCAATTGCCAAAAACGTCCTCCAAGAGAAAGAGGAGGCTGCGGGCATCCCCAGGGACAGAAGAGGGAAGATTTCACTGACTGAAGGTAAAGCCAAATTAGAGGTCCCGGGGGTAGGAGCTGTTTCCGACTCTGCTACAGTTCGCAGTGAGCAGCTCCTCCTCACGCCAGCAGAAAGCAGATAACTTGCTCTTGTCCTTATTTTTCTTTATTTGGTAGAAGGTCCTAGGGTCCTTTTTCCCACCCGCTAGGTGAGCATTTTATCAATGAATGCAGCTCTGCTGCAAATAACCTGCAATTTCCACCCTCCACTGGATGGATGAAATCCCCAAAGCTGCTGCACTTCGGAAAGTCCCACACAGAAACCCAACAGAAAAGATTAAATCCAGCAGTGGAGAGGGGGAGCCTTGCCCCCTTAAAGCTACGATGTACTGTAAATAATGTACAGAACCCAGCTTCTAAAATTACCACTACAGGATTGCTCATCTCGTCTTAGGTTTCCTCTGGATCCTGTGATCTTCCCACCTGCCAACATCCTGTTACCAGGAGAGCGGTGCATGTGAAGCTTGTGCAAATGATCATGTACTTGCATGAATCCTGGCACAAGCAAGGACACTCATGTGCCTCCCATGTTAGAGTTACACCGTAATAAATACGAGGACGGGAGATGCTGACATTGCTGCAGAATCTGCAGAGCTCGTGCTAAGTACCGCTCACCAAAAAAAAAAGCAAATAAACGCGTGCCCAGGCTATGCTGCTCTTGGAGCCTTGGGATCCTGGTCACGTCGATGGCTCCTGAGACAGAAGGAAGGCGTAATCAAGGGGCAGGGTTTTAAATATGGAACACCTAAAAGCAAGAGCTCCATGTTTAGGCACTTAAGTAAGACGCGTGATCTGTAAAGAGGCCGAGTGATGACGTACTTGGAGCTGTGAGACACAGACAACTTTTAAGGTCCTGACCATAATTTCGGACTTCGTTTTGCAGATTGAATTCATGGGAAGCTTTGGCATTGACTTCAAAGGGCACAAGATCAAGCCCGTATTTAGGGGCTCAAAATACAAATTCAGGAGCCTAAATTTAGGAGCCCATTTTTTAATACCTCATCCCATACAGTAATACCCTTCATCCCATCCCTCTGTTTGACCTGAAAAGGGAGGAAAGTCAGTAACTTCACCAGCTCGCCTCAGAGAACCTGTGGCCAAACAGGGGGAAATCCAAGAATCACGTTCCCAGCACTTTGTTTATTTTTCTCCCCTCTCTCAGGTCCCCAAAATAACAGCCAGAGCGGTGCTAGAGAAGGAGCTCAGGCCCACTTTGAAATTGGAACAGGAAATGTGAGAAATGTGGACATTAAAAAACAAATGAAAGACAACAATATTTTCTTAGAATTCCATTTCATCGGCAAGTCTGGGGGGAATCTGGATTTGGATAACCTAAATTAGGAGAGAAGTCAGGAAAACAAAGAGTAATTTTAAACATTTTAGTGCCAGAGCTATTTCTTAACACACAGCTCATTCTGATTTCAAATTTAGTCCCCCAGCGCTCAGCCTGGAGAACAGCGCGAGGAAGCACAACGTCGTGGTGAGGCCGTCCCACAGATGTGGAAAGAAGGTCAGAATGGAGCGGGCTGCGGAGAGAAGCAGCCAAGTGAGCAGACCCGAACCGTCCTGGGGTATGTAGGGTGCTTCCTTCCCTGCAGGAAGCCACAGCGACGCAAGATCAATAACCAGGCTATGGCGGAGGCGGCAGCGCGGTCACAAGGGAGCGGATCGATTAATCGCGCCATCCCCGATGCTGGGATTATTTTTGTGTCAGCTGCACTGACAGGGAAGGGAGCAGCTGTAGGTATAACAAAAGGTTGCTCTGCTGAGATGCTTTGCCAACGCTCCCTCTGCTGTGGTATAAATAGAATACATGCAGCGGGCACGGGCAGCGCAAGGCTTGCAATCGCGAGCATTAGAGATGCCCATGCACCACCCACTGGCAGTTTCACTTGCTTCTGTCACTGAGAGTTTGTCCAAGGATCTTCAGCTCCTGGAAAGAAAGAAAGAAAGAAAAGAAAGAAAGAAAAGAAAGAAAGAAAGAAAAGAAAGAAAGAAAGAAAGAAAGAAAGAAAGAAAGAAAGAAAGAAAGAAAGAAAGAAAGAAAGAAAGAAAGAAAGAAAGAAAGAAAGAAAGAAAGAAAGAAAGAAAGAAAGAAAGAAGGAAAGAAAGAAAAAGAAAGAAAGAAAGAAAGAAAGAAAGAAAGAAAGAAAGAAAGAAAGAAAGAAAGAAAGAAAGAAAGAAAGAAAGAAAGAAAGAAAAAAAGAAAGAAAGAAAGAAAGAAAAAGAAAGAAAGAAAAATGCTCAAGGGGCAGCACCATCCCTCAGTTCACCGTCATGGGTTGATTTTGTACCCCAGGTGCCTCTCCCGTAGCCTGTAATTGCAGCGGGTCGTGAGGAGTCGCTCTCCTTGTCTCACTCTCCGTCCATATTCTCCTGTCTGTCACTGGATCCTCGTACGATCCTTTTGCAGCAAGCAGCAGAGGCAGTGACAAGTGGAGATAATAGGGGAGGTCATCAGTTATCAGTGGGATTGCTTTCATATCTGCAGAGAGATCATGAGGCTGAAGCAGCTTTTTTCCTGCCCAAAGTACGTGTAATGTCACCCTAAGGGTACAGACATCTTGACCCTGACTTCTATGTCCCCAGCTGATAGAGCTGGTAGGAATACACACACACGGTTATTCAGATAGCACTTCACCTTACACTTACATCACAGTCCCAGAAGAAACATCTGATGGGGCAGCCTTACTTATGAAGTCACTTGCTGCAGGGGAGATTTCATGTGGGCTCATTTGTTATCATTTGTCCTGGAGTTCATATTTTACACTCACAGCATTGGGAACGGGTGTTTTTCATGGCTATGGGTTGAAAAGCCAAAGGCTAATTTCAGAAAAGCTGTTCTGTTGTTTTAGGTCAGTCATTTGAGGTCTGTCCCAGGTGGTGGACACATGTTGCTTACTGAAGGAGGTATGATTTGGGCTCAGACTCAGACCTCAACATTTTAGTAACCAGAAAACAAAAATGAAACTAAACTAAAGCATGCCTATTGCTCCCCACAAATCGAGTAGCCATTAATGATATTGACTTGAACAACAAATAAACTAATGCAGCAACCAAATCAGAACTTGGACAGTCAAGTGTGTGAGGTCCTCTGCAAGGACAGGCAAATGGAACTTCAGTCCAGAGAAATCCACAAAACATCGTGCCACATGTCACCAGATCCCTTCAGAGTTGTACCAAAGACCCAACACTACAGATGCAACGTGCTACAGAAAGAGAGAAGAGCATGGGGCTCTCTCCGCACCTCAGCAAAGCAGGCTGTGGTTTGCCCCACAATGACTGTCGGAAGTTGTCAGTGCTCCAGATCAAGGAGGAAGATGGCAAACCCCAACCGGTGGAGTCGGTACAGTCAAGGAGAGACTCTCATCTGCCCACAGATCTGACAGTCAGACTAAATGCTGGGACAAGGGGATGGGAGCATGGATACGCCCTGTGACAAATCCTGTCTTTTCTCTGGCCACTCGTAAGTGTTTTCCTAGAAGTAAGAAGCTGGAACAGAAACCCAGAAGCTTCTTTCTCCTCCAAAGGCAGGAGGAAGCCTTCCTGCCTCCCTCCAGGAAGCGTGGGATCATTGCTGCAGAGGCATGGTGCCAACAACACTCACCCAACCTCCCCTCAGATCTGCTTGGCAAGACCCAAATGCCTCTCTGTAGTGAAAGGGGGAGATTTGGGAGTTACATCTTCCTTTAGGGTGAAAAGCTGGGGAACAACTACCAGCCAGCTGTAGTTGTTCTGGCCGCAGAGGGGCCTGACGTGTATATCCACCAAAGCAACACCCGTGCCTCTTCCCCAGCAATTAGGGTCTGAGGCAGGGAACCTCCCCATCCCCAGACACCACTTCCCACTGATGACTGAAGACCTCCTTGCACCATTTCCTCCTCCCACCCGTTCCCACAAGCCACTTGTGATCGTCCCGGGCTCACCTCCGTAACTGCCCGAACCCTTCATGAAATCCTGCCCACTATACCGTGCAGGTTATAAAACACAACCAAAGGAAGTTGCAATCAATCAGATCTATAACTGCATGCCAGTTAAATATTTCCATATTGAAACTAGATTATTATCTGACGTGTAAACCACAAACCATAGATACAATTGTAAAGCTTCCATCTCAGAGCTGTATTGACATCTGGCTCACCACTCCAAAAACATGCAATTTTTTTTTTTAAATAACAGACTTCAACAAATTGTTTTGGACAAATGGCAATTTGATAACTCTCTTGAATCACAGTTTACACAAGATAGTATTTCAGTTTTGTCGGGACCTTAAGCTGAGCATATTGAATACAGCTCAGTGAGCAATTTCATGAGAGAACATTGGGTTGCTCATAGCAGGGGAGTTTTCGTAAATTCCTTCTGTGTCTGGACCTTACAGATGCCCACACACCTTGGTGGCTGTCTGCCCGGAGCCACACCTTCACACCCAAAAGCGGCTGGGCAATACTCCAAATAGAAAAAGATCAAAACAAGGGCAAGCAGGCTGTTAGGAGGTTCCTAAGGTCTTCAGCTCTCAGTCTCCTGGGGGAGTGCTTCTCAGCGCTGGAACAGAAATGCAGCCTGTACAGCATTTCTCGAGAACAGAATTCAAGAGACAGCCTTCCTCATCCTTGGCCAAGCTCATCAGCCTCCTCCTTGCCAACCATGATTTCCAAAATTCCTTTTTCCTTTCAGAGTTTCGCAACCAAGTTGTTAGGGCAAATCTTGGAGACAGGAACTTTGGTCCAAACAGCTCCATCTCGAGACAGCAATTCACTAATGTCAGTTCTAGGAAAACCTCTTTTACACCAGCAGAACAAAACATAGCTGAGGCTTAAGATGCCTGACATGCCAGGAATGCCCCTTTTCTTACAAACATGACACTCATAAATAAAACTACTTCTGAAGAAGATTGGCAAAATCTGAACTGGGTAATAGGCTTCGTGATGTCACCAATTCACAGAAAGGTCAACATTAAAAGCCCTGATGATTTAAAAGAAAAACTGTGGGGGCAACTACTCATACAATTGTCATCCATCAACAAAGCTGAAGTTCAAACATATGATCAGTTTCGTCATCTCCGGCTTATTTTCTGCTCATCTAAAAAGAAGTGATTTTTCTGGAACTGAGGTATAGGTCAAAGAGCTTAAGTTTTGACATCTATAGTTTGACAGAAAAAAAAAAAAAAGATATTTTTCAATACTCTCTGTATTCCCATATATGTTATGTTTCTTCCCAAGGGGCCACATTAATTCTTTCAAAGCATAATGGACAGAGGAAAGGATATGAGTTGCAAATCTCCAGCCAATATAACATATTATCTCTATCCTGGAACAAAAAAAAAAAAAAAAAACACCAAACAAAACACGGTAGTGCAGCTTTACCTAATCCCATTCCCAGACATTTCATGAGAGCTATGTTGTAGGTAGACTAGCACCTTATCCTCTAACACTTTACCTATCTGCGTTATGTCGCAGGGCAGCGCAGGGCCATCAGGGCACTGATACAGACTAGCGCAGGGCAGTGCTCTCTTCTTGTGATGCGAGGCAGCAGTGCTTACAAGAAGCAAGCTGCTTTCCTAGGAGAGGAAAAGGCACAGTCCCTGCTCCAAAACGCCTGCTCTGAAGTACCTAGTAGCTTGTTTTCTCTGAAAGTGAGCCACAAAACAGCTCTTAGAGCAATTCATTTATACCTGGCAGCCCAAGTCTCAAGCCAGCCAGTTTGTAAATACAAGAGAAGTAGGCTGAGTTAGTGTCATTTGCTTTTTGAAGGGTTGGCTTTTGCATCTCCCAGTTGCAAGGCACAGTGCTGGCCTGGGGCTGGGACACACCTGCCATCAGGACAAGACAGCCATTCTGTGAGACAACATCCTCCATGCATGTCACTGGATGGGGACCAGGCTTGCCAGCAAAACAGCTTCACTCAACATCAGCTCAGTTAGGTGAAATAACACGAGCTGAATCCCATTTTCAAAGAAAACAATTGCACAACCCAATGCTATCTGTGAAAACAAACAATTAAGCAAACAAAACCAGGCAGCAACCTTAATGCAAGAGTCAGTGTACTTCGTGCAGCGCCATGCCTGCCTGGCTGGCCCTGCTCTGGAGGCCAGCAGTGCCGTCTCTGACACTTCTGTTCGCTCTCTGCCTTGCACACTGACCCACTTCACTGCATTTCGCTCACGGAGCTCCCTTTGATCCTTGCGGTTTTGGCGTGCTCAGCCAGAGGGACCTTGCAATGGCAAATGGCTCCAGTTGCAGAGCCATTTGCGTCTGCAAGCTACCTGGCCCCTGCTGTTCGAAAGAAGGGTGGCTTTGAAGTCTTTGAAGGCAAAGGGTGACTTCCAGAACAGAAATACCTGACTTGTGATGGACTTTGGTTCTTTCTCTGATGAACACCTCTCCTGTGTGTGTACCCATGTTCCTGTCCTGCCCAGGACTGAGCAGAGGTCTGGGCGCAAGGCTGCGCACTGTGCGTGGTGAGGACAGGGAGCTGCTGCAGGAGGTGCTGGCAGAGGGGCTGCAGCCTGCTACCCGAGGGACCGTGCCTGGAGGATCTCATGGGGAGAGGACACCCAGCCAGGTCACAGAGTAACCTCTGCCACATCAGGCACGCTGACAGACACTGAGAAGCCCAAGGGAGACCACCTTGGAGCTCGCAGTGGTTGCCAGTGGAGTCGTCCTCTTTAATAGCACCTCGCTGACCAGGTGCAGGCCGTGTGTGGGCTGGCCTCGCCAACGGACAGCATCCTGTGGAGCTGAAGCCGGCTGCGTGTGCCAGGTTTCAGCTGAAAGCGCTTGCCTTTCATTTTGCTCTGGACTGAGCAGTGAGAATGGAGGAGCTGTGCCGATTTCATCTGGTCAAATGCTTGGCGTACGCAGATGAGTCAAGACTCGTTACGCAGCTGCTGAGGTGTCCAGGCCAGCTGTGTTTTTCACCAGCAGCACGCAGGCGCTTCAGAGAGCTGTTGTCGGCTACCTGCTCCCCCAGGCCTGCAGCTCACCAGGGTCTTGCTGGCACTTCCCTCCTGGCATCCTTCCTGCGTGTACCCGGACACCTGGCACAGCGAAGGTCTCTGATGGGGTCACCACTGGGGCCTGCCCAGCCCAGGAGCACTCCCTTCACCAGGAGTGTTCGTGTCCCAAAGGCACCAAAGCACGTCCGACTCCAAAGCACTAACAGCACACTGCATCCCAGCAGTGCGTATCTCACATTGGCCAGCCCTGACGACGCCTGGGCTAAGGTGGGAGGTGATGCCACAGCAGCATTGCTCATCTGCAGGCACAACTGAGGCACAGTGGTGTAAGAGGGGTCACGGTGGACGTCCCAAAACGCTTTCCTTTGTTGGAAGCTCATTCCCTATTGGTATTCTGTGCTAGAGGAAGACTACTAGCAACAGAAGTAAAAATGAATTATCGATTAGTTAGAGTCAAATGAGTGTGACTCAATGTGATTTGTTATGGGCAAACAGAATAAAGTCCAAACTACTAGTGTACAAACCTGAAGTTTTAAAAGGGCCAGCTTCCAAAGCTGAAAACATTTCAGCTTTCAGCTGTATCAGCTGGGAGAGAAACGCAAACAGAAGAAATGGAATTGTTGGGAAACTGCATATTTTTATTCGTGCTGAAATAGTGCAGTTGAGAAAGAAGGTTGGTTTAGAGGGAAAATCAAGCTGTTGCAAAAATTAAATACGTAGATGTTGCACTCTATGGATTTTTGTATATGTAGGTATGAGAGAGGAAGAGTTAAGGTGACAGCACCAACTAATGTGACAACTAATTTAATTGATTGCAACTGTAGAAAATTGATAGGGGGAGAAAAAGGACAGGAAGACATCTGTGGACAGTGGATTTAGGGGCAATAAGACACCTTTCTTAAGCTAAGTCTAAACAAAAGATATCATAAAACAATTCTGGTCCATTTCTATGTGGAAATAGTGCATCAATTTAGATTCAACAGACCAAAACAAACATTCAAAGAGCTGGCAGAAAAAGACTGTGAGTGACTGTGAGAAGTTTTGGGAAACGAGTATCATTTGGGAAACGAGGCCTAGAAACAAGGTGGTATTGCACCACTATTATAATGAGCAAAGGAGGTTGCGTGGCACTGCAGCAAGATACCCAGAGAGCTCTTGCAGTCTCCAGTCCCAAGCTTTTCAGTATTCAGCCCTACAGAGCCACGCTGACCTGATCGAGTGTGGTGATGGTCCTGCTCCAAGAGGGAGGTTGGCCTCAAATCCTCCAGTTGTCCTTTCCAGTCTTTTCTAGGACTCTGCGAACACAAGGCAGGTAAGCGCATGCCTGCAAGGCAGCATAATCAAATGGGGTGAAATAAGAATTAGTAAGAATGAATTAAAGGAGATAGTATAGTTCACAGCAGTGAGGCCAGGTATGTAGAAAATGGATCTAGTTAGACTGATGACAGCTTTTTTTCAGTGAGATTATGAATTTGCTTGACAGAGGTAACAGGGTTGATGTAATTTACTTGGACTTCCTCAGGCCATTTTAGTTCATGGCATAGGATGATACAAAATAAGCACAGATTTTAGGGATTAAACACTGCCTAACTTGTATGTCTCAGGAAGTGATACTGTAAGAGAGTCACCATTTGGCAAGTGGTGGTTTTGGCCCAGCTCCTTCAAGTGTAACTCAGGACAATATACAAAATGATTCCTATTGAAGTCTGAAGATGGCACAAAGATGGAACTATTGAGTGATGAAGAGGATATGTCTTTGATGCAAAATGACATGGGTTGCCTGGGCATTTTAATGCAGAAATGTATGACTTACAGCTTTGGAACAAAGCAGGAGATCTAACAAAAGGGGCTTTCTACCCAAGCAAGCCAAAAATCTGGAGAGGACTTGGAATTCATGGATATATGTGCCAGTGTGAAATACGGTGTCAAAAATAATAAGATCTTGGGCTGTACAAACAGGAAATATCAAACAGGAGAAGGGAGGTTGCATTATCCCAGCCTTTCACACCAAGACAGCCACTGCTGGGATTGCTGCATGCAGTCCTGCTGCCATGAGCTGGGCCGGGAGGAGCCGGGAGGGCACTGAGAAGAGCCAGGAGATGACTGCAGCAGTGGAAAAGATGCCACAAAGCAGAGCTGTCAGGACGCAGCCCGTTTGTTGCATGAAAGAGAAGGTCATGAGTGATTCGGTCATGGCGTGGAAGAGCCTTACTATGGAGATAGCAATGCAATAACAAATGGTTCTCTTTGGTTTAGCATTTACAAATATTAAAAGATGCAATGGGGGGAAATGATGCAATGTAACCTTGGAAATGAGAAATAAGGCAAAAAAAAATACAGCTGGGGAAAACTGCAAGGAGCTCTGGTGGATTTCTTGACAACTGGAAATCTTTCAGTCACTTTTTTTTCTAGAAAACAGCTTTAATGTTTCTTCTTAATTCAAACAGGGATGAAGTCAGGAAATTCATTCGGCAAGTGTTATACAGATCACATGAGATGGTCACAATAGCCCTATATTTCTGAATCTGTGCTGCTATAAAAAATCGATGGATTCTCTCAGGCTTACATCAGAAGCAAAATTAGGATAGCTGAAGAGAACTTTTGGGCTGACAAGGCAGCCCCTGTGCCGAGCAGCTTGCCAAGACCATACCCCAGGTCTGTGGCGGAGCAGGGAAGGGACCCAAAGCACACCCCCATTACCAGCATTCAGACCTTCAGACCATGTGTAGGGCTGGTTGGTTTTTCCCTTCCCAGCAAAGCCACAGCGTTTCGTGCTGCCCACACTCCCCCCTGCTGGTCACACTGGCGCTCGGCCCTCGCGGCAGCCTGGCCCACTTCTGGCTTAGTCTTCTGGTTACTTTAAATTCTGGAGGTGAGATGCAGACAAAGATCACGATGGCATCTGGTCCCCCGCCTGGAGGTATGCGGGATTAAAATATCCTTCCCCAGTGTGCTTCATCAGGGCATGGATTTCAGCCCGGATGAGGGGAGCAATGAGGAATGCCTCTTTATTTGGCTGATGCTAGCAAGAAATTGATGCCTGTGTAAACACTGCCAAGGAAGCCTCTGCTTGCGAATGACACTGTAGGAACGACTCAACGGCATCAAAGAGCCACGGAGGGCCACTGGGCAGGCCTGTGAAGAGGAATGCCATTAACTCGCTTGAATGTTACCTCACGCTCTGTGTGACTCACGGCTGGAAGTGGAAGCACGATTCCATTACCTGTGCACTCTGACAGCGCGGTCATAACCCCAGCAGAAATAGACTGTTAATAACTAACTTATTAGTATTGTTGTTGTTGTTGTTATTACTAAGAAGCCAGATACTGGAGTACTAACTCAAGGGAATGCCCTGTTCCCCTCTCCCCTCCTGCTAGCCACCCTCTGAAGAGAGGCATTTGCTGCTGAAGATAGAGATTAAGGAGAAAAATGAGTGAAGATTTCCGTTTCTGAGATAGCTGGTAATAATTAACATGTGGCTAATGGAGGGGCATGTTAGTTGGGCTTTCCAGGGAATGCATTCTAGCTGCGAGAAAATGGAAAAATTCCAGAGTGAAATGCAACTGGCCTTGCACCTCATATTTCTTGTGCTCCCCAGATCCCATCAGGCCATTAGAAGGCCTGACCCTGTGCACGATGAAGTTACCCTGAGCATTTTCTTTGTGCATAGAGGACTTGGGGGCAAGGCTGCTAAAGCCCAAAGAAGAAAGCAAGGATTATACTCCAGTTGTAGAGAGCTGAGACTCAGAAAACCCATGGGATACAGCTGACTCTCCGGCAGCATCTGCCAAAACAACCCTGTCGACTCCTGTTGAAACTCCCCACACCCCAACCCCCTCTTCCAGAAGAAGTTGGTCCATCAGAGCAAGCATGGTCAGGCTGAGACACAAAAGGTCTCCAATACACCAATCCACACAAGAGACAACATGTGGTCTGGCCTGTGGGCTGCACACCACCACCATCACACTTTGAATACAGCAAGGGAGCACAGACCCTGCTGTAACAGGGACAGCACGGCCCCACTAGTGATAAGTTACATTTTTAGTGTATCTCTGGCCTATCTGGTAAGGATTCCAGCACTGATTTCCTCTGGAGTAGGACAATTCACACACTGTTAGCCCATACACAACCAGTTTTCAAGCAAGGAAGCAAAGAACAACTTCTCCCAACAACTGGGATTAGACATATTTATATACAAAGAGTAAAAAACACCATCAGTTTGTGCTATCATTGTTTACTATTGCATATGCAGCAGGAATAGCTCAAGATAGTGTAAGAAAAATAGTTGAAGTCGTACAAACATATAGATTCTGGGGTATTTATGGGACAAGATAGCACAGTGAAGAAGGACAGATAAGGTGGTGTAGGAAGAAAAGAAAATGAGAAACTTTGCATAGGGCAGTTGAGAGACTGAAGAAGACAAGAATTTGAATGAGGGTTTTAAACATCAGATGATCACCAAAGGACAGTTGTGGTTTTCCTCCCTTAAACACAGAAACAGCTTAAATAGGGGATAAAAACCCTCAAACCTTAACTCACATTACTAGCATGTAAAAAAGGAGAGTCTCACTCCATATGCTTTCTTGCAACTCTGCACAGGCAAAGACTCACATGGGAAAGGGGAGTGAAGGACCATTAGTAATCGCAAAACCCAATCTCCCATGATTACCATCCAACCTTTAAACAAAAAGTCTTCACAAATTGCCAACTGTAACCATAATTCTATTGTCTTTGCTCCCCAGTCCCTCGGCTCACAGTTACAGGCCCACTCATGCAGAACGCCAGGTTATAATTCTGATAGCTGGTGGAGACAAAGAGAAAGTCCATCAGGAAAAGATAAATATTGTTCTATAAAGATCACCAACCAAATCTACTCAAATTCCAGAAGATAAGAATCGTTAATAATTTCCTGCTCAAAGTGGTCGGCCCTGGCCTCTCCTGCAACCTCTTGTTCCCATGAAGATAACATTTTTGAATAATAATTTTTAAAAAATTACCCCAAACTAAAGCAGTTTTCCCCTGAGTAAAATTTCTGTCCCTAATTTAGCAAATGTTGGCTTTAGGCCATCACGCTTCTTTCTCCTCCAGTGGGTTGTATGGTGCATTTGGAGAATTGCTCTAGCATTTTATTTTAAGCAAAACACAGTTGCTACCCATCTCCAAAAGATGTAAGTATTCAGTAAGCAAAAGCTATCTGTTCATCTCACCAGACTGCAAGCTCTTTCAGCCTTCCCTGGAGAACAAAGTATAAGTCAATTTTGAAGTAAATTCTGTATTTTAAGAGCTGATGACACACTTTGATTGCAACTGTGCAGAATCACTCTCTGGAATTGTTATCTATCAGTGGGCTTCAATGCATTCAGACTTTCTCACACACTCCAGTTGTTGAACGTTTAGAAACCTGCTTTTATTTTCAAGCATTTGCAAGACCATCTTGGTTTGGCGATACATTCCCTTCAGCTAGAGAAAGTGTTTTGCAGGATCTGCTCTCTGGCTCTCCCAGCTCTGAAACATCCCCGCAGCAGAGCAGCTGCAGAAGTGATTTGCCTCGTAACAAGGACTGTAAACTGTCTGCATCCCAGGATAGGGAAAACAGCACCAATTATTACTAGAACAGCATCGTGTCATGTTCTGCAAAGTATCTGTAGCCATGACCACTCCTTACGGCAGAGCTGAGCTCCCCCTGCCTGCCTGGTGCTACTTACTCACGAAACTCCCACCCAGGGCTTCTCCCTCTGTGCAAGCCCCACAGGATCCGTCCAGCTTTGAGACAGAAAACGGATGCTGCTCACCAGAAATGTGGCATTTTGATTAATGCTGTGCACCAGGAGGAACCACTTGTGGAGCCAGATACCGGCTGTGCTCCTGCGGTGGGCATTGGAGGTCAGTAAGTTATCGCTTTATTTGTAAACATGAGAAAACTTCATCTGGAGTCAATAAAAACACGGAGTCCCATGGGGCCTTTTTCTGAGTCGAGCAATAAATAGAGCTCATCCTCACAGAGGAGGGAAACTGGCAAAGAACAGCAGCATAATAATATGGTACATTGTATATCTACAGGCCCTTTGATCCCAGGATATTTACAAATATTAATGAGTCATGCTTCTCAAGCACCTTTTGGGAAGGTATCATTAGATCATTTTCCAGATGGGGAAACCCATGGGAGAGAGAAGTGATCCTTCCACAGCCACACAGAGCGTCTGTGGCACAGCTGAAAGCAGAAACCAGATATTCTTGCTTCCAGTCCTTTGTTTTTAATTATAGCAACATTCTTCCTCTCGTATTTTAGGTTGTATTTTATAACAAGTCATAGATGAATACACACCTATGCATGACATTTCTTGCCGGTTTACTTTCCACCAGTTACACTGATTCTTTACTCCTTACATTAAATGAATTTTAACTGATCCGTTTATAGCAGAAAACTCCATAACAAATATCCACTGCAGTCACACACAGAGTGTTCCTCATACAAAACAGTAATTGTCTTTACAAGCAAGCAAAACTATACCGGAAGTATAAGACCAGATGCACCTTCAATGCTTGAGAGGGACATTTTAAGAGATGTATCTGCATATAAGTGAATGCGAAGTAACGTACTGCTGTGCTGTCTTGGTCAAGTTCAGCAACTGTCGTACAGTCTCTTCAGGGCTCAGATTTACAGAGAGAGTTCAGTGTCTGTTGGTTTCATGGAGAGGAAGAAAAGAAAGAAATGAAAAAATCTTCAAGTACTCACAAGTACGTGAGAAAGCAGCTGTCTGTAGGCTCCTTTGTTCTGGGGGATCTGATAAAAGAAGCTGTGTCCTTTGGTGACACGCCACCTAGCACTGCTCTTTTGCTCCTGTTGTGGATAAGCAAGGACAGTTGTCACTGGATGATCTAACCTGTAGCAGCTCTGCTTTCTTACACAACACCATGGCACTTTCTTTCTTTCTTTCTTATTTTCTTTTCTTTTCTTCTTTTTTTTTCCTTTCTTTTTTTTTTAATGGCATACAGATCCTTTGCATATAGCCGCTCATGCTTCAGAGACAGAACACCATCACAGAGTTTAGGCTAATGTGATAACTCTATTTACATACAGGGCCAGTACTTACTAGCTGATTTCTGCAGGCCGTATCAAAACATTCAGATCGTCCTGTCTCCTGCCTGTGAAATCTATAAAATCTTCCATCAAATCCATAGATAAGGTGGTGAGCCGGGCCCCTGCACTGATTCTGTTCCCTACTGGCCCTGAGGTGTTGTGGGAATCTGATCCCTTTATCTTTCTCAGGGGCTTTCTCTTCAGCCTCACTCTTCTCAGCTCTTGTCCTTGATTTATCTGTAATTGCGCTGGATTTTACCAGGGGACATTTTGCTGGTGGGATAAACCTGTCCAGATGTTGGCATTTACATCAGAGCTAGACGTCTAGACTTAACTCTAGCAGTCAGTGGAGAGAAACAGCAATCTGGGGCATGGGTAATCTCATTTTAAGGTAGATGTTGAAAAGAGCTGAGATGAACCCAGTCCTGCAAGTGCATATCTCTCCATTGCTATAAAGATTGCCAGGAGCATAAGCTCAAACATAAACACCAAAAGTTAGGTGAGATGAAAGTGTGTGGTCCACAAAGCACCTAATACAAAGGCACTTCAATACTCACCAGGCTTTGGGTCTTTTGTAGTGCATGAGGCAATATCTGTGCTGGTGTTTTCCATGATGCGATCAAATAGTAATAGAAAATAAGGGAGAGGATTTGCTGCGAAGAAGTCACAACCGTACACGCCTTGTCTAGGAGTGGTATTCGCTCACATGGCTGAAGAGAGCTAGGCTGGAGCCTCACTCTCAGCAACTTTGGTTCAGGTATTTCCACTGCCATCAGTGGAGTCAGACTGCCCCGTCTCAACAAGGGGAGGAATGGCTCCACAGAAATCTCCCTCTGTGGGAAGCGCTGGTTCTCTGGCGTCACCAAGCAGTGTCAATGTGATGCAGTCTTCCACAATGCTGGCTCACGTTTCCCCAAAGTAATGCAAGGCAATAGATTTCCTCTTCACCTCTAAATTTATACCAAGAAGGTTTATCAGCTCAGTTGCCTTCATCAGCACAGTTTGCAGCTTGTCACTAGCGAGACCACGTCTTGCCCACCTCATGACAGGAGACCTCACACAGACCTCCTCCAACTCATGTACAGAGCAGGCCTTGCCATTACTACCCCCACATGCAGATGGAGAGAGTCCAGCAGCCCTAGACAGGAGACTTCAAGCAAGTAAGGGCAGAGTACTCTCATATTTAGATGCCAGAGTAATTGTAATGCCAGTGTCATGACTGGTGAGAGAATGAAACTGAAAAGCTTTGCCACCCTTGTCTCCAAACCAACCATTTTCTCGCATTCTTCACACTAGAGGACTGAAGAGAAGCACTCGTGCAGATTGTTTCTTTTTTTTCTTTCTTTCACATCAGGGCTGGCTGTCATTTTATCCACATTCCTCTTGAAATTTAGCTATGTTCACAAAACATCA
Organism: Alectura lathami; assembly: GCA_013399715.1. Lineage (NCBI taxonomy): Eukaryota > Metazoa > Chordata > Aves > Galliformes > Megapodiidae > Alectura > Alectura lathami. The sequence goes on along the minus strand of VXAV01005483.1, from coordinate 833,755 downwards.
GGATATCAACAAGTTCATTAAAAACATTACCCCATAACCGAAGAGCCTGGTTCACTGTGAGCACTCTGCTACCCCAAAAGCAAGTTTTCCAAAGATATCTGGGCAAAGAGGGAGGGGTTTTTGTGAGCTCACTCTGTCTTCCTGATCATGTGGAATTGTCTGCGAGATTTTGCACTCTGAATGATCTACTGTCCACTCTTCCACAATTCAATCCTGCTTTAATTTTGCTTGGGTTAAAGGCCTAGTGGAGTCCAAGAATCTGTCCACAATGGCTAGTTACTTTTTTCAGACAGTCAACTCATAAGGAGTAATTTCCAAGTGCTGCCTCTGCATTACAAACTAAGGTTGTTTGTCTTGGTTTCCCTTTTCTTGTTCTCTAGGAACACTTATTGGCAGAAGAGTCTTTGTTTCTTAGAAGTTCATCAGCTCTCACCATCTGTTTCTCCCATGATGTCACCGTTCTCACTTTTGCCTCGTCGTTACTTCCACAGCAATCAATCAGAATCGGATGCCCCCTATGTCTGACCTCCAGGAGGGATTAAAAACCAGAAGAGAAAGGATATGAAGAAAAAAAGGAAAATGGGAATCAAAACCAGGGAAAAAACAACTATTCAAAATCTCTGATTACCTCAAAATGTGATTCATTTTCTAAATTTTTGTATTATGGCATCATCTTTTCAGAATGTTTTCAAGTTGTCTTCCAAAGAAAAACTGTTTGAATTTATAGACTTTATGAGGTAGTAGATAATGTTTCCATAGCGTTTTTAAGAAGAGTGATGTCTCTTCATTCTCATACTCAGCCTCCTGTACCCTAAATATCGAGAGTGTATGAAGTATGGACAGTTCTTATGTCATAAGAAAAAGAGAATAGCACACAAGCATTCTAAGTTGAGGGATTCATTTCTTTTGCTTAATTTGGTGCCTAATAAACATAGGAAAAACTTCTATCTTCATTAACAATTGTCACTTTGTAAATTTAGATACAAGACATCTGTTGGTTCATACATACATCAAAATCAAGGAGAACCCAAATGCAAGAACTTTGTTGTTTCTAGCCGAGAAACAAGCAGACCATTCCCTCTTCCCATTTTTCTTTCTTGTCCTGATCACGCAATGTCAACAAACAAAGAAGGCCATAAACCATTTTGCCTTGGCAGGGCACCTGTAGCATGTGCTTGCTCTTACATAAAACAGAGCTTTTTAGCTGGTTTTTATTGCTCTCTCTGGTATCAAGGTGCCCACAACATTCCAGCCAGGAGCTCTCAGCTGCTTCTGGGGTTGTAACGATGCCAGAAATACCACTGCAAAGAGGAAGATTTCCTCTCCATAGACCAGGAATAATATTTGATGCAGATCCCCAGCTTGCACAGGTTAATGTGACCACAGGCTTCTTCCTCAGCCCCCTGTAGCGTCTATCATGATGAAAGCGTTTGAAAGCGCTTTCTTTGCACATTAAACTTCCTGGAACCAACGGGAGGGCTCAGAATGGCGTTTTGCAATCTGAGCATCCATCTAAGGGGCTGTGATCCTCATGAAGTCCCAGCGCTGCGTATGCTGCATATCTGCGCTAGCAATTACTGCAGACGGGTGCAGCTGAGCCTGATCTCAACGCAGCTGAAGCATGAGTGCTGCCAAGAACAGAGTGTGTTCTGCGCTGTTTTAAGAAGTATGGTTTGTCCTCACTTGCAGGAGCGCTCCTTGTTCTCATTACCTCTCCTGAGGGCCAGAGTCTTTGAGGTAAAGCGAGAGAGTCCTCTCCTGCCTTGTCCACAATGGAAACTACTTGTCTCAGTGTGGGACCTCATTTAACTGGAAATTATTCCCTCTAGATATTCGTCTGTCCTCAGTGGAGGACCTGGTAGATCCCAAAGCTAAGCATTTTCTCATTCACCTTTATGCCTATACACACACACACACACATATTATATGTACATATATATACACAAATTTATACATACATATATGTCCACATATATCCATATGTAACATTTCATCTGTCATCGTGAAGTAACATTTCATCTGTCCTTGGTAATGGACACAGTTTCACCCTCAGACTGTTTCGTGTGTCTTTGATTTTATCCTTTCACCTCCCCAGGAGGAGACTGCCTTTCTCTACAACTCCTGCTTGGGAATCGAGAAGAAGTACAAAGCTTTTTACCTGGATTATGGGTCTGTTTTTTGTGGCATGCCTAGCTCCATGCATCAGCACAAAGATGTTGTTCTGAATAGACCCTCTATAGAGGATTCATTTCTTTAGAGTTAGAGAGAGACCATGGTGGGGCACTAAGTTTTGTGCTTGGTGTTTGGCTGGTATCAGCTGAGCAGAAGTGAAGCTGGGCCCCTGAAAGTGGTATTTGGGATCATTCCGGGAAATGGAGTGATCTGATGATCGCTGTAAACACGTATGAAGAGATGGTGGCTGTGATACTGCACAGTCACCACACTCTCCCAGACGGCCCTTCCCAGGAGTCCAATGTTCCCCTTGCACAGTTTCAAGCAAGACGCCCATCAGTGCTGCCTTCTTCTTCAAACATTACATAAGTGTAACTGATCCCTTCCAGTAGTTCTGGATGAACACACTGCTTCTGAAGGCTGAATCAAAGTGGGCCCCAGTAATCTCCAGCTGCATCAATCTGTTTCCACGTACACATGCTCAGACTCTCCTCCACTTCCCTCTCTCCCTCACTCTTGGTTTCAGCTGCCCTTCCCCTTTCCTTGCCTGCTGCTCTCCACATCTCACATTACCCAGCAATACTCTCCCTCCATCTCCCACCGTTCACCCTTACGCTGTGCGCACAAACAGCAGTGGGTGGAGCGGCTGCTGAAATCTTACTGGATCTGCAATATGGGCAGTGGGCTCCGCATGAACTTCAGAACAACATCTTGAGGGAAATCCTAGAGCCAAGCTACGATGTCAGGATTTTGATCTGTAGCTGAGAAAATGAACCCCTGGCACCAGAGAAGACAAGCAGGGGATGTTGAAAGTGGGCTGTTTGCCCAGAAGTCCCCCTACTAATCCCTGCCTCTGGCTTTGAGGATGACCCAGAGGGAGACTTAATTTGCCTCCAGACGATGAGACGGCTTCAGGAGGAGGAGCAAGGAAGACCTTCAGTTTCTCTTCCTTTGCTTCAATGACCACTTCACTCACCACTGCACCGGCCCAAGTGTCTGCCTCATCAAAAGAAACCAGAGTTCAGTGTCTATTCTGAGAAATACAGATGGGAGTGAAGGAAAGGAGGGGGGAGACCCGTTTCCATGGTTTCAAGCGCCTTCTTTCTTGATGTTGCTTCCCTCCTCTTCAGCAGTTAATTTCTTTGGTTCGGGGGCTCAGGCCAGCCCCGCCTGCTCCCCAAGGTTTCTTGCACCATGACAGGGACTTTTGCACCTTGGCAAGTCCTTTGCTGAGAGGACCAGGCAGCACAGTGAGCAGTCTGCTCCTGCTCATGCCAGGGCAGGCTCTGCCACTTGTTACAGCCTGCCCTGTGTTTCCAGGTCGCTCTGTCCCACCGCTGCTTCCTCCTGCAGCTCTTCAAGCAGCCCCTCACACAAATGAGGCCTCAGCTGCCCTGAACCATGGGGGCTATAGTAGCCAGGATAAACCTCCCTCTCTCCTTTTCCCAAGGCAGGAGATTCTTTGCAGCCCCCATTTCTCTTCCTTAGCAGCATTGAAATACCCCGGCAACCTCATATTTCAAGGAGAGCAGCTCATAGATCTAACTTCCTTAGAGGCTGCATGCAGTTAGGTCCTGCTGGTAGCATGCTGAGTGTGCCTCCATGCCATGCCATCCATCCCTGCCAGCCCGTGGCAAAGCCTCTTGCCTCTACCTCCCAGGCCTTCCCTCAGTCCTTCCCTCCCAAATCCCTCTCTGAGCAGATCCTCCCCACAGGCCAGAGGCAGACGTCCCCCCTGGAGACTCTGTAAAGGAAAAGAGCCAGCTCAGAGAGATCTTTTGTATTGCCCTGAGCCCTGAATTTTCCTGGGAACACCTCCTACTTGCTGTTTCTATGAAGAAATGAATGTAGCAAAGCTTAGAGTTGGGCTCATGGCTACAAGTCCAAACACAAGAAAAGAGAAAGCAGTACTGAAAAGCTAGATACCCTAGCATTAAAATATGAAAAGGATTAAGCTTATCTTCTCCTTAGGAAATAGAGAAGAAGTGGGAAATGGCAGTGTAAGGGGCCTACAGTTGAACAAGCTTTGTTTGCAGGATAAGTGGCTTTTATTCCTGGTAAGGAGAACTAAACCGTGTTTACAAATAATGCTGACGGTCCAGCCCTGACTGTGCTCCAAAAATGCCCCATCCCTACTCCTGGATTGCCTCAGCACTGTGTCCCCAGAGGCAGGGAGAAGGAATAAATCAGAGCAGCAATCCAGAACATGACACAAAGTTTTGAGCAATATTTTCTTGTGCCTTGTGGTACGTAGAGGGCTGCTGTCCCCACATCCCACTGGCAATTGCTCTGGTAACAAAAATATTATTGTCTGCACTGTGATGGACAATAGAGACCCCTCGGTCTCATTGTTTCAGAGTCGGGATTTAGCCCAAGTATCCTTACCACGCCTCTGCCTCTGAACGGTGTGATTCAGTGACTTGGCTGTGGGCTGGAGAGTCGCTCCCTCCCATCTGCTGCACGGCTTGGCCCGTAGGTGGGACAGAGGTGATGTGAGAGCCCTTGAGCTGGCCTGCGGGACAAGGGCAAAAATCACATCCCTGCAGCAGATGGTGCTTAGGAGCCCTTTGGGAGGAGAGTGGTTAAGAGGTGACTGGTGCGCCGCTTTTGTCCTCCTGCCCAGTCCGTGGCTCTGCTGCTGCGGACTCCTTCATCCCACAGCCAAGAGTTCCCAGGTCCTGTGTCTTCTGAACCCTAGAGGGTACTAGAGAGCAATATTCAGCCTCCTGAGAAGCAGGCTACTTGCCCGTGGTCCCGGTGGTGTCTTTCATGAAAGTAGGAAGCAGCGTTGTGTACCTTGGAGGAGCTTTGGAGACACCAGGGCCTGAGCATCTCCCTTAGTCACCACTGCTCTCTGAAGGATCCCCAGCAGGGACTGCTCAGTGCAGGGAACATAATGCAAAGCCTTGCAAAGGATGTACTTCCCCCTAGATGCCCATAAAAGGGTGCTAACTCATGCATGGTCACCAACACCCCAACTTTAATGACCAGGAGTCCCTTCGTTATTACCGCCTCTGCTTTACAGGTAATGCAGGACAGGTTGCTCAGATACCGTGGCAATGTGGGCCATAAAAGAACACGACTCGAGGAGACTAAGCAACCTGTACTGCGTTACTCCACACCTCCAAGCAGTGAATCCACATACCCCGGCATGGAGGAGAGCACACAGTGTGAGCACATACACTGCCCTGCCTGGAATCGTAATGCAGAATGGGATCATCCCAACCCTTCCCATCTAGGCACTCATCCAAATTTTAAATGTTCTGCGAGTTCAGACACAAGAGAAACATTTCTGCCCTTTCTGCTTTGCCCTGTGATGAGTGAAGAAGAGCAGTAGAGTCTGGGTGGAAAGAACATCAAGAGGACCCCACCAAATGATGTCCTTGAAAATAATGACCAGTCTTGGTGACTTGTTTCTCCCTCTTGGGCCACACAGAGGCCTGATGCCAATAAAGCCCTTCTGCTCCCAGAGGAAGGAACATCTCTGTCTCCTGACAAGCCGAGGTGCCAGCTGTTGGCAGTGCTGAGGAGCACGCTGGCTGTTTGCCAGCTTCTTGAGGTTGGCACATTAATTACACCTAAACGTATAGAATGTTTGGATCAGATCTAACCGCTCACAGCTATAACTTTCTATTTGGACAGCAAAAGCGTGCAGAGGTTCACAATGCATGGAGTGAAATAGAATAAGCTTTCAGAGCAGCAGGAGAAAAAGCCTAAAGAACATCCTAAAGAACTAGAGTGAAGAAAAGTGTGCCCTTCTTATCTCTTAGTTCATTTTAACTTGGTGGAACTGACATGCATGCCATATTACTGAGCCTGTCTGGGACTCTTTTTGGAGATCACTTCTTACAGGTGAGAATTTCTTGTTCACAACCTCTCTCCCAGCCTTGCAGAGCCATATTTCAGTGATGCCTGATGTTGTTCCCAGGAGCCAGAGACACACAATAGCACAATATTAGGAAGCAAAGAGGGGTCTCATCTGATAGCGTTTCATAACATTCCTTCATCCCTTCTGGATCTGAATTTATCAGCTGCAGATCTTAAGGCCCTCTTCTTGTCCATAGTCTGCACTACTCAAATCTCTCCTGGCTGTTCTTCCTGCACGGCCATGGGCTCTTCCATATTCCATGCTAACAGCAAATTTGATCCTGACATCACTTGCACCAAGAGCCTGTATGAAAGGCAGAAATGTGAGAAGGCTTGTGGTGGGCACAGTTGTTTGTAGGGTAGCTGACTGAAAACCTTTTACTAAGATGTAGGTACAAGATTTTCAAGAAGGAAAGGCAGGTCTCCTGACCAAAGCCAGGAGATGTCTCCTTTCTGTGACCTAAAGCAATGATACAGAAGTTCTGGATGGTCTGATTTGTTACTTCTTTCACTGCTCAGATGAATCAGAGAAATAGGATGTCCACAAATATGCCCATAAACCACGTCAAATAATGACAGCCAGACTGAAGCCCTCCTACATTTCTACGTGTCTATCAGTCAGCAGGCACTGATAATGATGCAGGGTGGGGTCCCTGCAAGACCTCATTCCCATCTGAAAACACTAACAAAGGGTTCAGCCTCGAGTTGGAAATGGATCTGCAAACAAGGTGAACTCGTTGTGTCACTGAACAGATCTAAATCGTTCAGCAAAGCAGCCTGCATGTTCCCTGTGCTCCTAAGCATAACTGGTGCTGCCATCTTGATATTTCCTGAGAGTTTGAAAGAAAATGAGAGCCATCATTCTACAGAAGTCATTTTGGAAAAGAAAAAAAAAAGTGCAATGTTTTCCTTGTCATCTTGCAAGCAAGAACCGAACTAACTACATCTTTGGCTTTGAAATTTGAAAACTGACTGTACAGGAGAGCTGAAGTGCCTGTGGGGGGAAAAAAAAACAACAAACACAAAACAAACAGATCACAACACACCTTGTCATCTTCAGGCACTGCAATCTTTCATCACTAAAAAAGTATTTTTTTTAATTTCTGAAGCACATCAAATTTTACCAAATATCAGGGAAGCTCCAGATACTCACTGACCATTCTATTTACTGAAAAAAAGCATGACGGCCATGATCACCTCTCTGTTACCGGGCAGACCTCACTGCATAAGCAACCATTGAGAATTTACTGTTTCTCCCATACACCCGCCTGAAGGACTGTATTCTTGTTTGTAGCCACCTGGATGAACTCAGATTGCATCCACACCACAGAAGGGAAGCCTGGCCTGGAAGAGACCTGAACCCCCCCAGACTCCCAGCCCTGCTCCACGCAGCCGTCCCCACCCGCAGGTGCAGAGCACGCACGCGACCACACGCAGCACATCCCGAGTCAATGAAACCACACCACAGGCAGGAGGAAAACCAGGCGGGCACCAGACAGGGTTGGCCGTGCGCGCAGGCTCAGACCTGAGCACAACTTCAGGTGGTACATCCCTGATGAAACCACAGAAGAGGCAGCAGCTATTCTGGCAGCAGCAATCAAAGCCCAAGTTTCCAGTAGGCTTTTAAAAGTGTCAGACCTCCTGCGCTGGCCCAGAGATGAAGGCCATTCAGAAGCTATTTATTGCGCTTCAGGTTCTGTTTTCACTCCATAAAGAAAATAAATGTTTTGGCCATGAACACAGTCAGTTGTTTGGCTTTTGCTATGCATACGCAGGGAAACTTCCTAGTAACATCTTGCACTGTCATCAAATACCACAAATTTGTTCCTTTCCACTGAGTTAGGCTTAGGCTTGAATTCTGGATTCATAGACTTTGAACTTGACTCAGGGTAACATTGTTTTTATCTGAGGTCCACAGTCTCTTAAGGCCATGGAGGGCCAGCCAGAACATCTAGTCTGACTTCCTGCTGCCTCTAGGCCACAGAATCCAGCAGTTCAAGAGCTGTGCTTGGTGTCAGCAAACCTCTGTTAGCAGTGCCAGGAGAAACCCCAACATCTTTGTTTTTCAGTGAAGAGGAAGTCCAGGCTTTAACTTGCTGTTTTTTTTCAGATACAACTTTGAGAGAGGGTGCTGCACAGAGGCAGAAGCATGGTACACCCTCCATCACTCCGGTCCTTACATCCCGCCCAGGTGAGGACAGACCAGATCATGTTCTCCTGGGCCTCAGTATGAGCTCAGAATGAGGCCTCTGGAGCCAGCCGTGCTGCCACGTCTGCTGCACTGTCACTGGAGCACTTCCCTGCCTCTCGCCCCCACTCTCTCCACCCCATCCTTGAATTCAGAAGCACAAATTACACCTGAAAAAACATTATTTCTAAGGGCCAGTTATCCACCCCGATAGAAAAGGCTGAGCTCTCTGTGTAACTGCAACCAAGAAACTGCGTAGTAAAAACTGAGCTCATTCATAAAGAGAAAGAAAAGGAGCAGCTGTGTGCAAGGAACAATTCACAGAGCACAGCTCCAGCAGCCCTGGCCCTTCAAACCCTCTGCAGACCTTCACTTCAGCACCAGTCTACACAGGCTGTTCCCAGGAAACCTGCATGGGAGGACAGAAAGGAAGGTGAGATGATCGACTCCCCTCTCGGGTTTGAAACAGCAAAGACACAATGATTTATGAGATACTTTCCTCTTGCTTTCACCATCTTCAGAAATTCAAACTCCCTAGCTGGTATGAATACTTATGGCCAAATTCCTGTGGGAAAAATTCTTGCTGAGTCAAGCTGGTAGAAAAACAGAAATTCTGCTTTATGGGAAATTCCAGAACCTCTGTTTTCTCCCAAAATTAATTGGAAAAGTCAGAAATCAAAACTTTCTGCCGAATGACATTTCCAAGCATTTTGTTTGAATATTTGGACAGAAAGATAGGCCAGTCTGCATTTTCCAAGTCACAGCTTTCTGAGACGTGCGCCAAGTATAAAACCTTTGGACATTTCTGTGCTGCAATTCCCAGAGCCACACCACACCACAGTAAACAAGTGCAGCGTTATCAGAGACAGCACTCCTAGCAGCATCAGATTGCCCTGCAGAAAACGCAGTGTCTCTGCAGGGTATGTCTGTGACCTTCCCCTAGCAGGCACAGTAGGTTGAAGGGAGATTCCTTTCCTGGCAGGGCCATTTGTTGGGCTCTCTTCTGCTATCTCTGCAAGGTGGAAGTGTGTTTATATTGTGAGTACTTTCTCCTTCCACTGTCATTACCTCTCCCACTCACTGTGTGTGTTCCAGTGACGTGCAAAGGAAGTTACAGCTGACACAGGAGAGGGACAGGCTTTTAAGACGCTCCCCAGAGCCTTGAAACAAAGGCTGTTACAAGGAACTCTCTGTGCTTCTTCCAGTGCAGAGAGTGTACGCACACCCACATGGCAGCTCCTGAAGCCTGAATTGTGCAATCCCGTGCAGCACCAGTAAGGCTTTGAGCAAATAGTCCTGAACACTCACTGCACTGAGATCACGAGGCTGAGTAAGAGTGACTTCATCCCTGCATCCTTTCACTTCATCACGTAAGGGAGTAACGGTCAGCAGCAGGCGGCTTCACGAGGTGCTGCTCAGAGGACATAGCGTTTCCAGGGTAGTAGCGCATGGGACTGCAGCCTCCGACACCCAGGATGGAACTGGGATGGGAAAAAGGGCAGGGACAGACCAAGGCTTGGCATCACTCTTCTGGGTCAGAGCTGCATGGGCTTTCCCTAAGTCAAGCCAGAATCAAGCAGAGATTTCATTAAATAAGCAGTCCCAGGACAAGGCTTCTCCAAGTGCCAGGACACCACAAAGGATGATTTAACAGGAGTGTAATTGTTCTGCTAAATCCAACCAGCACCTCCTGCTTCCAGATTGCTTAGAGGCATATTTGTAACAGCGGCAAATGCAGGCACTGAGAGTCACACTATGCGGTGCCCGGAAAACTAAGCAGTGAATTTACCAAGGACTGAGCAGAGCACAAAGGAAGTGGTGTACGGGGGATCTTCACTGGCAGATGGGAACAAAGAGTGTAACAAATCGCTTCAAACCCCTCACAGAAATCAGAGGACAGAAGGGCTGCAAGGCATAGACATGGAACACATGAAAACAAGGTGAGCTTAGGAAACAAGGTACCTGGATTCGATTTTCCTGAGCTGGAGCATGAAGCTCCCCTCTCGTAAAGGTGCTGTATCCTTCACAGAGCCCATGCACCCACAAAAGAAGAAACATCGGACCTCTCCACTGGGCTACCATGAGAACACAACTACAAGAAGGGATTTGCAAATATTGCTGTCAAGATGCTGCAGGATTACACACACAAGTCCTGATTCTGCTATCTGCCTGCTCTTCCTGCAAGCCTGGTTAACTCGCAGGGGCTCACAGTGGGCGCTGAAGTTGACTTACAAATTGCCCTTCCTAGCTGGACCGGGGCCAGCCTTGCACCAGCAAATTCAGTTTGGGGGAGTGACTTCTAGCAAGGCTTAAATGGGCTGGAAGAGAAGAGGTGTGAAACTTCCTAAAAGCTTCATTATTCTCACTAATTCCCCCAGACAGGAGAACCAAAGGCCAAGTGACTTGGTCACACCCCTCCTCCTGTCTTATTCCCTGTTCAGGAAACAGAAACAGCAGTGTGCTGCAGTGGTGAGAGTGACCCGTGGTTGCAAGGTTACTGAGATTAGTGGATAGTAGGGGATAGCCAGGAAGCTTTCACAGAGCTAAGGGGTTTCTGGTGACATCGTGCTACCACACCTGCAATCAGACAGGGTACAGGGGAAGAGGGAATATAGCAGACTGGCACTCACGTGGTGCAGAGGGCTAACACCAGGCTACTATGCCATCTTAGCTCCCTTTAAATACATTGGGAATGATTTGGACGTGAGATTCCAGCAGATTCCAGCCTGCTGTTAGTTTTTCTGCACAGAAGTGAACTCCCCAGCACCACCACCCAAAAATAGATTGTTATAGAAAAGTTTCCTGGTTCTGCTATCAAACCCCATAGGGAGGTCAAACAAATTATAGCAGGACTGACAGCATAGTGCGAGAGTCAGACTTTCCCCAGCTCCTGCAGGAGCCAGGCTTTATGATGAGCAAGGTTTATGGTAGCAAGGGTCCATCTGCACAGCCGTGTGAACCCACACGCTCTATATTCCAGGACCCCTCCCAAGTTATCTGACTTTTCAAGATAGGAGTTGTGCCTTGCTGGCTCCTCTCTGTGCTTTTGGGGGCTTATCCCACAGTCCTGAGTGCTGTGCAGAAAACTGCATGGCTCAGCAAACCCTTTCCCAGAGAACTGGGAGGATAGACATCTTGTCTGATGCAGGGCAAGGGGGTGGATGACAGGCTAAACCTTGGAGGACTAGCAGGGGCTAGCCTGCACCCTCATTGCAGAGCGGTTATGTCAGCAGCCTTGGGGTTGTACTCTAGCCCACCTCCTGGGCCAGCCAGCCAGCTCAAGTCAAAAAGCATCTCTGATTTATAGGGATGTGGGTGTGGATAAGATACAAGTTACCAGCAACACTGGAGTTTTAATCTTATTAACTTCGCAGCGAACATCCACCCTAAGCAGGGGGGCCAGGGAGGCAGGGTGCTTGTAACAGAGAAGTAGGGCAGCCAGGCTTGTAGTTCTGGTCCAGTTGTAGTCTTCCCACTCTCTTCCCTCCACCCCGCACACTGAGCAGTCCTGAGGCCACCTGCACAGGGTGGGAGCAGGTCGTGGCTTTCCTTCCAAGTTTCCAGGACAGGAGATGTCAGCAGCCAGACCCCCTCCCCGTGGCGCTCATCCCTCCTCCACCTCCACCCCAAGACCCCGCAGCTGGGCCCAGAGCACGCAGCCAGAAATGGGAGCTGTCAGCGCAATCACTGTGGGTTTCACAACCTCCTATTACTGCAGCTTTACGGTTTGCTTGCTCTGTGTGCCAGCATATGTGGACACATGCTCTGTGTCTGTGGAAGTATGTGCACCCATACGCCGTGTTACCCACCTCCTTCAGCACAGGGGAACACCAGGCCAGAAAAAGGTGGTGCTCACAGTTTGGCAACTGCACGTTTTGTGGTCGCTCTTTGTATCAGATGGGCATGGGAAATTCCTGCTAGACTCTGGCAACGAGTCTCTCCCTTGGCTAATTTTTAATGGCAAAGGTTTTGTAATCACCATCCGAGCCTGAGGAGCAGAAATTCCTGAGGGGTAATTGGCTTTGTCGGTCTGTTGGGCGCACTCAGTCTTGATCTCTTCAATTACTGTACGCATGTACCTACTTTCACACTGACACGCCGGCGAGGACAAGCCTGCTGGCTCATGGATGGGTGCGTGTCTTCAAGCAGCACAACCGCCCTGGCAGCTAATGCAGTACACGAGACTAGCAACACACACTGGGCTCAGCTTGGTGACAGCCGTTTCACGAGCAAGATCACAGAAGGGACGGGACAGACAGGGACAAGGGGACAAATACAGCAGGCCAGTAGCCAGTCTTCTTCTACCACTTTGCCTCAGCTCACTGACAACAGACTTTGCCTGCTGCCACTGACAGCACCTTGTTCTCCTTTCCAGTGAGGCCTTCTTCACGCTGAAAATGCTGTAGCAAACCCTCCCCATGGAGACACAGCTTCCACTGCCCTTGCCAGGGTGCTTTACTCCTGATTAATTTGCTGCCAGCAGAAAAGCACATCATCTCAAGGCTCTTGCCAGCATAGCTGCATCAATGGGAGGGACAGGATGAGTTTTTCTTTCCTTAATTAATAGGGTTATACAGGCAAAAAATTTTTGGGAATGGATCAGGCTGATGACCCCTTAATGCTGCCTCATCAGCACGCAGCATTTAAAGGATGCATATGACATTGAAGCATGCTTTGAAGCCCCTCCATGGGGCCCGAGAGGGCCTTGCATAGGCACAAATCTTCAGGCCCAGCATCCATTGTATCTCATTACATGCTGAACACCAGTGAGGCCTCAAGCACAGCAAACGAGGCCAATGTACACATGGGTTATCCTCCTCTCCTGTTCACTATGGTGTGACCGGCACGTTCCTCCGCACCATCTCCCGTCCACATCTGTCCCGGTCATGCCTCACCTGTCCCATGTGCTGCTCCTGGCCCTCCTCATCCTTCCCACCCTCTCTCTGGGGCAGTCTGTCTGCCTTTCCCCCCAGACCACTGGTCTGCCGTGCTCTCCCCTCCGCCAGCAGCCGGCGGGTTGTTCCCCCGCGCTGCTGGAGTTCACCACAGGCAACTTTCACTCCCACGTCTCCTCTAATTGCGGTCGGCACCCCCCGGGCTGGGGGGGCTCATAAATACCGCGGTCTTGTGAGGGAGTCTCCCAGCCAGTAATTGACCAAACTTTCCAGATGCGCTTTCAGCAAGAAATTAAAAAGCAATGTGACCCTTGTCAAGGGCACAACACCCCCCGCAATGCAAACACCCTCTCCCAGGAAAACCCCATCCTTGCAGGCCAGCAGGACTGGATGGAGCTGCAGTGGCAGAGGTGCTGGGGGGCCATAAATCAGGCTTCCCCCCAGCCCCTTATCAGTGCTACGCAGCATTGAGGCTGATGCAGGAGGGAGATAAGGGGCCACCGGGGCAGGCCTGGCTCCCTGAGAGCCTGCAGGCAGGTGGGTCCGGCCGGTGGCTGCCCAGCCGTGCTCAGTGCTCCTCTGTGCCCAGCTTCTCTCCGCCATCACAGCAGGCTGCTCAGCAGGCCTGGTGGCCTAACCTGGGCTGGCCACCGCTTCCTTCCTTCTGCTGCCATGCACGGCGCTGGTCCAAGTGGGCCTGCCTCTCTCCCCTCAGGGTCTGCAAGATGTGGCACCTCATGGCTCTGCGAGAGGTTGAGGAATTGGGACAGCAGTGGTCAGGGACTGCACGGGATGCAGGGCCAGGAGGCAGAGTCCAGGCATTGATGGCAGAAGTCCTCATCAGTGCTGCCTGACATTATTGCTTGGGGCCACCCAGGGCCAGGGCTGAGGGGCTTTCCAAGGGGCACGTGCCCTCTGTGTGCTGGGCTCCTGTGACCCCTCGCTCCCACCAGCACAGTGGCTGCCAGCACAGAAATGACAGTCTCCAGCTGTCAGGCATGCAGGTGGGGTGGGGGATCCCTGAGGGGAGGGTGTCCTCAAGCAGCAGGGAGAATGGGAGAGGAGAAATGCAACGACTCCTGTGGCAACCACTCCGTTGTGAGGAGAGTGGTGGAGGGGTTCCCGTGGGGCTTAAAGTGCCTCAGGAGTGCCCACGACGCACAGCACCCAGAGCAGGCACAGATAAGTGGCTGAAAGGTCTCTCACCCTGCTGATCCCATTTCCCTCCAATAGCTCTAAATCCATCACTTAAAAATTCAGCGCTCTTCTGCTGGAGCGCTGGGTGGCCCACAGGATGAATGGAGCTCTTCACCCCTGGGGCAGCAGGAAGACTCCAGCAAACAGGGCCAGGAAGGTGCTGGCATGTTAGCACGTAGCTAGGTTATAATTTACACGCATACGCCATATGCTGACTCCCATTAGCATCTGAGCTTGGACGGCGTTCAGTCTCCTTTCACCCCTGAAGGAAATGGCCTCACTAGAAAGCACTGGAAGGCCTGCATGGCCATGTTTGCCTGCAAAACAGAGGCAGCTATGCAGAGACCAAAGACGACACTGAACATTAGGTTCGTTTCTCCTTGGAACTGGAATTGGAAGGACAGCACTTTGTGGTGGGCAGTCTGAAGCTGGCCAGTTTCCCTGAGGTGATGCAGCACACAAACTGTTACTGACTGCAATTTCAGTGACCTCAGGTGGCATGCAAGAGGGATCGTTGGGGTTTGCGTATTTAAAATAACACCTATGAGAGATTGCTTAAGGGTCCAATAAAGATCAATTAGCTGGTAGAAGAGAAGTCTTTAACTGCATGGCTAGTCCACATTAGACAGGACCTTAGAGGCATTTAAAATGTGATTGAGTCTGTGCTGAAGTGTGGCCCTACTGTTGTCACTAGCAGCATTCACAAGGAGTGTGACAAATACTGTCCCCTCCTGCACTCCTCAATGCAACCATTTTGGAAGCTCCAAAGAAGGTCAGTAATGTCCCCGATGGTGCTCTCAGCTACACAGGAGGGCTTTGCCCCAGCAGCTGGCCCACACCTAATACCTCACTCTCCCAGCACTCTGGAAGGCCACAGTCCCATCCTTTTACTACCATGTTTCCACCATCTCCACTTAATGAGTGCCGTAAAGCCCAGCGCAGGGCCCCAGATGGAGGGCGAGGGGGGAGGAGGGGTGCTGAGTCTGTATATTCTTCCAGATCTCCAACATACGCACTCCTCCACGCAGAAATATCCCTGCTCCTATCAGCGGTTTTGGAGCTGACGTCCTTTGTGACGCAGGTGAGGTCCTGCTGGGGCCACCAGCAATGAGCTCCCCCCACCAGGCTCCTAGATCTGGTTTGCTCCAGCTGGGCAGACCTCTGCACACTTCATGCTGACCCTGGTGCTTGTGGGACACTGCCAGGTCCTGTTGGCTCACTGAAGGTCAGGGCTGGTGACACAGGGAATCATCGCTGATGTAGACCCACCCAGAGAGCTGCCTGTTGAAATGCTGCTTCGCTGCCCCCATCAGCCAGCATTTTCCCTCCTTTGGGCTCCTAGAAGGCTGGTCTGATGAAAACCCTTGCTTGCCCTCTTAGCCAGCATTTCCAAGTGCTGAACCCAGGTCTTCAAGTGTTGAAAGCACTGCAGCTGCCTGACTGGCACCTCAATCAATTTGTCACAAGGAGGGTATACAGTAGCGATGGACTCGGGCTTGCCATAGTTGCTCCAGGCAAGGAGCAAGACTCAGAAAGGAACAGCCTCAAAGGCATCCTCCCTGTCCTGCCAGCGTATACCTACTGTGGAAAGGTGTTTCCAGAGACCCCCCTCATTCCCTATCATGATTTGACCAAACGTGGGCCTTTAAAATGGAAAGAAATGTGAGCAGGCACTTCACGGTAGGCAGCGGGGCCAGGATGACAGAAGTTCATCCAGTGATTGCCTTAAACTGAGGTGCTGAAATCCTCTAATGCCTTGATGTATAGGCTCAGAACTCTCTGACTAGGTGATGAGCTAAATTCCCTCATCAGCCCTGAGCTGTGGCCTCAGGTCAAATGCAACCTCTACCACAGTGACAGAAGCAGCCTCTGCCCCCCTCTGACTCCCTTTGTGCGCTCCTTCCTTCCTTCTTTTCCTGCCCAAGCACCCCACTCACCTTGTACCCAGAGCTCTTCCCTGCCTTGCACTAGTGCCCAACAGCAGGGACAAGCAGGGGATGAGACATGAGCTCAGCTTATCTCTGCCAGGGGGAATTTCTCACCTCGGCTCCATTCTGCTCAGCTGCCCTGGAATCAGCCCTGTCGCCAGAGACAGCGTCTGGCCTGCTGTGTTGACAAAGTCACAAGAGATGTGGAGTGCACATGGAGATCAAGGCAGGGCTGACACAGGCTTTAAGCCTGTTCCCACTGCTCTGCTCATCAGAGAAGAGAGGCGGGGTGGGGGTGGGAAGGGAGAAGAGTTGTCTTCTGCACAGCAGAGCCTTGGCTCTCCTGTTCCCCCAGCCCAGCTGCTCTCAGCCACTCACACTTCCAGGCAAGCAGAGGCAGCACGGGGTTGACAGACAGAGGCATTGCTCTGTGACCCTCGCAGAGACAGCAGAAGAATTCTTCCTCATAGCCAAACAGTGCTGTCAAACTGCTGTGTGTTCCTGTGTCAGAAACACCAAGTGTTGGCTGTGCTTTGCTCCCAGACTCGGTGAAGCAGACTCTTCTGGACAGGCATCCACGGAGTACGTTGTCTCCTTCCTCCTCCTCTGCTCTCCAATTGCACACCTCTTCATCTGAATGATTCCTCCTCATTCAGATGCTTATCTGCTGAGTTTGGCATCAGCCCTCAGATCTGAGCACTCTGCCCACGATCCTGCTGCACCCCCTGTTTGCGAAGGATCTTGATGATGTGCACTGCAACTCCCCGGCAGAGGAGGACAAGTTAGCATTTGCCTGGTAGTTTTCACCCAGACACCGTTTAATACATTGCAAGTGCTCATCTGTGCCTCCCTTCAGCACGAAATTCGCTTTGCCAGGAGGGGGTTGCCTGTTCCCAGAGGCTGGGACCAGTGCTACTACAGGCCCTCCTGAGCACTTTGCGCCCTGCTTTTTGGGTGTTGGGGCTTGAGAGAAGTCAGGAGGCCAAGTGGTTCCCCAGAGCTGAGGGCACTTCCCCAGCCCTAACCGACTGCGCTGAGAGCCAGGCAGAATCAGCCTGGGTAGCTGCCCTGCAGGGCTCTGACACCGGGCAGCGCAGAGGGGTGTTTTGGCCAGCGCTGTTCTTGCTGCTTCAACAGCTGGGATGAGTTAGCAATGCTAACAAATGTTCAATGCTGGTGTAACGGTGGCTATACTTCCTACTATAGAAATATTGCTTAAAAAAAAACCCATACCCCTACATGTCTCAATTCTACTGTGAGTCTGCCAATAACAGAGGCCAGCTTTGCCAAAAATAGCTGGATTTTTAGCAGTGCCCAGCTCCCACCGAGGACAATAGCAAACCCGATCCCCTGAAGAGCAGCTTCAGCAGAGGTGCTGAAAAGCCGTGCAGCAGCGCAGCTGCAGGATACCGCACCGGGAGAAAAGGCCTGGCAGGTCTTCCCCTCTGCTAACGCTCTGTCTCCACCTTTGTGTTGCAAAAACAAAGAGGTTTGGGCGTGATCCCGCCCCGCGCCCAGCGGCGGCTTCGGTGGTTGCGTGCACAACGTGCCCGCTCCTGGTGCTGCTCATGGAGGAGGAGGGTGCTGGGGCCCTGGGCATGCTCCCCAGCTCCCCAGGCACCGTGCTTCTCCCTCTCCAAAGTGCACACGCCCGCTCCGCCGCCCCCTTGCCGGCAGTGGGGCGGTTGCTGGAGTCTTTGCCACGCTGCAAGCCAGGCTGGGTGAGGAAGGCAGGGCTCTTCCCAAGGTGCCCGGCTGCCTCCTACTGTGAAATCACGGAGGAGATGGATGCAGATGAGCACGTAGGGCAGAGGGAGGGACACTGTGCTGTCCCAGCTTGACTAAAAGAGCTTACAGCTTACAGCTAAACCTGGCCTGACCTCCTCCAGGATCATCCCAGGGAGCCAGGCTCTTCTTCTCCAGCTTTGCTTTTCTCATTTTATATTCCTGACCTTTATAGCAAAATCCAAGCAAGCCCCTCAGGCTAGAAATCAGGGGGCTGCAATTTTCCTCTGCGGTCTGTGGAAGCCAAGAACAAGGAGAGGCACGTACTAATCCGTGCTGCTGCCTAGCGCAGACAGGGCCCAGGGTCCCACCACCAAAACTAAAGGGAGGCTCACGTCTACGCGATGCAGAACATCAGGCGTCACAAGGACAAACAGAGTGGAGGAGGAAGAGGAACAGCCTGACACTGCACACTCACATGTCCCCAGCTAACAGCCACTAGCAGAGCAAGCTGAGAAGATCCCAGGCCAGGAGGAACAGAGCTAGAGCAGCGTCTCCATCCAATTTGGCTCCCAGGCTGAGAAAAGGAGCCTGTAGTAAGCACGCTGGCAAAGCCTGCCAGAGCCAAGCTACACAGCAACATTAGCTGTCAGAAGCAAAGCCTCTGGGCTATTCTATTTTTTTTTTTTTTTTCAAGTTTTGCTCTGCTTTTTCCAAACTCCAGTGTCTGGCAAGCATTCTGGACAGCCTGGTAACTGTGTGCTAAGTTTGGCCTGAAAGCATATAATCCTAATGAGAGTAGAAAGACCTGACTCCCTCCGGGAGCTCCTGCTCTGCTTCAGATGATCCAAGACTTACCAAGCAGTTTTGAAACCCATCCATGACTTCTGGCCCACTTTCTGGTTGCTGCTGAAGAGGGAGGACTGTGTGCACACTGGGGAGGGGGCATGGGGCTGGGCGGGAAAGCAGAGGGTGTTCAAGGGGAGCAGGGTGTGACAGGCAGGGGTCTGGGCAGCTGAGGTGGGCTGCAGGAGATCGTGAGTCAAGAAGTGTCCGGGGGAAGGAGAAGGGAGGATGAGGGGTGTAGGACAGGAGAGAGATAGGAAAGCCCCTGTTAGGCTGCATGTGTGCCCCCTGCACACCTGTGTTGGGGCTCACATCTCTTCATCTGCCCGCCTGGCATGAGACCCCTGCACCTTGTCGTACTGTGAATGCCTGCCCCAAAGGAAGGGGTTTCGTAAGGCTGGAGAGGCTCCAAGGGAGGACGTGCTCTCATCCCAGCCACCGTCCACTTTACGCTGGTTTTGCTGCATCTCAGAGAGGAGCAAATTACGTGCTTGTCTAGGCAGGAAGACTACTCTGTGTGTAAACAAGTAGGGGATGAAAACGGCCACAGCCACTACCAACACAACACAGGAGCTCGTGAAACTGTTGGAGGATTGCCCTTCACCACCACCCTGGTTAAGAAGAGAAATACCATGTCCTTTAGCAGAGATACTTGAGGTTAAGGAGCACAGAGAGGCCATGAACGATGAAGAAATAACACTGCCACGCAGGTATTAGTGCTAGCTCATGATATCACATGAACTGAGACAAAGGGGAAACCAAAGAGTTGGGAATGCAAGTCCGATTAGCAATTGGAGAGAAAACAGCAGAGTCCCTCTGTGCAGCCCTCCTCCCTTGTCGGATCTAATACTGCCTGGGTTACAGGCGTGCTGCTGGGGCAGCACTGCACAGTCAAAATCCCGGTGCTACACCAAGCAGCGTGTGTGCCACGCTGCTGATGCAGAGCAGGCTGTTGCTCCCATAGGCACAACTGGCAATTCAGTGCCTGATCTGTCAGCATTTTTTACACATCTGGCCGTCCCACTGCTGGAGCGCCTTATGCGGAAAGCCAACTGCAATGTATTTCACAGTCAGTGCAGAGGCACTCACCTGCCTGCCAGCTGCTTCCTGCTGCTCTGCCAGCTTGCTTAAACACTCCGTCCTTGTGAACAGCAGGCCTTTTTGACACCAGTCAGCAGCACTCATCACTGTTCCTTAATGACTTGCTCTATGGGAGCTGCTTGCTCCGAAATACAAGGCAATGGACTGCCCTCCCCACTGTCTGCAGGCTGCACCAGCCTGCCGGAGGCCCCAGCCCCACTGCCTGCTCCCCGCGCTCCTGGCAGCTGGGAGGTGAGAGGCAGCATCTCATCCTATGCAAGCTCAGGGCTGGCAAGGCCAGGGGTACGATCAAGCTGTACCCTGGACCATCCTGTGCCAGCCTTCTTAGCATCCTCAAGGTCATACACACATCGCTCATGCTCTTAGCTTGGTCCCAGGCAAAGCCTCTGATGATGATGTGCTCTCATGCGCGGCACTCACAGGCGATGGAAATGGTCTCATTAAAATAGCTGTAGGCAGAATGAAACACAGCCTCTGGCAGGCCTAGTCTCTGGGCTCAAACAAAAAGAGGCTGGCAAAAGGCAGCCAGCCTGGCACACGGAGCCACCTGATAGCTCTGAATGGCACTGGGAGGGAACATCCCGCTCACTGCTCCAGGGACCAGGCTCGTCCCAGGCCAGGCAAAGTGCTCTGCAAACACCGAGGGATGCAGGCAAGAGGCAATGCTGTGCTGGTGAGAGAAAACAGATCTTCACCAAGGAAGCCACCCTGATGTTTTCTCCAGGATGCTGTGGAGATTGAGTCTTGCTTGGGGCTGTTCTGCTCCATCCTAGGGATCGTAAGCGCTAGCACCTATTTGACTTGTCTCTCTCAGCCCTTGTTTCAGTTGCTTGTAACTTGCCACTTTCACCACTTAAGCTGACGTTTTCCAGACCAGGCATCTGCCGTAGGCTGTTAAAAGAAAAAGAAAGGAAAAAGAAAAAAAAAAAAAAAAAAGAGAAAAACCCACACACATCTAGGGGTTTTGATCATTTTCAGAAGAGTAAGAAAAAGAGATTATTCTGTCCATGCTCAAAAATCAGTGCTTACAACTGGTTAACTGAGAGTTTCCAGCTTAAAGCAAGAGCTTGAAATTAAGCAAGGGAAGTGCCTAGCTGCCAAGAATATGTCTCTGCTGTCCCCAAGAAAAATATCCCTGAATTTTGATCCAGTTATGAGCTCCATGCTCACACAGAACAGATTTGTCAGAGTTGGCAGCCCCATACTGCAAAGTTTCTGCCCGAAGCGAGCATGCTGTCTGTCCACGCGCAGCTCCCAACATGCCGAACCGAACTGGTCCTGCACTGCAACATCTGCATCTCTCCATGTCAGTGTGTTTGGACTGGGGTGGTGTTGATGGAAATTTTACTTTCTCTGCAAAATGTAAGCATTTGTCTTGTAAAATCTTGCTGAATCACTGCACTTGCCAGGCCTACCCTGACTTCATTCACTTAAACACCTTTTGACTGCTGCCATGACCAAGACTGTGTCCCATGAACAGCTCTGGTTTCCTGCCTAGAGAAACTGAATTCATGTCCACCAATCCTGAGATCCATGCGAGTCTGAAAAAAAACAAACCCATATATAATGTCACAGTATAAATACAGTATCTGATCACCTCATGCATCCTAGATGCACAGAAAACCTTAATTGCCTTGTTTTCTTATTCGGGAGGTTTGACAATGTTTTTAATTTCTATTGCTTTGGAGGGTCCTACAGTACCTTTATCTCTGCAGCTTCTAACCTGGTCCCAGGCAGTATTGATCCTGCACCCTGCACCCAGGAGAGGAATAGGGGTGTTTTGAAATCTCACATGTCAGGCATTATTTTTTGGGTAAACGTGGCAAAGCAGGGAGCATGGTCCAGATCTGGAATAGCAAATGTTGCAAATGTTGCAAATAGAAAATACTAACCCAGAGATGTTGCCCTACAGAAATGCAGCACACTCTGGTTTCAGCCAAGACGTTTGTGCACAAGGCTTCCTTGTGCTGCTAAATATTTATTGACAGCAATATCTAGCCACACCAATAGTGATGGATATAGCAAAGGGAGACGGAATGGAAAAGAACCATGATCCAGAGTGATGGGTATTCCTGAGCTGGGAGATGGAGCGGGAGTGTTTTCTTCTCCTGCCTTCTTTATTAGCACAGAGACGTTTGTAGGGAGAGCAGTGGAGTTTTCTCATTAGACCAGCTGAAGTATTTGGGAAAAGACAGACAAGCTGTCAGCAGCTTGAGCTCTTCTTCAGGTCTGAAAGAGACACATCAAACCTCAAGCTAAGCACAGACTGCAAACAAGTTGAACTTCAGTGTGTCAATCAGCTCGCTGTTTTGAAGGAAAGGGGTTCGTTAGTGCAGCCACAGCAGCAGGAAATGCTAGCAGGGAAGGGGGGTAGGGGCTGAGAGTTTGCATGTAACAAGGAGAGGCAGAAGTTCTTGCCAGGGGAATAGCAGGGGATTAGTGGAAAATTGGGAAGTCAGGGCGGCTTGTAAAGCGCCATAAAACCAGTACTGGTGCTGCATCCTTGTTCTTTAGCATCCATGTTTTTTAGCATCCATTAGAGTCACAGAGTTTAATTCCCTGCACATCTTTTGAAGGTGTTTCCTGGGTTTGCCTTAAGGAACAGAAGCAGGTCTATGACAGAGTGGCTGTTCTCACTGTGAACAATGCTCTTCTGCCTGTATCAGCCCGTGCCTGACATGCACTGATGCCCCATGCTAGTTCATTAATGGCGCGGTGATGGTTTGGTCCCCCCACCTGTCTCCTTGAGGACACGGGGCATGCTGGAGGACGTGTGCTACGTTCTGCACGCCACTGAGACGGCTTAGGGACATCTTAGCAATTTAATCCCTTGTTGCTGAAACAGTCTGACTGCAGCTTGACAATGCCTTGTTGTGCCATGCAAAATTCCCAGCTTGGAATGCTTCTTCACAGCCTGAGTGAAGCCACTAGCACCTCCCAAAGCTTCATCCCTGGCTGTCAATGACTGCTCCTCTCTGTCTATGTCTTCCCTGGGGACCTGGCAGAGGACTGGGAGCTCCCTGCAACATCAGTCTTGCACTGTGCAGGCTGCCTAGCCTCTCTGCAGGGCTTGCAAATGCTTGTCCGGATGCACATAGGACCGTGCTCATCCTCACCCTGCCCTGAGTGCCGTGAGCTCCCATCACAGCGGCCACGCTTTGTTACGCTGTAAATCTGGATGGCTGTGTAGGAGGTGTGGGGCAATTTCTGAAGATGAAGGAGGTGGGACCAAAAAAGCCTTCCCCCTAGCCTGGGGACAGGGTCTGGATAATACTCTTTGCTGAGTGCCCTCCACAGAACTCATTGCAAAGTAATTTCTTCCTGCTGCATCTCTTTCAGTCGTTCTCTCTCTCTTTCAGTCTCTGCTGTTTGTTCTGTGGAGCTATTCATCAGATAATTCCCCCAAACGGCCCCTGGGCATCAGCTCACTCATGAACAGCTCTCTGTAAGTCTGCCTGAAATACAAGCTGCTCTGGGTGGATGTGCAGGTGCCACAGGATCCTTCTGTCCCCTGCCATCAGGGGGATCCTTTGGATGGCACAGATAGGCTCAGCTTAAAACTACAAAACGGTTTGCTGAGGCTGCTCTCTTGTGTCTGATGTTTGTGTCCCTTTGGAGCACAGGGAACACTCAGGGCAGAACCACCATGTCTGAAAGCAGATTGCTGGATGAATAGCTATGGATCAGCCTACCCAGACATGCAAGCAGGGTGGCGGTTCTGACAGTAAGGCCAGCAACACCCGGATCACCAGCAGGCTTTTGCAGAATTTCCACGCCCTTCGTAGCTTAAAGCAGTGAAGAGACAGCTAAATCAGTACCCACTGTTTCCTCCATCCTTTTTCATGCTCTCCTCCATGAGCACAAATTTCTCAGGGTGACGGGCCTGCTTTGCTCCGAAGAGGGACTTAAAACAAAACAACCAAAGCCATTCAATTAGAGTTTGGGGCTTAGAAGGCCCTTTATCTCATGAAAAAGAGATTAAAGCCCTCTGATAATTTATAAAGCGCTTAAAAGTTTAAAGGGGAATTGGGCTTTTATCTGAACTATCAGATAACATGAGGCACGCAAAGGCTACGCACAAGGCAGCCCCAGGGTGCAGTGGCTTCACTGCAGAGGGTTTTTGCTCCCAACCATGGAACTGATCCCAGTCCCTAAAATTAATAGCCAGACTCGCAGGCTCTCAGGGTTCAGTAGCCAGGCCAGTCTGACGTGTCCCTGTGGCTCAGACGTGCCATCACGTAACTCTCGCTTAGAAGGTCTTTGGGTGTCCTCACTTTGTGGTGGCTGACAGCTCCCGCGGTGAGATGGGCTGGGTGCCCTGGACGTCTCTGTGTGGCCATCCTGGTGTTGAGGACTTCTCCCACCACCCCGATGGCCAGTGTTTACTTAACAAAGGTGTGCGGTGCGCTCAGCATACCCTAAGCAACGTACAGTTGGCCCGAGTGCTCTCAGAAGCTTGCCCAAACACTTCTCATTTGAGTTGGTATTTCACACAGCCAGTTATTATTTGGGTGTTTGAGGTCATCATTCATTACTCTCCCAGTAGACTTCTGCTGTCTTCCCAGCTCTCTCTCTGCTCATTATCCACTTTGGTCACCGCTGACAATGGTGTCCTGGCAGGCTGAGACCACCATCAAACAATGGAGGGAGGAATGCCTGTGGGATGCAGAGCGTGCCCTGGAGCTGGCCCTGGATGCTGGAACTCGCTCCCGCAGGACATGGGGACTCCCAGGCTCGCGGCAAAATGCCAGGCTCAGCTATTCCTCAGCACTGCCTGCACATAAAGGAAATGAGTTGCCCTTTGAGCTACAGGGCTAACAAAGACCAGGGCTGCAGAGGAAAAGAGGGTGTCCGTCATCCCTAGACGTCGTCTCCTCATCCGCTGCATTAACCCTCATCCCTTAACATGTAGGAGACAACAGTGGTGTGCACAATCTAGCGTTAAATACCTGCTGGCTGGCAGGTCGTGTTCACATGTGGTGGTGGTGCAGTCAGCTAATGGCTAGCAGAAGGTACAGCAACTGGGTTCTCTCCCTCTTTCCTTCAGAAATCACTGGTTTGCATCATTTCATCTACTCTGACAACCACAAACTTTGTATTTCTGAAACTTCTACTGCTCTTTCAGATGTGGTTGAAGCTGGCTGACATATTGCACAGCTACTTGAAGAGGGAAGGACGGACAGCCAAACAGGCATTGTTTCCTTTGGAAAAATGGACTTTAAAAATACGCTATAAATAAACCAGGCTCACATCGTTTGTGCTGACCCCCAGTTAAAGTGTGTACTTCACACAGCAGATAAAAAAGCCCCAGCCCCAGCATGCAGACAGAGCCACGTGGCCCGTCCTCACTTGACCACACTCCTCACGAGTGAATGAATCAAAAACTCCACCTTGCATCTGCTTTGCTGGCAGCCTATGAGAAGAGCAAAATGTTCCCAAACAAATACATTATGCAAATTGTTTGCCAAATACTTGTTTGAAAAAGAAGGTTACCTCAGGAGATGTTGGTGAATTGCTCAGGGCTTTGTCAAGAAGTTAAAGCCCTGGGCTAAGGGTCAGGAGACACAAGTCTCCTTCCCAGCTCTCTCCAGGACCTTCCACATGATCTCAAATTAAAAATTTGCCTTTGTATTTTCTCTTTCAGGTTTTATCTATCTGCTCCACATGTAAACCAACCACTGTGCCCGTGTGGTGCTGAGTGTGGTAGCCACCATGAGCCAGAGGTGCTCAAAACACCTCAGGACTTGTAGGGCTTGTGCTGTGGTTTGTCCTTTGGTTTAGGACACTGCCAGAACCGGCCAAGAATAGTTTAGCGTGACAAAGTTCTCACTCGCATGGCTGGCATGCTAACATCCTCATTCTTACCTTGCATGTCTGTCAAGTGTAAGCAAAGTATCTATTAATTGTGTCTGACTGAATTTCAGCCTGTCTTTTAAAAGGCCATTGATATAAGTTTAGACAATATGCCAAGAACAGGCTGAATCCCTGTGGAAAATACGCAAAAGGCATTCTCCTGTGTCACTGATTTAATGAGGAAGAGCTGAATACATTCCTGTTTAGAAAGGCCCATATGCTTTGAAGGTTTCTGCTTGAATGGAAATTGGAATTCACTTTGGCTATGCTCTCACACTCTGTGTACTCACCTCCCTGTGCTGCCCCAGCCAAGTACATTTGCTGCGGGAAACATCTGCGAAAATAGCAAGGGATGCTGCTAGCTTTTGTGGGAAATCCTGTTTCCAGTGGGTACCTCCTTCCAAGCATGAGGCTCATCCTCCAGGACCAAGAGGTGATGTTTGTGACTCAACATCCAAGACCATAAACGAGGTGACCAACATGATCCAAGAAAATGAAGTAACTCTAATTTTGAAGTATTGCGGATTTCCAAGAAGAAAACTACTGAGAGTTCATCAGGAGACAGGAGATGAATGTATTATTTGGGATGACGAGTAATCAATCATAAACTCATGGGCTGCTCAGAAATGTTACCGGGGCTGTAATGCCCCAGACACATGATGGGAAATATTATTCACTTGGTTGCAGGCATGACTCCTCAGTCCACATGGTAACCAGAAACTCAGCCAAAATCTCACCAAGCTGGCCCTAGCTGCCAACTTTAGTCAAGCCCTCTGTGCAGTACATACTTCCTGCCCGCTCCCTTGCCAAAGTCCCACTCATCTACAGCTCACCCCCCAACAGCAGATGGAAAATATCCACAGCAAGAAGCAATGCGAAAAACCAGCTCCGGTTGGCTCCTTACCCCTCAGCACGCTCCGAAATTGGTGAGCTGCGCTGGCTCCCCATCCCACAGAATGCTGCCATCTCTCCCTTTCTATTTTAACTGCCTTGCATAAGGAGTGGAAAATTCTGTGAGGGAATTAAGCACCAGGGAACGCTGGTAGGCACTGAGCTGTGAATAACCTCCCACTGCCTGAGTCGCAGGAAACGCGTTACTGAGAGAAGGGCAAACCAGTGCCATGATGGGACATGGGCATGGATGCCTCGCCATACTCGCTCTGTGCCTCAGATACCATAAAAAACACAACACCCTGTGTACAATATTTGTTATATAACTTTATAAGAGCCCCTGGCATCTCCAAACAGGAGATGGAACCAGGCATCATTCACTCCCTGGTAGAATACCCCATGGAGCTGTGGGCTGATATTTTGTCAGCACTGCTGTGTCCCCAGCATGTGAACACGAACGAACGCCGTGTGCCTAGAGCACCCTAGCAGGGAAGCTGTGCATTGCTGCAGCCAAACTAATCGGGGCCACGTATCTCCAGCAGTGACAAGACAGACAGTTGCTGCGACGCAAGCAGCACCAGGTAGAGCAAGGCAACCCACGGCACAGCATCCTTGATATGATCTTTGAGGAATGGCACGGCACCGCGGTGGCCAAAGTGCCACCGCCTGCGGCACGTCCCAACGTGGTGGCACTCGCACAGGGAGGTGCAACCACAGGGAAACATCCTGCTGCAGCAATGTGGGGATGTTTTGGGGGTACTGTGAAGCTCTAATCCTGATGGAGAAAGCCAGAAGCTGGGTCGATGTGGAGCAGCTCCGGCAAGGCCCAGCAGCACCAAGGATGCCTATTGCTTATATAAAACAGCTAATAAAGCTGGTTATCATCCAGGCAGCCCCTGCATGAGGTGTCGGTGGCCATGTGGAGGACTCCCAAAAATATATATATATATGCAGGCGTTGCTGCCCAAGGAAGTAGGAGCTTTAGGTGGGTTTCGTTGTTCCTTGAACACACACATCTAACAACAAACACAGAGCAAAGCTGTATCCAAAAGGCACTTAAGCATGTGTGGATTAAAGTTAAGCATATGTTTGTGTGCTGTCCTAGATCATACCCTTTGCAAAATCAGGGCCTGTGTCTGGGGAGACTTTGTTGGGGGAAGGTATTTTCTGCCACAAAATGCCGCCTGTTGAGAACAGGCTTTCGCTGGGGAACCAAACATGCTGGCAAGACATAGCAGACTCATATGCAGAGACAGGGAATTACCCCTATAGGTTCAGAGGCTCCAAGCATTCTTGGTCACACACACCAGCAAAGAAAACCAACAAGCTTGTACAGCTGCATTGCTCTCCCAGATTTTAGCAAAGGAGCCTGGAAGGCACATCAAAGCGGAGGAGAGAGACAGATGAGGACACATCCTTCCATTCCTCAGGATGAGAATATACCACAGGGTATTTATTTGCAACCAAAAGCATGAGAGGCAGGTAGGCCTCAGCAAAAACTCATCCGAGGAAATTGTTAGCATACATTACAAGAACCGGGGGCATCAAATGAAAGTGGCAAGCAAAGCAGGCAGTGGGAGGTGTCCGTTTACACAACAGGAGTTAAATGGTGGAAGCCCTTGCCACAGGATGCTGCGGGTACTGGAATTTCTCACCATTTCAAAAGACAGCGAGACAGATGAATGAAAAAAGTAAAAAAAAAATCAACAAGATAGTAGGTCTGCATCAGAAAGTCCCCGAAGTACAAACTGTTGGAGGCTGGCAAACATCTGAGAGACATATCACTATACATTTGCCTTCACATTGCACCGTGTGTTGTGCATGCACTACCAGCCGTTGTTGGGGACAGGATGCTGGGCTCCACAAAGCCCCTTGGTCTGACACAGCACAGCTGTTTCTGCCTATGCACATGCACCTTTTGCTTGTTGGGCGCAGGAAGGAGTAGTGTACTCGCAGCCAGAGGCAATACCCAAGCTTTGAAACAGGCTCCGTCCCATGTCTGGTTTTGCATGATCACGGCTGATATTTTACTCAAAATGAGATCAAGCAGAGACTTGAAGCTGGGCACAAACCACCAGCATGCAATCCTGATATTCCAGCTGTGCAAAATGTAAGTTTCAATCTCAAAATCGCATTTCATGCACACAAACTGGAAATTGGACACAACCCTCTTTCTGCCAGAAGAGTAGAAATATTGTGGCTTTGTCCCAACACAGACTGAGAGCTAATTAGGGAGCTTTGAAAGTCGCTCCCAAACAAAACTACTTTCCTCTGGTTATATACCATGGCAGTCTGACTCCAGAAATACACGAATATGACCAAAAAAAAAAAGACGAGGACATGTATCAGCAATTTATAAATGCATAAAAGAACAGCACAGCCTACTTTACATGAAAGTAGGAACATTGCTCTGACCACATGCTGAAGCTCTGAAAAATGCTGGAGCTCTATTTTTCCTACACTCCGATAGCAAATGCCAAAGGCCAACAGGACGGGCCATGCTGGGGGGAAGCTGGTCAGGGCTCCCCTCCCCATGCCAGCAGCAGAAGGAAACACCACTCATTAGAGGGTGCACCATGAGGGCAATGAAGTACCAATGTAGCACAGCAACAGCAGTCTCAGGCACCCAAAAGCACAAATCAGGCATCAAAAACTTCATGACCTTGGTTTAAAAATGAGAAATGAAAATCCAACGTGTTATGCTCAAGTTTTCATGTCTATCACAAAGTCTTTAAGCCTTCAGATTTTCCAGTCCCAAGCTTTTCTTGATGACTCAGGGCTGGAAATGTGTTTAAAGACAACCAAAATGTGTGAAAAATAAACTGAGATTGGCACCAGATTTAGGTTTTGCCATGACCATTTTGAAGTCCTTGCTTATGTGTAAAGCAGCTCCTGTCTAAGTAAGAATTTGGCCTCAATATTTATCCTGAAAAAGACTTCCAAAAATAGCAAGGTCACAGAAAAATAGGGCCAAGGATCTATCCATGACTATCGATGCTAGAATAAAATAAGATAAAATTTAAAACAATAGAAGAGAAACTTGCTACATTGCTGTTTTAAAAGAATAAATCAGCAGCAGTGTGAAGCAATGGGGCTAAATTTTCTGGATTAATTAGTGAGTAAATCCACTCCAGTCAATTGGCTTATGAGCCAAATATCCTGCAGCACTAGGCAAAAATAAAAAACAAAGATGCTAGAGGGTTTCGCAACAGAGAAGAAGAAAAGAAAGAAAACTTTAAAGTAGCTGCTGCTCTTTGTGGACGGTTCCTGACATTGGAAGTCATTACTGGCTGATTAATTTACCAACTCATTAGGGATTATTTACATTGTTTATGAACATGTGACTAATTACACAGTGAAGATACCGAAACATAATCATCTAATAACAGCGCGTGACTGTGGCACAGATGAACTGGGTGACCAGGGCAATCCTGTCTAAGTGCAGCCAGCAAGCCCCAGCCCGCCCCGATGATGGGGTGCTCAAGGTGCTCCTTCGCTGCCCTGAGTGCCAGAAGAGGAACAAACACTGCCAGGAACACTTGCTCGAGAGGAGCCGCATCTGGAGGGAAGCTGGGAGGGCTGTATGCACGTCCCTGCAGGGAGACAGTACCAGTGCCACTGACAGTGAGACGTACTCGGGGCGAGTGGTATTTGGGAGTGGTTCAGAGGAAAATTCCAACCCCAGAGTATTTGCTGCTGATGGAAAGTGTCTGACAGACAGCTCCAGAAACCAAAGGCTTCACAACATCTAAAGAAATGGCAGCTTCGCTGCAAATGGAGCAATCCCCTTTGTCAACGCTGGCCTTGCAGGGAGACTTATCCCAGACACCCAATGAGTGTCTTCTGCAGCAGTGGGGTTTCTTCATGTAGAAACTTCAGCATGTTCTCCAGCAGCAGTGCTGCATTTGACACCATGCACCACCACGGGGTCTTTGCACACACAGGGTTACCATACATGCCCCCTAGAAATATGCTGTCACCAGTGAAGATTCTCATGGGGGAACAGCTTTTATGTTCAGGCTGCACTGTTTTACTTACAGGGCATTAACAAATCACTCCTTACAGTCTCACGTCATCTATTTCAGATAGGCTGCCACTAACCACTTCGCCATTTATAAACAGAAAGGGTGGCACACACCTGACTCAACCAAAACTGATGTCTGCAGGGTCAATGCACACCCCAGGAAGTTTCCTTGGTAGGAAAGCCCCATAAGGCTTGGAGGAACATCAGCAGCTTGCAGCTGTGTGAGCTCTCCAACCCACCCAGGCTGGCCCTGCTGTGCAGGGGAGGATGCCCTGGACACCCAACCCCGTGTCCAGCCAGGGGTCCTGCACACATCAGGCCTGCAGACAGGCTGTGACAGGGACGCGGAGCAAGGCCAGTGGTGTGCAAAGAGTGCGAGGCTGGATGTTTAGCTACTGATGGCCGAGAAATCCAGAGACCCCAGGGAGCTGTTTGTTAACCTCGAGGGCAGCAACATCTTGGATGAGGTTCCTATAGAAGAAAGCGCTTTATTGACAATGACAAAACCAGGCTTATGGTACTGTTTATGAATATTCGCTGTCTGCAAGATGCAATCCCATCTGATGCTATCGCAGTACCTGCACTTAGTAGAGAGCTGCCTGGTGTCCCCTGCTGTGCTCAGCAGATCGGTAGCGCCTGTGCCACCAACACCGGGGCCTAAAGCTGTGCCCTTGATGGACCAATGCCCATTCTCTGTGGTGCTTTCTCCATTCCCCTTTCTCATCCAAATGTTTTTGCTGCTGTTTGGAGGCACTGTGGTGCTGAGGGCAGGCATACATTGCGTCTAGAATGGAAACTGGAAGGCTGAGAGCACCCCAGGGGACAAATGTTACTCTAAGAGTGGGCAAGAAGGACACAGATGCCGTCCAGCACCAGTTTCTGCAGGCAGGCTGGTGGCAGCCTTGCTGTGAACTGTGGCTCCGTGTGCTGCTCTTATTCCAACTAAGCCAAAGTCAGCCATGAGCTGCCACTTCTCTCCTGCTGCCAGCCCCATCCCAGGCTGCTGCCCCCGAGGCTGCCAGAGGTTTGTGCCCTGAGTTCTAGGGAGCAGCCGCAGCCCCTGCTCTTTGAGCATGCAGGCAAGCTGAAGCTCCATCTCAGCAGCTACACCACTTCTGAAGGAACTGCAGGGAAACCCCAGCCCGGCTGTGAACCCGTGAGGGAGAGGTAAAGGACCCAGATCACAGTCACCCTCTCATCTTCTCTCCCCTCCTGCCCTAAACAGGATGGTCAAGAGGGAACATGCTGATTTATTAAATCAGCTCTCGTGCAGAAAAGAGGCCCTGGGTGCAGGACTGCTGAGCTCAGCTGAAATTGGGCATCTCCCCCAAACAGGGGCAGGGAGATGTGTGTCAGCCGAGCGGCAGCCCGGACGCGTGGCCTCCAGCTGGTTCCCTTCCACCAGCTCTGAGGCAGCGCAGGCCTCCCGCTTCCCGCCCCCAAACTGCCCGTCACATTTGTCACAGACTACGCTGGCCTAAATAGCGAGGTGTCACGTCGCCAGCAGCCTGTACAGGAAGGTTTTACATAACCCGGGTAAATGGGACAAGGTCACCACCGAGCCCGGCCTCCTCTTGCAGAAGCACCATGGGCCCTCTGCGCCCC
Source organism: Alectura lathami (assembly GCA_013399715.1). Lineage (NCBI taxonomy): Eukaryota > Metazoa > Chordata > Aves > Galliformes > Megapodiidae > Alectura > Alectura lathami. The sequence continues at coordinate 801,463 of VXAV01005483.1, read as the reverse complement.
ACCGAGTCGGCAGCCCCAGCTGCTCTGATGGCAGGCGGATGGAGGTGCACAGCCGGTACCTACAGGAGGGAATTCCTGGCAGGATTTGCTGGGCTGGAATTTGCTAGTGTCAGTCAGTAACCAGCGGTGCAGGATCAGGTGAGAGGGTTTAGTGAAACTGCAGGTGTGGCCCTTTGTGCGCCCAGTGCATGTCGTGACGGAAAAGTTTTACCTGGGTTAAATCACATCCCCTTCGCCTGCTGATTCAGACTCCTCTCTCTATTTTTAAACCAGCTGCTTGGTGTCACTCACTCAGGAAAATTACTCTGCACCTCCAGAAATAGATACCACGACCCATCCCAAGAGGGTCCCCTATACACGATGCCATTTGGTGACCATCAGCACCAAAGGGATGTCTGCATCATCTGCCCTAAGACAGCACAAAGCCTGTCTTTGTGGGAAACGCCACAAAATAAGGAGAAAGGGGGCTGAGTTACGGGAGAGTGCAGCATGGGGAGAACAGAGAGTAAGGCTTCATGGAAATTAGGAGGGAGAATGGGGAGCAGAGGGTGGGAAGAAGAGCTGGGGAGGCTGAATGCTGCAGGGTCACAGTTTGGGAGCACTGGCCTCAGGAGCAGGGACATGAAATGGGAGGGCAGACCCGCAGAGGGGCTGCCCCATGCAGCGGGGAGAAGGGAGTGCAGGCAGGGTATGGGCACCCCGGGCTGCTGGCCTTGGGATTTTTAGGATGAGTTCTGCGATAAGCATGGGCTTTCCTTATAGCCGGAGGTTTTAAGGGCTTCTCTAAAAACAAAAGACAGTTCCCAGTCTTGGTGGTTTCAGAGACAAGCTTAGAGTTGTGTCCCAAGAGGAATTTTAAGGGTAAGCAGTTGGAAGTGGGGGAGGAGGGGAAGGGCTGTTAAACGCGGATGCCTTTTTTCTGACTGTTATTTTTACTTACTCTACCAATTTGTCGCACGCTTCGGGCTAGAAGCGCGGGGCCAGCGCAGGGCGGTGGCTGCTCCCCAGTCACCACAGCGGGGCTGCAGCACTGCTCCTGCTGCCTGGCCTGGGGTGCTTGGGGGCTTCAGCCCTGCTGCCAACCCAGCACCACCTTCCTGCATCCCCCTGTCCCTCTGGCTGCAGGGAGAACATGGCCTGCCATGCCAGCCCCGACCCATCTGGGGTCGAGCTACAGGTGTCCATCACCTGGAGGACACAGCCGGCAAGCAGTGTTTGTGTCACGTGGCGGGGAAGGAAAACCACAGAATCAGCCAGAGGCCAACAACAACAGCCGGGAGAGGAGGAATTCATTAGGAGAAATGGCAAGGGAAGCAAAGCCTGTTTGTGTAAAGGCAGAGCCAGCAGCAAGCCGTCCTGCGACCCGCGGCAGCAGAGGGTCAGGGATGCAGCCATACCCCCCGGCTGTTCCCACATCTTCCATCTCCTCAGCTGCTCCATCCCGGAGAGCCATGGCCAGAGACACTCCTGTGGTGGCAGAGGGGCTTCCTCAAACTTGCCACTTTCACTCCCTCTGCAGCTTAATTTGTTTCTGCCTTTGGGGTGGGTGTTTCTTTGGAGCTCATAGCCCCACGGGTGAGCGCAGCCCTGCTTCTCTCAGCTCCTTGGCTTAGCATCCCCTCTGGCACGCAGGCCAGCAAGTTCCCAGCAAAAGAGTTGGAACCAACTTCAAAAGGATTTGCAGTGAGCAACCTTTCTATCTCTTGATCCTCTCAGCTGTACGTTGGATTAGGGGCTGGCTGAAGCCTGGAGCCCCCAGGCTGGGGCTGGCCCCTCTCACTGTCCAGGATGCACAGGGAACCTGCCCATCCTGCACGCTCTCTTTCTCATGCTGGTCTGGGTGGCTGCTGGAGGGAAGCCCCAGTCCAGTGTCAAACATCATTTAATGGGTGCCAGATAGCAGGGATGCAGCACCTGACCGAAGCAGGAGCCCTGAGGGTGACAGAGGGACCCTTCCAAGGACAAGGGCGGGGTTTGCTCAGTGTCCTCCATCTCAGGACTCTACCAGTGGGCCTGCTGCAGGCACAGCTCCATGTCCAAGAGGAAGGAAAACTGAGCTAGCCCAAATCATGGCAGCCATCCCCACAAACCTCATGTTACCTGGGGGCTGAGCCTCTCTGGTTTTTAATTAGGCTGCTTCTCCTTGGGAAATATATTGGGTCCCTCCACAGCACTCCCATCTGGTGGGGCTGATGCAGCTCCTCACGTCCGTGGAGGAGGTAAAGGTGCCAGTGTGGGGGACTCGAGAAAGGGCCATGTCCCACCGAGGAGGGAAGTGGAGGCAAGGGGGATGAAATGCTGCATACCTTAAAGAAAGGACTAAGTTTCAGGATGGAAAATGGAAAGGAAGGCTGGGGGGTGGGATTGTTTTTAGTTTTTCCAACTGACAAAAGAGCTGGCCCAAGTTTTTGAATCATGAAAACAAGGAAAGCTTTTGAAAGGGAGAAAAATTACTCTGGCTCAACTCAGGGTAGCAGAAGAGTGGTTTGAGCTCATCATTACTAACCTCCATTTGCTCTGCAGGATGGGTCAGTGTGATGTAAAGTTTGTCTTTGAGAGGGATGTCCAGAGTTTTTCCAATAGGTGGGGATGGGAACAGAGGTGGAGTCACTTCATTAAGGAGATGAGGGTGGGAAACTGCTCAAGCAAAGTTCATACTGCAGAAGTGCAGATGTTTAGCCATCACTGGGAAAAGAAAAATAGCCAGCAGCATGCATAGGGTGACTGCAGGGCAGGACACCGGAGCTCCTTGCCATAGTGAAGGAGAAGGGCGAGGGTCAGGACACCAGGATCTGCTCGGCATGGCTTTGTGTGCATCTGTTTTGTGCCTCTGCTGACCAATGTAAAACATGGGGTGAAAAAAGCAGGGCAAGAATCGCTGAGAAAATGAGAGGGCTGCAACCCATCAGTGCAAGCGACAAAACCATCAGGGCCTACTGGGATTAGCTTGTTTCCTGAGCCTTGGACCCCCATCGTACCCTCCTGACAGCCAGGCCCACCATCTGGCAGGGCCTCTGCACTGGGATGTGCCAGGCAATTGCCGGACAGAGCCGCCACTCTCGCTGGTGCTGCTTCAGCTTGTTTGTTTTCCTTAATCCCAAGAGGCATCATCTCTGACACAGCAGCAGCGTGATTAAGATGATCCAGGGTGGCTGTCACAAGCATGTAATTACGGGTTTCCTGTGTCACTCCTGCTGGGAGGTCAGTGACTTGCCCTCCCTCGCTCCAGCAGCGGGAGGGGACAACCACCAGCTCCCATCGGCCCCTTAACCTCCTGGCCAGCTCTGGCCTCCTGCCTTCAGCTCCAGCCTCCAGCTCCAGGCTTCACAGCCCTGGGGAGGGGAGGGCAGGCTGCAGTGCATGGCTAGGCTGGGGAGGGACAGGAGGCAAGCCAAAAATGTGAGAGGGGCCAGGGAGACGCAGAGCAAAAAGGAAGGTGCTGGAGAGGACTGGAGAGGGCCAGTATAAGGGCTACGCTGCCCATGGCTGCAGAACCGTGGCCCATTCACTCTCCCATTACGCTTTTAAGAGATAACAGAATCCATCTGGACCCATTCGGACTTCTCAAATGGAGAGACTTGAACAAACTTTCTCATCACCTACATCCACACATCCCTGCCTACAGGAGCATGAAGAGAGGGAGCCTTGCTGCAGTCTGCCCTGAGTTCTCCCTGAAGGCATTGCAAAATCATTTCGGAGACTCCCAGGGATCATCATGCTCCTCAGCACCCACGTTCCCCCTCACAGCTAGCAGGCTGGTCAGGGGCACACAGAGGGCTGCTCTCACCAGATCGGTTTCTGAAGCTGTTGCAAATGGGATTAGCTGCAAATCGCAGCAGAGAAGGACCTGCTGCTGTCCCGTCAGAACAAGACAAGGTTTTGTGCTGCATTTGCTCCTGGAGAAGGCGGGGTTTCCTCAAGCTCTGTTTGTTTAGTGACCCCTACATAAGGGAATCCATCACATAGCCTCCTTTATTAATACTGGCAATCATCTGCAACCAGCTGTTGCCCAGCTGTCAGAGCTGGTATTGCACGGGAATCCCTGCACAGAGCACCACATCTCCTCATCCTTACAGACCCAGGCTCGGAGAGCAAGCTGTGATGCCGAAACTTAGTTCTTCACTTACTGACCTCATACGTTTGCCAGGCACGTCTTCTGGAAGGGCACCCAGTTTCAATCCAAAGACATCAAGAAACAAGAAATCACCATCATACACAATAGACTGCTCCAGTGAAGAGCAGCCTTCACCACTGGAAAACCTCTGTCTCCTTCCTGGTTTGGACCTGCTTGGCATGAGCTGAGAAGCAAACCATATACGAGCTGGGTTTACACCTAACACAGCTAACAAGAGCTACAGCCGTGAAGTTACTGCTACACAAACCTCCCAGGAGCTGACAGTGGTGAGGACTTTGCTGGTTTCCTCTACTTTATGTTGCATTAGAAAACAAGTGAGCCCTGTCTGTAAAGCATGTGGTAAGCAGGGACATGATCTAGAACTCCCCGACAGGGTTTGCTGATTTATGCCAGCAGCCATCCCAGGCACATGCCGTTCCTCAAATTATCAAGCTTTTCTCTGAAGCAGAAAACAGAGGAGCACAGAGGTCCCCTGAGGGAAGGCTCCCTGGAACAGCCTCACATCACGAAATCCTCCAGCCTGCATTCTCCCAGCCAGCCCCTGAAGTTCTCCTGGTTCCTCTCACACACCCTCTGCCCTCATGCCACAACATTTTGGTGATTCTGAGGGTGCTCAGGGTGATTCATAGACACACACACAATGGCCTGCCTTAGCGTGAGGCTGGGGAGGAGCTCTGCCTGCCACGACAGAGATAACTGCTGCTTTCTGAAACGTTTCCCAGGAGGAAAGCCCTGCTTCGTGCCAGCCCCGCATCAGCCGCGCGGCTGGCAGCGCTGACACAGCCAAGTCCCCTCCCAGGATGTGGGAGCTAATCACTTCCCGTCACCTGCCGCAGCCCCAGGGCTGGGAAGGTGTCCCAGAGCTGGGGAGACCCGGAGTATAAAGTCCAGGAGTGTTGCTGCTAGAGGGATACGGAGTGCTGCTCTGTATTGAACCATTACAAGAGACACCAGATCTGCATGCCACACAGATGACTTTGAAAGCACAGCAAAGACATCCCTTAAATGAGGGGGGCGGCTATTCAGCACCTGCAGGACTATGGGACTGGGTAGGATCACAAAGGCCATCTGTCCCAGTCCCTACAATTAGAGGCTGATTCAGGGACGTCACAAGGACTTTCACCTCCATCTCCTCCATTGTCCACATCATCAAATACCTTATAATTCCAGGAACACATTCTGGTGGCCATGGGAAAGCAGAGCGTGCCACAACCTACAGGACATTAAAAAATTGTTCCTGCCGACCTAATTTGGATCAAAATATCTTCCTGACCCCAAATCTGGCATTACCGTACGGCTACAACACATATATCAGACATGTCAGGCAGCCCTTTTCGTGTGCCGCTAACATCATCATGACACCCCTCCGCATCTTGCCTCCAGCAGGAACCAGCGTCCTGTGCAAAAGGACAAATGAAGGGAAAATGCAAACAAACCAGAAACCTCTTTGAATCTCTTTTCAGCCTTCTTTCTAACTGAATTGGAGGGAGAAGAAAGTTTGGTTGTGGGTTTATAGGCAACCTGAGACAGGGTTCAATTAGCAGAATTGTGTGTATTAACTGGGATTAATTAGTGCTCTGCGACTGAAATCAGATCACTTTTCAGTCCCTCCTGGCAATACCACCAAATGGAACATCCAAAACTTAATATTGCTACCTTTATTCCTGCCGTACAGAACCCCGTTAGCCTGTCACCTGATCCCCTCCATAAATTCAGCAACCCTGCCAATGAATTATTCAGCTGTCCTACGTCTTATGCATCAGCTGCTACACCCACGTAAGACCAAGATCACAACAAATAGGAAGAGGGACAAAAAGTAAGACAGTTTGCTTTCTCTGTAGCCAGAGAACACCCTATAGCACACCACAGAAAGAGAGGCAAAGCTCCCCCAAATTATGTGTGCTCTTCTAGCTAAGATGTAGAACAGCCAAGAGGAAGGGGAAGAGATTCGTACACTTGATATGAATCTTGTATTAGAACTCTCTGTTGAACTTGTACCATTTAAAGCTCATGTCTACGGAGATCATATCTACAGAACACCATTTTTTTACTCCTTTTTTCTTTCTGTTTATCTAATCCACACATGTAACTGGTGCAGGAAGTACTGACAGGACATGACTCAGAAATACATACAAGCGTATCCCTCTACATTTACGCAAGTAAATTCCCAAGGATTTGCTGATGAGGATGGCAGCATTGCACTGGATGTAACAGGTACTCATACAAAACATCCTCGGGGCCCTCTGAACTCATGCTAATGAGCCTTCCATGGGCACCCTGGGGCCTTCTACCCTGATGGGACACAGCCATCCTTTCTCCAGCATTTGCCTGTGATGAGTGACCTACCAAGACCTACCACTTTCTGCTAACAAAAGCAAGACACATTTTTGCAATGTTCCTTCTCTACAGAGGGATGTACATCCCAAAGAAATCACCATCCTCCCTTAAACCATCTTTTTTCTAGGAAGCTGAGTATTCCATAGATGACAGGCGTTAGTCACCTCTCTTAACAAACTGACGGAGGGCAGTGTGTTTTGGAGCGTGGGATGAGAACATTATCATATCCTAGCTGACCCTGCACCAGGGAGCCAAGCCCAGCCCTTCCCGTGATGTCTCTGCTGATCTTTATCTGCTAGAAATGTGACGAATCTATGCAGAGCTAGGTCTGGTGGGGAACATCCGAAAGCTGAAAGCTCAGCAAGGGGAAAGGAGAAGTAGATGAGGAGTTGGTTGGCCCTGCCAGAGAAGGGTCATCCCACAGCACAGAAAGAAGGGGACTGAGACGGTGAGCTCTGCAGGAGAACAGGGAAGAACTGAATGTGGGCCAAAGAAGAGCAAAGCTCCTTTATGCTCCTTTGGGACACTTCTTGGAGCTCGTTATCAGCACCCCATGGCCAGCTGCTGAAAGAGACAAATCCCAAATGACAATTGAGAGAGCTTCTGGGAGTTTTGAAACCAAGTCGAGTAAAGATCCCTGCACAGAACTGAAGCAGGACAAATACCACCACAAAGGCACAGAAGGACGCTGACCCTTCTACCAAGCTGTGCACAGCAGCACCAGCAACTCCTTAGACCATTTCCACCTGTGAGTATCAATCCTTCCTGAGGCCTTGTTGCCAAGTCAGAGGTCCAGAGAAAAAAGGGACTACTGGAAAACAGGACATGAGTGCGGGAGAACAAGCGTGAAACTTTTCATTGCAATACAGTGTACCTCAATTAGGAATGCTGGAGAACTACTATGTCCTTCCTGACAAGAACTAGTTAAACTTCACGTGCTTGTAATAAAGGCATTGCAATTTTACTGGCCAGGAAACTGAAGCACCAGGAGATTCCAGCCAAGGTTCCTAAACATGGAAGCCTTAAATCAGACATTTGAGCAGTTTGCAGGCATGTTAGAAAGGGTCTCGGTCTTTCCGAGATGCCGCCTGTCCCCATTTGTCAATAAATGAATAGTTGCCAGCTGACCTACCTCACAGTTCATGACCACAGGCCTCTCCATAAAGGCGAAGGATTATTATCATTATCACTGATAGGAGGGCCCAACTCATTCACTCCATTATTCCAATTAACACCAAGGCTCCCAATGCCATTTCCATCTGGCAAGACAGAGGAGCAAGCTGCCAATTGATTTGCTCAAGACTTCCCCAGGTCTTCACAGTTACCTCTTGCACAGATTTTTTCCAATCCTTAGGCAGCAGAGTCATGCATGACTATGTGGGGCCATTTGATCCTATCACTTTCAAACACCCCCCTGGAAATCAGGTGTTAGCAAGCCCAAGCAAGAAAAATCTGTGTTCCAGTGCTGTGTATGACTGCAGCAGAGATCTGTATTAACACGTCCTTGCCAGGCACAGGAAAATTCACAGATTTTTTTTACTGTAAGATAACTTTATCCAAACTTCTGTTTTGGATCACTGAATCGAGTGTTTGAACAAATCTTCCCCCTGCTCCTCTTATGGCATAACAGCGAGGAGCTTATGTGACAGGGCTGATACTGTGTTGTTAGATAAAAGCACACACAACTTTTTGGACATCAAAAAAGTGATCCTTCATCACTTACAATGTATGTAGGAATTCCTGTCCATGAAAATACTAATCTTAACACTTTCCCAGTCTGTGTTAAATTAGTAGCATTCATACGCAGCACTTCAGGCCATTTACAAGGGGCACTTCCTGCAATCAAAAACATATGTCCCGTAAATGGCCCAGTTCTGCCGAAGTTTGCTTTCCTAGAGCAGCTGGCCATTCCTGAGAACACAAAGGAGAATATTTAAGCAAGTGTAGTGTTCACTGATACTTGGAGCTGGCTGGGAAATAGAAATCCCTTCCAGCAAGAAAGAAAACAATAGTAACTGAGTTCCTTTCCGAGCAGAATGCTCGGCTGAAAAATCAAAACCCACTGTTTTCATTAGAGCTCCGCAAAAAGCAGGCTTGATGAGAAGTGAGAGGAAAGCTGCCGGCCTTCTGGCTGCCCCCCTGGCAGGGACATGCTGGGTCGGCTGCAGGTGAGCTGTCAGAGCTCCCGGGGCAGCTCCCAGCCCCCTGGTGCCTCCAGCTGCTCAGATTTCTGGACCTCAGGGGAAGGTTGGGTGGCTGGGAGCTGCACAGGAAGGCACCCTCCACTCGCTTGCCTATGAGTGCTCCAGCAATTTTATTTTCTCCTTGCAGAAAGAGAGCCAAGGATACTTCAGATTGATTTTCCCCATGGAAATCTGCAATTTTCTTACAGAAACTGCTGAGTTAGTGAAAAGGGCATTTTCCATTGGAGAATTATTCTGATGGAAAATTTCCCAACTAGCTTTATTAATACCCTTGACATTGTTTTGTCATTCCTCCTATTTGTGTATCAGTGTCTGGCCACTAAACCAATTTCTAGCCAGGGCTTTCATAGTTGTTATTCCAAGAGGCCATCGTGTAATTCTTGGAGTACACTAGACCTGAGATTTATTACAGCAACTGCTCTGGTGCCACACATTAGGCAACCTGGACATGTATTTCAGTGCTCTCTCCCCAGCCAAGGAGGCTGGAAGAGACTGTGTGCTAAGCCCACCTCCTCAGCATGTTATCAGATGCCTCAGCCAGGCCGGGCTGGCTCTCAGTTTCATGTTGCATCAGGGTGCCTGTCACTCGCCAGATGCTCACGGTGCCAGCCACTACGTGCATCTACCACGGTACCAGAGCAGGGACTACTCCAGAAAACCTTCCTGCTCTGTAGCCGGGCTGCTACTGCTAAAACTGAAGCCAGCAATTGACATTTTGCAGCCAGAGTAAGTTGTTTCCTCCTGAGACAAGCTGTGGCTCAACCGCTGACCTCCCAGACAATGCTTGGATCACTCCTCTGGGTGTGAGCATGGTGCTGCACTCTGCTGCCAGCCAGCCCCAAGCGTGGTTCTGTTCAGCGTCCTACCCCGAGGGCTGGCTTCCAGCATCGGGGTTTCAGGCCCGTGGGGAAGTGCTGCAAGCTAGTTCTACAGAGAGCATTTCACTTTCTGGTAATACAAAGTTCTTTGCTTCATCTGGAGCCCTGGTACACCATGTGGATCAACATTGCTTCTGTCCTTTGTGCACTATTTAGGGACTGTAATAGTGTCAATGCATTGGGCAAGACCCCTTGGTAATAACTGCCTATCCCCAGAAAGGAAGATAATTGTGACATATCTTGTGGTCAGAGTGCCTTGAGAATAATCTCAAGCATTACTGGTGATTTATGAAAATCATCTGCGAGTCCCACAGATGACTCTTTGGAAAATTCGTTTTTCCCTCATTTCCCTCCTCAAGAGGTTTGCTCCGCAACCTCTCTTGTCAGCCCTACCAGCATCCCTCGTTGTCACCTCCTCTAACCCACACACTGTCCTCATAGCTCCCAATGTTAAATGGGCTTTGCAGTAGCTGGTCCATGGCCCTCCAACAGGACAAAGATGGGGAAGCTATCCTCATGCTAGCCTGGTATCCTGGAGTAAAACCCCTTGTGCATTATAAATGGTGTGCTTCTCGTCATTACCCAGCATCCCCATCTGGCTGATAGGTTCTGCTCCATCAGACCTAGGCAAAGGATGCCAGTCTTTGTTCATAGTGATGGGGAAACCTCCACAGAGTGGAAGGCCCCTCTTTCCACCTTGCTGGCACCACAGTCTCCCTCAGCGACCCAGAAGAGCATCCCAGGTCCTGCCCACATCACAGCCCTGCTCCTCCACAGGCTGTCATGCAGACAGGGCCTCAGAGCATGGTGGAGTTAAAAACACCCTCCTCCTTCATGCAAAACTTTCTTTCCGGAATGTTTCGGTTCTGATATTGTCCCAAAAGACTTTCATCCCAAAGGGACGACTGTACCCCAAAGGGGGAGTAATGAACACTTTGTTTCAGGCTGTTCCATGCTGTTGCAACTCCTCTTCTGCTGCAGTAGCTGTATCCTTTGACACAGCAGTTCCTAGAGCACGTTTTAAGGGTAAATCAGCCTCAGCTAACAACCGTTTTTGGATTGCTTCATTTTGCATACCACACACTAACCGCTCCCTTGACGCAGCATTTAAACTCCCTCCAAACTGGCAGTACACTAGTAATTTCCCTACACTCCCCCCCAGCACAGATTTAGAAATTGTTTCATTTTCCTTTTTTTTTTTTTTTTTAATTGCATTTTTTTGGGGAGCTCAAATGCATCTCTATCACCAGCACCTTTATGGAGAGACGGGTTGGGAACACTTCCACTGTCTCGGCAAGTATTTCACCCGCTGGTTTAGCAGCAGCCACTAGTCTGTGGTTTCCTTTTCATCTTTTAAGCAGTCACAGTATTCCTGGATTATAATCCCACCCTGGTCACCGTTGCTTGTTTTTCTTTCCTTCTCAGACAACATGAAGAGCCACACGGTCATGGATGAGCGCATGCTGCGTACACACAGCAGCTTCTCCCACTACAGCGTGGCCACAAGCATAGATCAAACCTTGCTTTCTCCTTTGGCACTTCATCCTGTCTTCTTAACCATTTATTTGCTCCCTGGAGGCTGTTCAGCTCAGGGATGTAAAGAGCTGGTTTGATTTAGGTCCTCCTGGAGTATCTGTGACCTGACCACAGCACCAAGTGATCTCTGCATCAGATGATGCTTTCATGCCATGGATCCTCTGCTGAAGCTCAGGCACCCAGCTGATGTGGCTGTGTGGTCGGAGGAGTCATAGCCCTGCTGTGGCAAACAAGTAGCCCACACCACTGTCAGCAGTGTCTCTGCTCATTGCTCCAAGCCTTTGGCCTTCTTTCTTCTCTCGTCTCCCTAGGGTGCCTTTATTTGCTGGAACAGGGTCCAAAGTGGTGCAGGTTTCAGCCTCCAGCTTCCCTCAGCACAGCATCAATGCAGCAACTGCCTGGCAAAGCTGGACACTGCCCCAGTGCTCAGCCTGTGGTCCCTGTCCCCTGCAGGGCCACACTGTGCCCCCCATCAGCAGCAGCACTGTGTCCCCAGCCCTAGAGCATCACTTCTGGAGGGCAGGACGGGGAGTAGAGAAAGGGGCACATTTGGGGAAGGGAGATGAAGGGACCCGGAGGTGAGATCTGGGCACCAGGTTGGGGAAAGGCGTATTTCCCATCTCCTACCCGCACTGTGTGTTCTGGCAGAGCTGTGGAAATTCACCTGCAGTATTACATCATGAGGGCCTGGCTCAGAAAGCAGAAAGGGAAGAGGCTTCACCCTGCCAGAGCCAGGCACCCAAGCGACAGCTGCGGGCGTAGCAGCATGGCTGGAAAGGTACTGAGACCATGGTGACTCACAGGTAAGAGTCACACCAGGAGGGGGATACTGGCTTGTAACACTGTCCCCTCCCAGTTTGGTTTCAGTGGTTGCTGCTTGGCTTCTGCTGGTGGCATTTTCCATCCAAGCTTGGCAGCGCTGGTGATACCCAGGATTAGCTTCCCCTGCAGGGGGAGGGGAAAGCCGGGTGATACCTGGGGTCGTGCCAGGCTGATCCTCATGCAGAAAGACAACCTGGCTCCATCTGGGCTCTGCTGCTTTCTCTTGCCTGCACAGAAGATGTGCCCCAGGCCAGGAGGGGTTCCTAAATCCCAGGCACACTGCTGCTGGACTGGCACGATGATACAGCAGTGAGGGGCATGACAGGACCCCCTGACACGGCTGCTATGACTGGCTGGTTTCTGGGACTCATTCCCCCTCCCTGGCATGCCCCTGCTCCTCCTGCCTTGCCCAGGCATCACACACGTGCCAGACCTCTCGACAGCTGCAAACTCTCACTGCTTGTACAGAAAGCAGCAAGCCAGCAACCACCCTCTGTTTTCTTTTAGCTTAAATATGATAAACGTCAGAGAGATGAGGAATTACTTTGGCCTGAAGTTCAATATGAACAACAGCAGATGTCAGGCCATGGGCAGATTTAGGGTGATGTCCTGCACTATATTATATTAAAAAGCATCAGTGTCCTGCCCCAGAAGAGGGGTACTGGCCACCTTCCCAAAGGCACCAGGATAAGCATCGGCTCTGCGGATCCAGGAGGCAGCCTAGCACAGCATTGAGCTCAAAATCATGATTTAGCCTGCTGGAGGAAGCCACGCAGTAGCATCTGGGGTGAGGGGCTGCAGATGGGGACTGAGGTACCCCAACTCCGGCAGGCTTCAGGGGCTGCAGGCCAGGAGTGAGGGAAGAGGCTTTGGACAGGATTTGCTGCAGGTGGGAAGAAAGAGCACAGACTGAGCAGCAAGGAAGGCATTTCACAGCCACCATTTGCAATGCGCCTGGCTCCTGCCTTTGTCTGTGGTCTACTCACCCATCACGAGCCACGTTTGTTTGTTTGCTTGCTTCTTTGTTGGCACTTATTTCAAACCCAAGAGCAAAGCCAGAGCTGCCTGGAGCAGTGCTGCTGTCCACTCCCACCAGATGACCTCACACGTGTATGCGCAAGGGGAGGTATGCACACCATGCAGCAACCATCGAGGACCTGCTGCTTTACACTCCAGCCATAGGTGTTGCATCAGGTTATGTAAAGTTCAGTTGCATCACGCATGATTGCACAACGCAGCCTGCACCTGACTGTGTGCCAAAGCCGGGCTTCATTCATCGATCAGGTCTTGTTGGCTGCAGTGAGTTGTTCAGGGGAGAGGTGCGTGCTCCTCGGGGTACCCTGGCATGGAAGCTGCCCCTCTCAGGCCACAACACCCTTCTTAAATGGGCAGAGGGAGCTGCCACCTGGCTCCCTGTTGTCATCATCACCAGCCATCAGTGTGGCACAACAGCGGCACCAGAGCTCAATGAGAGAAAGAGGCATGAGCCACTCACTGTGAGCAGTGACTGTCTCCTCAGAGAGGACCCCGCCACACATCCCTTGGAGTGGTGGGATGTTCCCTCACACCAGCACCATTCTGACAGGCAAGCCTTTAAAAATGCGCCATTACTGATCCCGGTGCCTGTCCCATGGTTGGTGTCCCCACGTGGCACCTCGTGCAGGTGGTCTGGCCAGCCCAGCATGGTGCTCAGCCTGGCCAGTGCTGCCCCTTCACCTCTGTCCCTTCCATACTTATAACCCGATGGTCTGCAGAAGGCATGGGCCAGGGCACTGCACCAGCATCACCCTGCTCGAGCAGTTCAAGCCCTAGGCTCATGGAAAAGATGGAGACGGGAATGGCCTGTCCAAGGCATCTGGAGAACACCAGGAGCACGTCTGAAACACTGCGCCTGAATGCACAGTCCCATCTCCAGAGATCCCCTGGCCCCCACCACGCTTCTGTGTGCTCCTCTCCCTGGATGTGCTGGGACACCCATGGTGGCAGGCCCAGCAGTGCTGAGCTGCCAGTGGACTCATTGCTATTGTGTGAAATGCTCCCTTCTTGCCAAACGGCTCCCCTCCTCTGCTAGCAGCGCAATCCTGTGATGACCCACTCCAGGGTGCGGCAATGCAAGCAGTGGCCCATCCACCAGGCTGAACTGGGTGGAAGCCCTGCGGCACGGGAGGGTCTCCTCTGGGAGGGGTGGGGGGGACCCACCTGTGCAGCAAGGTGCTCTGTCCCCCTCCAGTGGCAGAGATCTTCAGGAAGCAGTATCCAGGCTTTGCTCTCCCAGCTCTCCAGGCCATGGCCATCTCATGCTTTTGGCAGCAGTCTGGGCATGCAGATCCTGCTGGTGGCAATGCCATGTGTCATAGCCATAGTGGGCTCCAAAGCCACCAAGGCATTGTGCCAAGGAGGTCCCATCAAGGAAGGTGCCCTGGAAGGACATTCTGTCACCCACAGGAGGCCCCAGTCAGCCACTGCCAGGCTGTGTGCAGACTCGGCTCTCCGTGCAGAGCTTCATGGCTGCCGTATTTAGTTAAGGAAGGTACAGTTTTCGCCTTTGGTTCCTCCCCTACCCAAGTTACCATTATTATAAATGGAGGAAGGTGACTCCCAGTGTCTCTGTACAAAGAGCTACAAATTTGTTCTTGCGTTTGCTGTGCCTGTGGTTTCCTCACAGAGCTGTAGCTGAGCAGGGACATGGACTGGCTGACTGTAAGCCTGCCTGCCTCTGCAGTACCTGTGCCTCCTCAGGGAAATGTCCCAGCTCTTGTGGAAGACTCAAAGAGTGCGAGGACAACAGGGATTCACCTCAGTTATAACATGGAGATGCTCAGGTGGTTGTCCTAGAGCTTCTTCTGGCCTGCAAATGATGCAGCACAGGCTGGCATGAACCTCTGTCCCATGCAGACCCAACAACCTTTGGGCAGTGGAAATGTCCTCTAGGCTGGGCATGAACTTGGCATGGGTTGGATGAAGGTGAGAGGTCTGGGAAGATAAGGGAGGTCTGGTGTTTTCCATCTGTGGAATGATATGAAGAAAACATGTCCACACCCACATGACAGATTTCACCTTCAAGATATCATACAATAGCTGAGTGGGGGCACAACCAGGCCACGGCCCACCTCACCTGCGTCTGATTTTTCCCTCCAGGAAAGCACCCAGCAGCCGCAGACTGGCTACATTGGGCTTGCTTAAGCTGTTGAGTGGGAAGAGGGCTTACTACCAGACAGGCAGTGCTGAACCGTTTGAGATGTGAGGGCAGGGTAGGCTGGGAGGAGGGCATGGGGAATTTGTTGGACCTACTGTGACCTCTACTGGCTTGGTGTGAAATTGGTGTGCTGGTTGGCCTCGTCTCACCAGAGCGTGGTGGGAGGTTGTCCCCTTGCTGCGGGGCTCCTGGGAGCTCCCATGCCACAGATCGTGGGGATCCCTGCCCCCGGCAAAGACTTCAGTCTCATTCCTGCTTGAAATTCAGTGCAGCTCTCCCAGTTACTCATCTCCAGTAGTACTTATGGGGACCCAAGGCCTTCGGCTGTACCACGCTCCAGGCACTAAACTATCTGCTCTGTTCTCCTCCTTTTTTCTCATGTCTGTTGCCCGAGAAGTGCATGCTTGGGTCTCCTATGGAGAGCTCACGTATTTCAGAGCTGCTACCTTAGGATCTGGGTCTGGGTCCCTTTTCTCCAGGAACAACACTGGTTTAAAATCTTCCTGCCTCTCCCAAGCGTGGCTGCTTGTTCTTTAACCAGTGCTGCAATTTACCTCAAGGACAGAGAGATGACAAATTTTCTTCAGCAGCAAAGCTGCTTACAAGGCTCCTGCCCCTGCCTTATGTTTCTGATCCCACAAGGCAGCTTGTCCTTTCTCCCGTCCTGCCACCAGTGTTACCAGTACATCGCCATACATGACCACAGAAAGACCTCATTCATGGAACTGGATTGGGTTAAAAAAAAAAATCCTTCTGAAACAAAATTTTGTGAGCCTTTGTAACACATCCAGTGGTTCAGCTCATCAGCAACAGCAGTAGCAAAACAAAGGAATGGAAAACCTCGGTGCAGGAGCTGGAGCAAATGCTTTGGGTCAGGAACATCTGTCCACTGCAGCTGCCAGGCGAAGCACTGCACTGCACCCTTCAATTTTGAGGCCCCCAGAAGAAGCTGCTGCATCACTTCTGTTTAGCTCAGGGTTTTGATCTTTTCTGTGTCGTCAGAGAGCAGGAAGCTTTCTTTTTTAAAGGAAATCCGAGCTTTTGGTTTAATCCTGTGTTTTTAGGAATGCCCGGGTCTTAATCCAAGCCTGGAGTTTGGCCTGTTTTAAATAGATGTTGTGTGACATTTCAGAGCTAGTTGCATTTAATTGGTGACCTAGAGTCTGTTACCACAGTTTTGCATGAAGTTTTAGGTTATAGTTCGATGAAAAACACTAAAACATAATCACCCACAACCCCCTCCCCATATAAAAGAAATACGGGGGGTGGAAAGAGAGGCAAAATTAGCAGCAAAGTGGTAGCGTTCTGCTAGGGTTCTTACTTTGAAAATCAAAACCAGAGGCTCATTGGTGGTGACATATTAAAGTGTCACAAACTGCTCCCATAAAAGACATCACAGAACAAGTTTTGATGGAGTGTTTGTGTTTTTCCTATGCAAGCTACTGCCTCTACAGCAGCACAAAAGCTTCTCGCAGCAGAACTTCTCCAGCAGTTTTGTGTTTCCAGCACAGACCCTCCTGCAGCACTGAACCAGACTGAGCGGCTCATACAGCTTCAATGGGGTTTGCACTCATTTGACCTTTCTTGTAATCCAAATACCCTTCATCCCAGTGAGCACACCTTCTGGGCTGTTTGTTCCTGCTAAACAAGGGACAGATTCTCACCAGTGCTGCAATATGTACTGAACAAACACTGTGTCATGATTTAAGAATAAAATCTGTTGAAAGGGAAAATGGAGACATTTCCAGCCTCCTGGAAGACATTCCTGGGTTACAGGGATGTCTTTGGAAAAGCAGAGACACACGGGCACATGACACAACATGTCCTTATCAGCCAGCCTTTGTCCCGACCTGTCAGACTGCTTCTCTGCCATACGACGTAGCACACTGACTGGTGTACTTGATCTTACTGTGATGCTTCAGTGAGAGCCCAGCCTTTCTTTAGCAAAGGGGATTGCCTGCGAAGCTGAGGGGAAGTGGTCGGTACACCTCCTGACCCTCTGACAGCTGACGTCTCAACAAAAACTAGTGATAGCAAGTGGAAATCACAAGGCAGGAAGCTATACTTTTATCTTTACCATTGCATTGTTTCTTGCCACGCCACCCAGAAGGTTCAAACTCTGATCTTACACCCCACTGTACAATGCTGACATAGGTCTGTCAAGGGCTGAGGTCTGCCCCAAGCAGCACATGAGCTGAAACAGCCAGATGAATGAACCAGCATGGGGTCAAAAAATGGGAGAGGGAGCTGCTAAATATGTGCCATGCCCCGTCCCTGGGGCTGCTGAGTTGAGTTCTCCCAGGCAAGACAATGTTTTCCCTTTTGGTCTAGAAGAAAACTTGCACTGTTGAGAGAGTTATGATGACCGCAGCTGTGAGAAAAACTGCCCTGCGATATCAGTCTTGACGTTGCTGAAGCAAATCCCTCTGAGTCCGTGAGGCAGGGTGGAGTGAGGCAAGATAACTGAGGGAAAAAGAGACTCCAACGCTCTGAAAACAAGAGACTCAACAACAAGCTAGGAGTGACTGAACAGGAAGGCAGTTGTGGGCTTTGCAACAGGCTGTAGGCTGAATCCCCAAAGCTGGAAAGTTCCTTTCAGTGTCCGTACAAATATTTCTGTAAGTTATTTTTAAGCGCGTGTTTTGAAACTAAAATATATTTAGACTGGTTGGATGAAAATGTGGTTTACAGAAGGCTGCAGCTTTAGAAATTTCCCACGCTGGGGATCCTGCTTTGCAGTGCTCAGCCCGTGCCTAGGCTGCCCAGTCCCGCAGGCGGCTTTGGGTCAGAAGCGGGGGACCAGGACCAGCACAGGAAGGCCGGTAGCCTGGGTGATGTTTCCATACTGTTTGTTGGTCGCAGCATGTGAGAGTGGGGTAAGTGAGGAGGGCCTAGGAGGAAATCCTGGATCTGCCGAAAGCAAACCTTCTCCTTCCTGTGAGCCGCAGCCAAGCGACTTTCCCAGGGCGCAGCAGGGGTCACGACAGCCATCTCTTCCCAACACAACACGGAGCTGGGGTCCTTGTCACATGTGGTCTGATCCCACAGCACTTGTCACAGAACCAGGATGTTGTTTTGGCCAATGTCCAGGCTGGCTGGCACTGTTTCGTAGAAGCTAGGGATGGAAAAATTCATGAGGTGGATAGTGCAGCCCCTCTGCCCGGCGGGCAGAGATGTCGTCCACATTTCTGTCAAGGATGGTGGCACGCTGTGCCCTGTCTTTCTCTTCCCCTGAAGGAGCTATGATGGGTGGCAAACTTCTCCTTGCTTAACCCAAGCCGTTCTGCAGTGCTGCTGCATACACGGGAACAGTTTTCTGTCCCACGTCAGACCGTGCTGTTTTGCAGTGGATGGTGTCGTCCTACCTGTGCTTAAGGCTGAAGGAGGAACAGAGTTATTCGTGCTCTGGTTCACATAAAATAATGCTGGGAGTGACACCATGTAGAAAAATGCCTTTTCTTCCGTATTGCTTTCTTGCTTTTTGCATTAACCATCCATCTTGAGAACAATATTCTCAAAAGCTTTCCCAGTGGATTTCAGACGGCTGGGTTGATTTAGGAAAAACCTTTTGAAGCTTCTCTGCTGCAGCCTGCACAGTTGGATTGCTTTTCGGGGGAGTTCTGGGAAGTGCACATCCAGCAAAAACCTCTTTCCAGGACTCTGATTTTCTTTTCCAGCTTTTATAGATAGTCCAGCTGGAACAGCAGAATCATGTATGCTATAGTTTAGAAATCTGACCTAGTTCCTTTAATCCACGCTAGCCCCAGGAGCTCTCAGAGGGCTCAGCATCAGTGCACAGCCTTGCCAGGTCACTTATAACATAGGCTTTAAAGAAACAGCTTCTTTCAAGAATAAAAACATCCTTTGATCGCTGTTAAAAATGGCCAAAAACAGGGGGGGGGGGGGGCTTTGAGCTTAAGCAGCAGCAAACTTCAAATGAGTTTGGTTTCTTTTGCACATGAGTGAAAGCTAAATGTTCTGTGATGCAGCCTGCACCACCCTTCAGAGCAGGGGAATTCCAGAAAATGGAGTGAGAGATGTATCTGGTAAATACAAATACAGGATTAACAGCAACTGACCCAATGGCAGGGCCCCAGTCAAGCTGCTGAAATGAAATACAGAGCTTACAGTAAGTCCCAGATTCCCTCCTTGCTCCCCTGCATATCCCCAGTGCCTCGCTCCCCAGTGGGTAGGCTGCCATCTGTGGAAAGGCTGCCGAGGAGGGTGGCAAGACCACAGAATTGTTATTAAATCCCTAAGCGAAGCAATGCTGCTGCTTTCCCCACCCCCATTACTGTCCTTCAAGGTCCAAAGCCACCTCACTGAACACCACTTCTCCTCCCAC
Organism: Alectura lathami; assembly: GCA_013399715.1. NCBI lineage: Eukaryota > Metazoa > Chordata > Aves > Galliformes > Megapodiidae > Alectura > Alectura lathami. The sequence goes on along the minus strand of VXAV01005483.1, from coordinate 782,010 downwards.
AGGCATCAGCCAAGCACTTTGATGATTCTTTTATTTTTCCTTAACACACAAGAGGGCTTCACCTTTTTTTTCTTGTTTTTTCCTGAGTGAAGGTCTACTGCCTTTAAAAAAGAAAGGCTGAGGAACACACTTCTAAGGTGCCCTTTTCTCATGTAAGCAGAGGTGTTTATAAACTGTATTCCCAGCTTGCTTGGAGTCCAGTCTCTTTGCAAGCTGTTCGTGTCTTAGGACGATAGGTGCCGCACAAAAAGCCGGAGGAGGAGCAGACCTGCTCTCCTTCTAGCTGAAGCCAACGACAACATTTCTTATCCTAAATCACCCTCATCTTTTCCCTTTCTCATTATAGAAGTGCTTTCCCAGGCTCCCGGCCATTCTCAATAGCAGCGCCCCAGCCCCCACTGTTTCTCTTTTACCAGGGTTGTAGACTATATTCCCTTCCCACGAGAAAATGCCATTGTAACATTTGCTACTTTTTTTCCCCTCCCATCCCACTCCCATTTCTGTTTTCTTTTGACCCAGGCTGGGAAGAGCTTTCCACCCAGCCTTGCCCACCGATACCGAGTCTCCTGGCCAAGCAGCTGCAGCTCATCTGAAACGCCGTCTTGTGAAGAAACAGTTGGACCAGTTCCTTGCTTCAGTAACACTGAGCTTCTTCCACGCTTTGGTAACACTTCTTCCAGCTTCAGTAACACCAAGTTTTGGCCACCATGAACATTTGCCCGTCTGTGCTGGCCCTTCATGAAATTCCCCACAGCTCTGCTTTGGGCTTGGTTTTATAACTCTGGAAATTGGAGGCCAGATGTTCCCACCAACCTCCTCCATCACAGCAGAGATAAGAGCTCAGGAAGGAAACCTCTGGGCCTTGTTGCTGATGTTGAAAATGGCCTCTTGCTTCATATGTTGGCCGTAGCCTCCTTCTTGCAACGCATCCCAACAGCAGCAGCGAGCTTGTCTCGTAACTGATCAGGCCTGTGGAGGAGAACATTAAAGCATACAAAAAGGACATTTGTTCAGATAAGCCATAAAAATTTTAGAGGTGGCCAGTGCCTGCCCTATGCCAAAATCTGTCTTCACCCAGTGCTGTTATGTGCAGGGATATTTTGGCAGGGGAGTTTTGTTTTGCTTGCTCTTAGGCAATGGGAATTTTGCTTTTGTTTCCCAGAATTCACGTGCAGCTGAAGGGTTTTTCCAGACCAAACTCATTTCATGCCAAGTGGCATTCTGGCTGCACGAAAGCAGGAATACAGCAATAATAACAATAATCTGACTGATGAGATCATTCAAGATGAGACAGGTAGGCAGAAAGGAAGACAGACGAGCTTCGGACAGACATACAATCCCTCCTGCCTTTCAGCACCCAAAATGGAGCTGCAGCTGGCTATAGGCCTCTGGCAGCCTGTGGGCAGGTGTGTGCACAGTGGTGCCCGTGCCTGTCGCACACCACCACTGTGAGGGGCAGCCTCGACACCCCCATGCACAGTCGGACCCCCACCTCACCCTTATTCAAAGGGTCCTTTCTTATCCCCCCGCCACCTCCCCATTTCCACGTGTTACTGGCATTCAAGGCAAACATTTCTCCCAGCCCCAGCCAGCTCTTCCCCCCGCCTTGCTTTTTGGAGGCCCCTTTATCAGGCAAGGCCATGGCGAGCCAGGCAAACATTACCTCAGGGGCACTGTGAATCGGGGCTGGGGGTGTGAATAGGTCCCACGCATTCCCTCCAGCCTCTTCCCTTTCCTATAGCAACCACATCGGGAGCCGGCAGGTCACACAGCCCCTCCGTTGTGCAGCCGGGGGCCAGGGGGGCCGAGGTTTCGCCGCCCTGTCTGGGAGCAGGCTGCAGGATGGGGGGTGGCTTCCCAAATCACACAGGCTGGCATGGTGACACTGGGCAAGGGATGGTGGCGGGGTGCCAGGAGGAGAAGGAGAGTGGCAGATGTTTCCACCACCTCATGGTACCACAGGAGTCCTGGGAAGCAACTCCACAAGTGAAGCCAAGGCCCCGCAAGCTGTGTGCAGGGTCAGAAGTGCTGCTGAGGGATATCCCCAGGGCAACGCCTCAAAGCAAGGCACTGTGCAGGCTGCTCCATGCCAAGCCCAGCTCAGGACAGAGGCTTCTTGGGAAGCTCCTGGTGAAGCCGTGTGCTTTGGTGCACACAGAGGCATGGTGGGGAATCCCTTCTGGGTCTCCACATGGCAGCAACCAGGGGCTGGTGACAGCTGTGCTCGTTACCAAATCTCAGAGGATGGACATGGACCTCATTTCAGTAGTCCCCTCGTCCTTCACAAGGCATGGCAATGATACTGCCTCCACATGCTCTCCCAAGCTATGTGTGATGGTGGCCCAGGATTTTCTGGACCACAGGCTGTGTCTTCATATCTAGCAACCCTGGAGGGACTTTTCCTTCATGAATTCAATCAGACATCCACAGGAGACACAGATTTTTAGCACCTGCCACATCCCAATACTTCACCAAGGGTTGTGTGAAGGACTAAGCCCTTCCTTTGTTTTTGTACACTATGTGATATTGCCTACCTCTGCTGTCTTAAACAAACCAAAATAGCATTAACTGGGTAATTTTACTTCCTGGGGGAAAGATGGGATCCTGTCTATCCAGGATACCAGAGCAGATCTTTGACTTCAGGCCTCTGGCAGGCATTGGATACATGCCCCCATAACTGGTGGCATGGGCAGGTGAGCTCGGTGCAGCCACTTCCTCTGTCACACCCAGGTGTGGCAGGACTTGCTGCCTTGCCACTGCCAGGGTAGCCACTCCTGGAGCTGATATCACACTGACATGTCTTTGCCGGTATTCTTGCAGTGTCCCACCAGACCACAGAAGCAGTGCTTGCACTTAAGCCACAGTTTTGTCCACTTTTCTCCACACCCCTGCTCCATCCCCTGCTCTAAGATCTCTCCCCCAGGAGACATTTCAGTCACAGGGACAGCAGACCCCTAGCAGAGGATGGTTGTGGATGGGTGCAGTGTCCTCAGTGGGCTAAGTTGAGCCCATCAGAGAGATCCAAGTCTAAAAACATCTAGAGACATTGAACATGGAATTGTGTTCCAGGATGGGAAGTAGAATGGGTCATAGACATGTAGACATGAAAGGCACCCTGCTCAGCTATCATCCACACTATCTGAGCTATCAGTCTCTCTGAAAACACCACAGGAAGGGGCTCCCATTGCATCCTTAGGTTGCTTTCTCCAACATCACTTAGAGAGTTTTTCCTAATATCATACTTCAAATATTCACGGACACTTACGTGTGCTCAGCCTCATACCAGCTGGAGCTTTTTCAGGACCTGTGGCTTTACTCCTAAGTATAGAGGAAAACTGTCCATGTGAATTTTTCTTTTTCCAAAATGAATGTGTTGTGGTTTTTTACCAACAATTTTTTTTTATGTCACGGTAGTAGCTGTCAGGCACTAGGAAACGTTCAGATAGCAAAGAAAACGTGGTCTTCCCAAAAACCCCATATGATTCATGGAGAATTAGGCCGCTGACAAAAGCTGGGTAGCAAGGAGCAGCACGCCAGGAAAGTGATAGTGATGGTGACTAATATCCTGACAGCCAGGAGCCGTTTTGGCTCCTCTACCCACGCCCGAGACCCTCCATCACTCTTGTGGTTTCACAGTCATATATTCCACATTCTAAAAAAGCCTTCACTCTCCCCCGAAGGCTTGTGCAAGGCCCACCCAAACAACGGAAGAAACTCACTGACCAGAGGAAAACTGATTGCGCCTAAAGTGCTGACACATGCACCGCACGACCCAGCCAGCTAGCTGAGCCCAAGTGTTTTTCTCCATTCTTGGGCTCTTGGGAACTTCACAGATCAGCAGCAGGATGGAAATAACTGAGAGAGAGAAGTGTGTCTTCGAGTGGATAGAGCCCTTTGAACAAGTTCCTACATCCTCTGCCAGTTGAGCAAGAGAAAACGGGATTTGATCTGATAAAACATCTGCCACCTTCTGCTGGTACAAGGATGGAGAAATCCCCCCTTGCTCTTTTGGCAGGGATGCGCACAGCCCTCTAGGTCTACACCCTGGCATCTCTCCTGCTCTGTGACAAGGAGTCAGCCTCCGTTGCACAGCCCAATGCCCATGGCCATGCCCACCACACAGCAAGGCTTGCACCTGCCAAGAGACGCAGAAAACCAGCCCTCTGTCCATGCAGCATGGTGCAGAGAGGAGGCTGAGGGACAGCAAAGAGCAGGCTATCGGTTGCAGGAAGAGTTTGTGGAGCCCACAACTTTCTCCCCATGGGCCTCCAAGGGTTTTGGGAAAGAGGGATGATGAGAATGAAGGGGTCCTGTGCCAATGATGTGGCCTGGCAGACTTTTGGCTGAGGATTGTCACCCAAGCTCCACAATATGATGTGAGGGGGTATGGCAGCCCCATAGGCATGGTGAGTTACCGGATGCTATGGTAGGCATAAGACATAAGCTTGTCATAGAAATACCCTTCAGCCTCACTTGGACTCATACCAGAGCTGAGAGTACTGCTCCAACCCAGGGTTGTCACTCAGGGCGTCCAAGCCAGGACCACTTGTGTCCCCCAGGGAGGGTCCGTGCATGTTCCCAACCCCTGATAAGGCCAGTTATCAACATCAAGAGGGGCTGAGTACCACCACACCAACAGTCTCGGCATGCAGAGCTGCGCACATTCCTTCCCCCTGACTCTGGGGCAGAAAACCAGGAGCTGCCTGGCAGCTGGCTGTGCTATTTGGGTTTAGGATCTTGGCCAAGCTGGCCGGTTTCGTACATCAGCTCCGCTGCATTCACGGTGCAGCAGGGAGAACGTGCTGCTGATGGGACTCAGCCTCGGCCCCAGAAGCTGCTTACCACTCCCTCCCACCCAGAGACCTTGAACAAGGAGCCCCCTGGAGAAGGCAGCTCCCATTCCTGCAGCCAAGGGGTCTGGTGGTGGTCTCTCTGCCACCATCATGCCCAAAGGTGGGCATGAAGGAAATTATCAGGTGTCCTGAACTGTCAGGTGATGCTCCATCCTAACACAGACGTGGTTCCAGTCACAACTTCTGTCCTCAGCCCCATCAAAACTCAATATATCCTGCATGCCTTTGCCTCTTTGCCAGGTATTCCCATGGAGGAGAAAACACAGATTTCAGGTTAAAGCACTGGGCTCAGGACCCTCTCCTCTCCTTGTCTCAGTTTCCCCCCAGGAGATAGGGCTAACTGCTTCCCAGTCCTGTTCCCCTGGGGTGGTGGGAAAAGAAAGCTGTTGATGGCTGTGTGGGCATCATCCCTCATGCTTCCTGATGTGGAGAAGGTTAACACAGAGCTCAGTGGTCAGATTTGCAGCTTAATTAAAGTCAACGACAGGCAGGAGGATGGCAGGGAAGCATTGGCCAAAGGCCTCTTATCCAGCCGCCCCCACACGTGCAAAGCCTCTGTTTGAGGCATCCGTGCCTCCCCAGTAACATATCCTCTGCTCCTGGGCCGTGGGCAGAGCCCTCTCATTCCAGATACCTCCTGCCCCTAGCCCTGCAATTGCCTGTGAATTAGGAGCTATTCTTGCTAGTTCTTTGGTTCTTTGGAAACCCAGAAGTTCCCAGAAAAGGCGCTTCTACCAAAAAAAAAAAAAAAAAAGCAGGCATTTCCTGTGAACAGGAACCTTCTGCAAGGCACCCGCCTATCTTCCTGCCCCACTGCCACCCACCCTAAGCAACAAGACCAGTGGATCACATTTACAAAATATCTCCTCAAGAAGCAAAAGCGATAGGAAGGTGGCCCAGCTACCGGAGTGGGAAATGCAGTGGTCTGCGAGCAATTGGCCTCAAATTGAAGTGGTTTATTTCTGGTAACTCAGCCACAGCAGCTTCCAGTAATGGTCATAAAGCTCCTTTCCGCTCAGGAGACGGTGGCTTCCAGCGACTGTTGCAGCTAACGCTCCAGTTTGGCTTCTCTTAGAGCACGTTGGTGTATGCCTGAAGTCAATGAGGGAGCTGAGGCTGCTGAAGATCCCACATGGGGGACACCAGAAGATTTCCTAACAACCCGCGAGGCACTTTTATACTGTGAGTAGTGACGAGCAAACCTCAGATGGTCTGGCCAGCATCCACACATTTGGAGAACAAGGGGACAGGGTGGCTAATGAAGACTGCCTTGTCCTTGTCATTGTTAAGATCTGCCTTATCTGGACAGAGGTTCCCAAAGTCCTGCTCTCAGCAGGCGGCTCGTATCACCTCACTCCCACCAAGCCCAAGACTGAGCAGCCTCAGCTGGGAACAGGTGGGTCTTTCATAACAGTTCTAGACCTAATGATGCCTCACATCAGTACTGCCCCATGGGGATGCTGGGATATTGCCTAAAAGACATCTCTTTGGGGAGCTGCAGGAACAAAACCACTGCGCTTCAAAGCCCAGCCTTGCCCAGAGCTGTTGTACAACCAGATGCAGTGGCTTCATGCTGTAAAAATGCCACCAGAGCCACATCAAGTTGGAGTGAGGGAAGCTGAAGAGGGCACGGTCCAGCCAGCTGCCACCAACCCTTTTCTTGCTGTGCCAGATCTGATCACTGACTCCTAGCAGACTGCATGGGGTTTCTCCTGACTGCCTCAGTCCAGCTCCTCACCACTGCCCTCAGCCGTGACCCTGACCAACACTGCTGCAGATCCTGGCTCCAGTGGCTAACCAGCACCACCTGGGGCACTTGATGGAGCAATTGGCAAATGCTGCTCATTGGTCATTAAAGGTATGACATAAGTCCTGCACTTTAGTGTTCGGCTGGGTTCCAGGGTTGCACAACAAGCCCTTTTATCTGCCTGGAGTTTGGCACCTTGGCATTTCAGCATGTGCCCCCCTTCGCCTGAGACTGAAATCTGTGACACAGCAAAGCCTCTCTGTGTTTCCCTGAACCCTTCACTCCAGGACCACATTGACCCTTTTTCCTCCTTGAGCTACTGGCAAGGCCATAGCGCTCCTTTGCTTGAGGTCACTCACTTTTCAAATGGCTCCCTGTTTTGCCTCCTTTCCTGTCATTTTGGGGCACTGCTGGTCATGAGGCTCTGGTGAGGAAGGCACCACCGGCATGGGGAAGGATGGAACAGCAAGGAAAGACAAAGCGCCTGACCACACCAAGCACACTCAACAGGCAGCTTCCAGCCCAGGGTATCCTGTGGCTGTAGCAAGGGGAGAAGGAAGCTTGTTCACAGCTGACATGGAAATGATGGAGACTGGCCCAGAGCATGTTCCCACCCCCTCCACTTCAAGGCTCTCCTTGGGGCAGCCATTTTGATGACTGAGCGTGTCTCTGAATTCCCTGCCAAGTTTCAGTCAGGGGGATGGATAGGGAGAGAAATACATACAGCGAAGGGGAAAGGGGAAAGAGGCAAAGGGAGGGGAAATATGTTATCTTCAGCATGTCAGCTGGGGAGAGAAGGGCCCAGGCCAGCAGAGAAATGTGTATTGGCCAGGGATGGCTTCTCCTCAAAGCCAGCCAGGGACCAGCGTTGGGCAAGAAGGTGAGGTGGTACAGCAACGGAGACACAGCCCAAGAGCAAAGAGCCCCTGCGGGGAAGGTAGAGGAAGAGGGGAAAAAGGTGGATAGGAGGTTGTCAGCATCTCTTTTCTTCCCACAGAGCCCCAGCAAGCAGGAATGTATAAGAGTCTTCAGGCTCTAGAGAAGACAGTGAGGATTAAGAGCCAGTAGAGATAGAACACATGTCCTTTCTATGGCCATTTCTTACCCTGGACTGGGATCCCCCTCTGCCTGCTGGTGCTGAGACCCCATGGTGGGACTCCAGCACCTCTCCTGCTCATGCTCTCCACCTTTGCCTTCCCTGGCACTGCTGCCCCCTCCCTGCATCAGCACAGGCTCCTGATGTATGACCCTTGAACTCACTGTGTCCCGAGGCAGTGACCAAATCCCCCACCAGCCATGCTGCTGTTGGCCTCCCCAGGTTGGGCATCTTTGTCACCACAGTGTTTCACCAGCACAGGACCCAAGCGCGGCCCAGCCTGAGCTCCTCCAGCCTGCACACCTCCCTGAGGGATGCACAGTGCTGCCCCTGGTAGCTCCAGCTCAAGAGGCAGCAGAGGGAAAGCTTTTCAGGGCGAGGAGAGAGGGGAAAAAAATGCAGAAGCTGGCAGAAAAAGATGAGCTGGTGGCATCTGCAGTGTCACCTCTATGCGCAGGCTTAAATTCCTTTGTGTTCTCAGTTCTGCAAACAGCAGCAGATACTGAGCATTAATACTGATACCAGTGGTTTGATTATTGTTACTAGCAACATAGTCGATATGAATAAGTGATGCTGTTTGAGGACTGAAGAAAAGCCTCTCAGCAGATCCCAGGGAGAGTGAAGTCAGAGAGAGGACAAAACGCTCTCCCTTCCCCATATGACACACAAGGAGAGTTACACTCCTGCTGTTCCCCTGATTTTCTCTAACCCACGGTGCAGGACTCCTCGACAATGTGTGCCAAAGCACCTCAGCCCCAGCTCAAAGGGCCAAGCCCTCACGGCAGCGCTGAGCTGGCCAGCAAGCCCTGCCAAGGACCAGGGAAAGGAAATGAACTCCCAGGCCCCTCAGCCACAATGCCTTTAGAAGCTAATGGGGGAAGTTTATTAAAAAATAATAGCAGCGATAAAAAGGAGGCAAGCAAGCCGCCTTGGAAGCTGTTCAACCACAAGCTCCATGCGCACGGGAGGCCCCTTCGAACGCAAACACCAGCCGGCCTCCTCCCGGCCGCACGGCACAGCAGGCTGCAGCCATCGGCCCTGCAGAGGTCCAGCGCCGGATCACTTCTTATCAAAACCAGCCCCAGCCGGCTCCGCTGGGAATGAAACACATCCCCTCACCGCCTCCTGCCAGCATTGGTTCCCGCCTGGCCAGCGATGAATGAAAGCATTTCACAGAAGCTGCCAGTGCTGCTTCCCAGCAGTTTTCCTCCCTGCAGCCAGGGATTCCCCAGCGCCTGCCTGAGGCCTGCCCAGAGCCCGCTCCCATGTCAGGTGTGGCAGCAACAGGACCCTCCCAAAAGCCTTCTCCTCACAGTTTTTTTCCACTTAGTTTACAAAGCACTGCCCTGGGGCTCAGCGTGCATGCCTGTGGCTCCCCCTGATATCACTGAAACCAGGTCTGATGTCCCCTGAGGCACGTGCAGCTTGTAGTGCTATTTCCTGAGCTCTCCCACCTCCAGCGTCCCCTTCACTACCACCACTGGGAAGGGTGAGGAGATGGGAAAGTCCCCCTGTCTCCCCTCTAGCCCATTCCCCAGCTGGCGAGCCAGGGCGTGACTGAGGCCCCAAGGGCCTCCCATAGGGGCAAAGTGCAATGCCCTGTTTTCCATCACCCACGTAGTGAAGCTCTCCAGGCAGAAGAAAGGAGTTTAGCATACTTCAGCATAGGGACCTTCAGCTGGGGCTTCTGGGGCTGGTTGTGCCATAGGGCAGAACCATGGCTGCAGCTGGGTCACCATCACTGTACGAGGTTTGTCCAGGACGTGCCTGATGAGGTGACACTGCAGAAACTGGAAATGGAAACTTCTGTCCTGTGGCTGGTTAGTACTTGCTATCCCTCACACAGCCCACAGTGCTCACCAAGCACCCATGCAAGCCAGCAGCAGGGCCAGACAAGCCTCTGGGACAAGGAGACCCCAACACACCTCCCTGCAAGCACAGCCAGTGCTGGGGCAGAGCATGCCAGCTCGGGTGCCTCATGCACGTAACTGCCTTCAAGCAACCAAAAAGGCAGGAGAACCATCAGATTAAAGAAACCACAAAGCCTGTCCCTGCATGTCTCCATCCCCGCCACCTCTGGAGGGGACCGATAGGAAACCAAACATCCTGTGCACACACCGCGTATCGTGTGGCAGGGATGCGGCTTATCGCCTGCTTCCTCTCCCAGCCTGCCTGCAGGTCCCTGGGCCCAGCTCCACACAGGGAGGCAGGGCACCAACAAGCCAACAGCTCATGCCAACCTGCTGCCCCGCTCAGGGAGGAAGGAGAGCCACAGCAGTGCGGCTGCAAGCCCATATCTCCAGCTCCTTTCTGGTCCTGGAGGAGAGGCTATACTAAAACCCACCAGCTAATGCTGGCCCAGCAGATTTCCCCTTCCCCATGCAGCCCACTCTGCTCTGAAGGAGGCCCAAGGTGGTCCTGAACCAGTCGCCCCCATCCCCAGGTGCAAGATCCCCCCTCAGGCAGGCACAGACTCTTTGGGAGATCACCATCAGCCACAGGCGAGCCCAGATTAGCTCTCATCACCTGCCAGCCTGCGGCCACCCCCATCCATTAGGAGCCTCCTCCCTCCTCAGGGGGGATCTGGCTTTCCGGACCCCCCTGACAGTTTGCCAGGGACACTGGGGCAGCACCAGGGGTGGCAGGAGCCTCATCCAACAGCCCGTGACATACTAATCCTGGGATTAGCTAGAGTTCAGAGGTTAATTACAAAGGTGTGGAGAGGGAGCAGGGAGAGAACAGGGGCCACAGGAAGACCCAAAATGAGTCTTCCATCTAAGAAGCAAGCCTGGACCCATGCTGGCTGAATTTTCAGAAAGACAGCATGAAGTAGGCAAAGCTCTGTGAAGATGCGACCTCTCAGCTGGTGCTAGAGGGAATCACCCCAACTGGGTCACCCCAGCTGCTGACCCATCTCTGATTAGCCACCAAGCATCTCCCAGGACCCAGCTTATAAAACTGGCACAGCCTTCCCACGGAGGCGTAAGGCAGCTAAACCCACTGGAGACTGTGCATGGCTCCAGCACAACCCAGGCAATGCAGGAACATAAACTGGGGACATGTGGGGCAGATATCTCAGCAGGGGGAGACAGGATTTATGAGCCTTCCCACCCATTCTGATTTCTCGGACATCCCTGCGGCATAGAGAGGCACCACGCAGGGAGACCTGAACAGGCTGCCAAGCTGGAAGCAGCGTAAACCTCAACTCATTATCAGAAAGCACCACTATAATCTACTCCAGCACAATCCTCCAGGCCATGAAGCAGCTATCTCCACAGGACACTGCTCTGGATTAATTAGCTGTATCCACCCAAAGAGAGATGTCCAGGTGCCCTGCAGGACAGCCCCTATGCAACCCACCAAGCTGTGCTGATCCCAGGAGGGTCAATGGGAGCCCCTCCAGGCAGAGGTTCTAGGCAGCAGCCCCCAGGGCATTGATGCCTGCCCACTAACAGGTTCCTAGCGTGCCTCTCTCCCACCACATCCCCAGGAGTTTCCTCGGAAATGTCACCAGTCAGTAACTGTGGCATACGACTGCACATCTGGAAGGAGTTAGATGATGAGAGCCTCTGCCAGCTGTCTTCATGTAGGTTTGTTCATACTTGGAAGTGCTATGCAGCGTGATCTGTAAGACAAAAAGTTACGCTGATTGACATGAGCCAAGGGTTTCCTCCGAGACACTCCCTGCTCCCTCGCCTCCATCCAGGAAGCCATCATTAGTGCTTATTGCATCCCAAATGCCGGCTGCGTATGGTGGAGGAGGCCATGCAAGAATAGGGAGGGCATGGCAGTTAACCATTGCCTTTCCTCCTGCCAGACAACATGGCCAGCTGCAGCAGGGATAAGGCATCCATGGGAACATCCCCCCAGCTGACACAAGGGCAGCCCTGGTGACACCACCAAGCCTTGCCACCCCAGGGGTACCCCACTGGAAAGCCAGGAACTGTCCCTGGGGGCTCCACTCCCTGGTGGGTGCTGTAGGGCAGGGAGTCCCGGGGGCTCCAGAGCTCCCAGGCAATGGGAAAACAGCTGAACCATTTCAGGATCCCTGGGGTTGGATCCTTCCCTTGAAAATGAAAGAAGAGTAGGACAGGAGCTACCAACCGCTAAGACAGAGCCCTACACCCCAAGAAAAAGGATGCTGCTTGCCAGGAGGTGGGCAGGGTGGAGGGGAGGAGTGATGCTGGGAGCATACCTACTGCACGAGAGTGTTGTGAATCTGCATGGCTGTGCACAGCCTCCCTCCGCTTCCATGGGCATGTGTGACCTGCCCAGAAGCAGCACGGGGGTCTCGCAAAGAGCCTGGGCTATCGCTTCATCTGTGTGACACACGATCTCCCAACAAGGCTGCCAATGCTGGGTCCCAGCCAAAGGCTTGCATTCCTAGGGACATGTCTTCAATTAAAGTCTTTTCTTCCCCATTTTGTTTAAAATTGGGGTTGAGCTGCTTCTAAACAGATGTGTTGGGGCAGCCAAAATATTTGCCTTTCTGCTGGCTGCTTGTTTGGCATCCATGCGTGTCCAATGCCAAAATATTCCTCCCTCCCATCTGCAGCGAGTCAGAGGCAGCTTGGGAGAGTGGGCACCCTCCCTTCACACACCCAGAGAGATAAATTCAACCAGTTCCCTTCTGCCCCCACATCTTGCCTGCAACCCAGGCATCTGCCACATTTTCTGGGTGCTGTATATTGAAGACACTGTGTGGGGGGAGCAGGATCAACTGGGACATCTGTCCCTGCGCTCACTGTGGGGACAGACTCTGCAAAACACAGCAAGCCCCCAGGAACTCCCACTCTTTCAAGGACGTTCTGAAAAGCCTGGCTGCTCCACCAGCCGCCTGCTGCAGTCCCCACGGGGTGCTCCCAAGCCCACAGCTGTGTTAGCAGCGCTGCCAGCAGCCGAGGCTTGTAGGGGGAAAGACCAAGGCGACCTACAGTGAGAGCTGGCACCCCTGCTTACAGCAGCAAAAGATTTGCAGGAGATCAGTGCAGATGCACCCCCATCACTCACTCTGGCTCATCCAGGAACATGTCTTGGAGACTATTGCCAGCTGCAAGGAAGTTTCTCCACACACACCCCCCCGTGCTGCACGCTGGGAAATCCCATTGCTGGGACCTGACCCCCATGACGCAGAGGACGAGCAGCCACAGGGGCCGTTTACGTGGGGGCTGTGATGATGAGGGCTTGCAGGCGCATCGCTCGCCGTGCGGGGCCGGGCTGCGCGGCGTGCAGACGCCCGGTGACTCAGAGCAACCTCACCGGCGCAGCGTCTGGACCAGGCAGCAGCTGGGGAACCTGCCAGCATCACGACAGGATGCAGGGGAAGCCCTTGCTGGTCTCACCCTCTCCTTCAGAGGTGCAAGGGATAGCATTGCCCTGGCCCCCCATGCTCCCCCCATGCAGACATAAACCCGTTTGTGCTGGGAGAAAGCCTCAGCCAGTTTTGGGGTCGGGAATGGGGCTATCTCGCCACATGCGTGATTTCAGCTCCTGGCATGCGCTTGCCACCTGCAGAGTTAAACTCAAGCCCCTGCCCACACGAGTGCTCTCAGCAAGGCTCCCCGAGCCCGACACGCCAGCTTGACCCTGCAGCAAGTTAATAACCAGTGGAGAGGGCATTAAACCAACTGCTACGCTTGGCAGTCAGATTCACCCCTACTCAGTCACACACCTGAACACCGATCCACGACGCAGACAACAGTTGATGCCAGAGTTTTCAGGCTACAGATGCTCCTGAGCCTGAGAGGCCGTGGTGGGAGGTAGACGTTTTAGCAGCCCCTTTTCCTAAGTAATAACTTGGCGGGGAGAAACACTGGCACCAGTTCACCCCAACACCAACTGAGCCATCCGTGCCTCCTTTCACCTTTTTTTAACTCCTTTCCTCTCCCAGACTCCTCTTCCCTCAGTTGTCACTTCCGGGTCTGGATGCTCAGACCTAGATCTCACAAGACCAGAACAGATCGGTCAGGTCAATCCCCAGGTCCCACCATCAGCATTTTGGGTTCTTCCTGGTGCCTTACGTCCCACATATCTCTCGGCAGCCTATAGCTCAGCAAAACAGGAGGGGCAGGAGCTGACCTGGGAACAAGTCTCCTGCTGTGGTCTCACACAGATTTTTTGAGTTTGGGTGCCACCTTTTTGGACTCATGTGCTTCTAAACTTTCCTTGGTCTCTGTAGGCTTCAGTGTCTCTGACTGCCATCAGTTCACTGAAGCAGGACCCAGGCTCAGCTGCTCTTGTTCCCCAGTAGCAGACCTGAGCTGACAAAACACCTCAGTGCTCAGAAGCCAGAGAATTAGTTTCAATAGCAGTTTAGATGCCAAATTCCCCTGTGGGACTGACTTGCAGTGTCCCCCAGGCGGAGGCCTGCTCTGGACCGAATATTCATGTTCTCATACACACTGAAGCTTCTTAGAGCCCCCCGCAGCCTGAACACACAGCATGTGGGTTCCTGCATTTGGCAGCAGATGAGCCCAACAAGAGACTGGGGTCAGTGGTGAGGAAGAAGCTGCACAGGCTGGGCAAAGACAATTAGCACCTGTAGTCCAGCTGGTCAAGAGTGCAGAGCCGGAGTGGCATAGTCCACCTCAGAGGGGCACGGCACAGCACCAAACTCCTCCTCACTGCTCCGGCTGTACGGCAGCCCAGTGCCACCAAGGGTTTGAAAGGTGGGCTGGCAGGTGAATATAAAGCAAGGCCTGGCAGCTGTATTGCAGATGCCAGTGGTACCTCTGGATGCCCCCAAACATCCACTCCTGTATACTTAATTAGCGGGGCATATTCATATGGCAGGAGGAGGCAGTTGGTAACCTGAGATCACACATGGACAGAAGGACTTCAGTGATAGCAAATGTGTCAAGCTCCAGCCCCATGAAGAACAGTCAGTGCAGGGTTCAGCCCCGTGCCATGATGTTCCCATAGCTCCCTGCCCCTTCTCTTCACCAAGATCCTGCCTCCACTCCTCTATCCATGAAAGGTCGAGGGAAGAGGAATCGCCAGCCTACAAGTGCTGTGTGGGCTGCCCCTCTGGCTCTGAGTGAGGACCCAGTGCTTCCCTCCCAGCCTTTGAGGCAGGAGGTGGCTGGTCCCACATGGAGCCCCTCAGCAGGGCTTTGTGCCCAGATGCCACCCCACAGGAGTACATGATGCGGAGGGAGGACGTTGGCAAGGCCTTGCCTGATCCCTGGTCACCACCAACTCACTGCCTTGTCATGGTGCCCCAGACAGACTGACCACCAATGAGTGCTCCCCACTGAACACCCACCAGGATGAATTCCTTCTTTCTTGGAAGAAATGTCTCACCATGCAACAAGATTTCACGCATTTCCTCAATACCTGGGATTTAAGAATTTGATTGCCCAATGCTTGTCTGATGGGCTTGAAAGGAGGGGGAGGAAGGTCGAGCCAGTCTCCTCAGAACTGATGAATATCATGTCAAAACAACCTCAAAGATGTCATGAAGGTCTGCCCCGAGTCATTCCCTGTTTAACTCAATGTAGTCATCCAGTAAACATCCCAGCCATCAGCCCAGCAACATCACACGCCGAATGTCCCAATTGGTTGCTCACATACGCTACTCAAGTTATACTAGGCAGCATTTACATCTTTATCAAATCATCAGAGCAGGGCTGTATTTTTCCTGTCTCTTGTGAGTCAGTGGTGAGCAAGTGGGACGTGCGGATGCTGTCTGGTGATGGCGTGCCATGTATACGCACATCTGGGGGAGTAATTAGATGCAGGGCCGTGCTGTAACCTCAGCCTTCCTCTGTGGTCCCACATTCAACCTGGAAGACAAAGACCCAGGGCAGAGCCTGGTCTCGTTAACCCCAGGTGGAGAAGAGCTCTGGTTTGTGGTCAGTGCTGTGGACAGGGACTCTGGTGTTCACTACAGCCCTCGCTGCCTAGTGCCATACAGAGAGGGTGAATGAGATGACAAGGAAGTGGGAAGGATGTCAATTTCCCAAGGCTCAGCACTGCAGAAACAACATCCACTAAAATTTCCGCTTAATTTGCATAAAACCCTTTCTCTCTCCCTTACCTTTCCATACTCCCATCTTTATCTCCCTCCCTCTCTGACAGCCTTCTGATTTGTACTCCCAAGACAGAGTCTATGATAACAGCAGAGCTGGATAGTATCGCCGCTCTGAGGCCCAGAAAGCCTTTGGCATGTTTGCTCAGAGCTGTCTTGGGGCAGCCACAGCCTGGGCTCAGGCTGAGACACAGGGGAGGCTTCCTGCCACCTGGAGCTCCAGCACAGAGGACTGGGACCCTCCAGTTTCCATGAGGCGTGAGCATCTCATCCTCCACAGACAACCTCCAGGGGTAAGACAGGATGCAACACCCAAATCTGTAAACAGCCCACATCAATTTAAAGAAAATCCACTCATCAGCCTTGCAATCCTCCCTAGCAGAGTCTGTTGAGGATCTGTGCTCCCACATCAATGCTAAGACCTCTCGGCAAAGCCAGGCTGGGCTGGCAAAACTTGTCTGGGTATTATGGCCTGGTGCAGGCAGGAACCTCCAGTTCAGGGGCTTTACACTGTAGCCCTTCAGCAGCTCTTTATGACACTAACATAAAAGCAGAGAGCAGCTCACTCTCTGCTCTCTGCAGAGGAACCAGGAGTGAATGTTTACAGGCTGCTTTTTAGGCTCCAGCCTGCCCAACCCAGCCCTGCCCTTCACTAGTAACCAAGGAAAAGGCTCGCTGGCCCCAGCCATCTCGACAGATGTTGGCCATTAACAGGGACCGGCACAAACCAGGGCCAGCCTCTGGGAGCAGCCCCCATACGCTGTCAGTGGGACGTGGTTGTGAGCAAGGGTGTGCGTGTACAAGCCAGCATGCGTGCTTGCAAGTGTGTCTCCAAGGGCTGCAGTAACATAGCCGCTCCTTTGGCTCCACGCCAGAGGTGAAACATCTTTTCTCACACACGCACGCTCTCGGCTTTTTGCTCACCCTTGCCCCCTCACTGCTTCGCAAAGCCCCAGACCCAGCTGACTCAACAGCTGAGCTATCCGCAGGCATGGAGCTGGAGGTCTCCCTCCTCCTCGTCTGCACTCACGTCGAGCACACGCCACTTTCCCGGAGCATGGAGGCTCCAGCTTGTGACTCCACTTCCTCTTGACTGCCGTCCTGATTCAGCTCGCTTTCCCTTATCGGCCTCAAAGACATGAAAAGTCCAGCCCTCTGACTCATCTGCTGTGGGTCCTGAGGAAAATGAATCCTCGGCTTTCATTTTCTGAGGATAGAGTGGGATCTGTTTACTCGGGATGTAATGAAGTCATTTTTTTCCCATTTATGCCAACAGCAGAAAACCATTTCAAAGGAAAAGGAGTGGGTCAGACCTGGCCTCCCACAAAAAACTGAATGAACTCAGATCGGAATCAAAGTCAAACAAAGCTTCTGGGTGGTTTGTCCATAACACTGATAAGTCCAACCCACGCTGTCTGCCACTACAATCAGAAAAAGACTCTCCATTATGGATAGGACTATAGTCTATGATTCCCAATTTCTCATCCCCAATTCTGGCCACTCAGCCTCACCTCCTACCACTGCCAGGACAAGATCCCAGCAGTCCTACCCCACCAGGGCCTGCTTTATAGATTAAGACAATTCCCAGAGATGGGAGGAGAGCTGTGGAGTCCTGCTCCAGTCCTTTGGCTTCACTCTTTGTAAGAGCTCTTGTCCCACCCTCCGAACTCAGCAGGGGCTGTGGAGGTGCCTAGGGACAAAGCAAAAGGCAGGTCTGGCTTCATTCATGCACATTGCCTCTTAAAAGCAAAGGTCAGGACCCTCAGCTCACGCCCAGCTCAACTCTAGGTAGATCTGAGGTCAGGGACACCTCAGAAGAATACAGAAAAAGCCTCTGATCCAAACTGAATCTATGGTAACATTACCTCTAATGTGTGTGGGTTGGGTTTTTTCTTCTCCAAGCTTAGATAAAGCTCTCAGGTCTTCACCATTTGGCACTTACACACGGCAGCACAGCTCTCAGCAGACACAGCCAGAGGGCATTGGGTGACTGCTTGGAAGATGAGAAGATGCCCACTGCCTGCCCTGCCACAGTGCCCACAGCAACTGCAGCTCCCACCGCTCGGTTGTGAGGAGCAGCACCTGTGAGTCAGAAAGTAGGGACCCACAGCTGATAGCTTCAGCATTTCAGTAACTGTCTTGGCTGCAGTGGGTCAGTGGTCCTAAGGAGACCCCAGCTCCCACATGGGGCTCTGCATGCAACAAAAACAACAACAACAGAAGAGAGTGCAGAGCCATGGATAATGTATTTATGAAAGCCTGTGTTGCTAAGCAGACATGCAGCTGGGATTCACACCATCAGCTGAAGTCTCCTTCAGTCCCCCTTGGCTCTGTTCCCAGGTTTAATGAGTTGTACTCAAGGAGCTGAAAGTCATGACTTCAGGATCCTGCTGCCAGATCCATGTCCAACAGAACAGAAGTGGGGGCGATCCATGGTCATGTAACCCCCCAGGACTAGAAATGTTTTCTTTGACTTCACTGGGTGCATTGCACTGCTCTCCAGAACCCCATGGAGCTACTCAATGACATCATTCCTACGGCCGGGCTTGGCAGAGGCAGTGGGGATGAGGCCCACAACAGCCAGCAGGCCGGGGATGGTCTGCATGGTTTCCATATGTTGGTTCTTTCTCAGGACTGTGTCTTTGCTGCTCAAAAGCCTCAAGTGCCCTCTTTAGCTCACTGGTGCAACAGCCATGACTGCCACTGTGCACACAATTTCAACAGATCTACAGCAAGACACCTTGGTTAATAGGGCAACCAACTGGAAATCCTTTAGCTGCTTCCACTAAAGGCAAGGAGAAATGAAATGAGTCCCCTACCTAGGGCACTTCATTTTTGTTGAATTGGCTATTAAATTTAAATTTTTGCCTGCTGCTGGAACACTTTCCAATGATCCACAGCAGGATTCTGGACTGGAGACACATATGTGCATCGCCAAAGGTACCTGGACAGTGGGCAAGTGGGACACACAGGCACACGGCAAGAGATGAGCTGAGGGGGAGAGGAGGAGGGACAGCTGTAGAAGCACAACTGCAGAACACTGCTTTAAAAAAGATCGGCAGAAAGGAATAAAGATTGCCATTGTTAGCAAACATAATTACATCCTAGCAGTTGCAGTCCACAGGACCTATAGCACGGACTGTGTCCAAAGAGCATCCTCTCAGTAATGCTGCTTTCCAAAAAGAAAGTTAGATGAGCACAAATTTGTCCTTAGCTGGTGCAAAATGACACCAAGTGTGTCTCTGCATCTCAGTACTGCAGACAGGAAAATAAAGGCTATGATTAAAGCAACAAGGATAAAGATAACTTGTTTTAATGAGCTAGAGAACTAGCTCCTCAGACAGACTAACAAATTAATGTATGTGCGTACTATCACAGAGTAAGATGTCTTCGAAAAGAGATTGCACTGCCTTTTGAAGTCTTCCATGCACAGTCATAGTAATGAGAGCATGAAAAGGGCTTTATGTCTTATGAAAAATATCACAGAACTCCTTACTGATGAAGAGAAAGATCGCAGTTGTGCTATCTCTGCCAGAAGACACCACTTCCTACAGCCAAGTTTCTCCTGGAACTAATATGTGCTGTCAAGTTCAGCAAGGGAAAGTACTCTTCAATCACCAGAATGTTCTGCCTCACTCCGCAATTACTCAGAAGATACCCTTCCAACATCTATTCACTTCTTGTTTCCCTTTTCATCATATTTTTCATATTGGCTATGGATAGTCAGGCAGAAAATATTACACAGCCTGATTTCTGTTACCTGGTTTATCAAACTAAGACTCCGTTCTGGCTTTTCAATTGCATACATTAGTAGGCACTTTGTGGTGCAATTTCTGTCTATGAGATTCAGATAGTGTGAGAAGATTTCTAGTGCAGATTCTGTTCTGGGAAGAAGACTGATATGTCTCTACTAGACCTAATCTGGTCTTTCTCAGTAAGATTTTTTTTTCCCCAAAATAAATAATAATAATCAACTTAGTGGAAATGAACCTTTCTGTGGAAACTTTCCAATGCTAACAGATCATACAGATCAAAATCAGGTACCTGAGGGATGGGGGAAGACATGGATTCAAGATCTGCATCAAATGGATTAGAGAGACTGATTCATTACACTGCCATGGTTCCTTGGACAGGATGAGACCTGTGCTCAGATCCCTCACCTGAAACATACTGACTCACTTACACAATATGAAACAGCTCTCTTGGGCAGAGGGAGCGCAACTCCAAACAGAAACACGCAAGATGAGGAAAATGCCCAGGATGCCAGAGACTGAGACCTTTGTCCCTGCCATAAGTCAAGCAAATATGTAAACAACTGTCACTTACAGCATCTTCCAAATCCTCTGTGGCACATTACTCACAGTGCTCAGTTTTGCTGCAGGTCTCCTCACCTGGCACATCTGACCTGAAGCAATACTCACATGCTTTTTCACTCAGGAGGATCAGTGAGGACAGCTAGGCTTCCCTCAAAGCATAAATCCAGTTGTTAAAGAGCTGAAGCAAAGCACTGAACCCCTGCAGAGTGCCATTAAAAGGGTAGTTAGCTCCAGTCACTGGAGATGTTGAGTAGGCACTTGATGAGCCACCTCATTGCTGAGGAAACTGGGACCTAAATCTCTAAAGTTCCCACTGGCACCCCCACAAAGCAGTTAAAATTTGAGCTGCTTCAGGCTGCTGGAAGCACTAATATGGGTAGTTTAGAGCCATCTAAATGCAGGCAGCTGTCAGATGAGAAGGATCTTGCCCCTTCCTTCCCTTAGTCTTGGCCATGGATTTCCACCACCTCCATCCAGCCAAGACTGGTGACCACTAGCCTCCCCATCCAGCTGCCAGCACATCCATGGTTGTTTGCATGGACACTTCTCAGCCACAGCCACGAGTATCCTGACCCACTAAGGGCAGCACCATTACTGCTGCCAAAGCAAGGGAAGGGGCAAGGACACCACCAGAGCAATCGGTGAGTGAAGGCATCACCTGCCTGTTTAGCAGCCACCCATGACCAAATCTGCCAATCTGCAATGCAAGCCCAGCTTTCTCCATACACTGACAACGTTCTCCTGGACTTTACAGTCCCCAACAGTCCCCAGACAGTCTTTATAAATAGTACCCAAGATGTGTCACTCAGTGGGCCCAGGCAAGTATGTTGTTTCTTCCTCCCCCGAGGACCCATTACCTAAGCATGGCCCTAAAAAAACAGCATCTCAAGGAAGACCACAAAATAAGACAAAATGAAACAAATAAAAGCTACGCTGCACACCCACTCCTCTTCAGCAGGAAGTACATGGTCCACAAACCACATCCTTGTCGTTCAGCCCTCAGTGCTCCTTATCAGGAGCACAGTCCTGCTGCAAACCACACTCCACCACTGCCAACAGAGAACAGCCCTGACTCCCAGCCAGCAACAACAGCCCTGCAGGCCAGGAACTGCATAACCCCGGATTTCCCCAAAATGTCATAAGGAAGCACCAACAACAGAGCCCAGGCCTCATGGCCTGATTTTCTACCCACCCACACCTGGTGGGGCTCTTTCCTCCAATGAGGACACCTCTGGAGATGAGCACCAGCTGTGGGTTCCTTTTGCAGGGTGTTACCTCACTCAAACTGTGGTTTGCCATTCTGCGGGAAACCTGGCTACCAGGAGAGCTTTGCAAGCTATCCCCGGCTGCTTTGTGGAGGAAACAATTGCCAGCTGCTAGCTTGTAGCCTCAAGCTAAGGAAGGGTGGCCTTCCTAGTGCTTCTCCTGCTCTTTTCCCTATTCCCAGGTGCAAGCCCTTGCCCAGACAGGGAGCAAGTGAAGGCACCTGCACCTCTCACTGCCCCGCTGAGAGGCAGCACCTCCCACACCGCAGGACCAGGTCCTCCAGCTGCAGAAAGGCTCTGGGTGAGGCAGCTACCCCTGGCCCTGCCCTCCCAGCCAGTCCCACACTGCTCCAGAAGCCCTGCTGGTAGAGTGCCTCCTGGCTCTTGAGAAAGCATCCCCTCAGGGGCTGCTCCTAATTGGTGATTTCCTCCTCTTTCTCTCATGTTGCTGCTTTGCTCCCTCACTTATATTTTATAAGGCTGGTTTTTAATAGGCCGTGCAGGCTGCCAGGTCTCTCTACCTTCAGACTTATACCATTGGGGGAAAAAGTCCTGTCTGCAGACCTGAGGACAGCCGTGGCTTTGTGACTTGGTGCAGGCAGAGCCTCTGGACCCATCCATACGGGCTCCAAGCTCTGAGGCCTCAGGCCTTCAACAATTTGGAGAAGCATTCAAGTATCATAGCAATGGGCACAGTAGACCAAAGAAGACAACCAGGGAATGGTTTCCAGTGAACTCCTGAAATCTGCTAAGCCATGGCATGGTGTATGTGTTGAGCAGGCAAGGTCTCCACAGACTGTAGGTAGCCTAAGTATTACCCACCCATCACTACTACACCCTCCTTCAGGGAGCTGAGGAACCTGAAGACAGCACTGCCTGAAGTGCACACAGGTTTTATTGCTGTGTGCCTCAACTGCTGAGAAAGGAGTGATTGGACAGAGGTAATTTGCCAGGAAATGGCAGACAGAGGAGGAGCCAGCCTTCTGCTTCCTCTGCTGGGCCTGGCACAGAAAACAGAGGCTGGAAGGTGATACATCATGTTCCTCTCCCGATGCCTTGGTCACCTGTGTGTTCATCCTGTCCCTGACAACTTGCCTGGCCTGCCCTGAAAGCCAGGACGCTGCTATTCCAAGACATTTTTGGCTCTTTTTTTCCCGTGCAGATTTGAGGAGCGCTCTGGGCAGCACAATCAACATGCTGAAGCTGAACATCCACCTCACACCAGTGGCAATCTAGGCCGGGCCCCGTCCCCTTCTTTGCCCTGACAGCAAGCCCTGGCTCTGGCAGGGCTGTAAGCACACCAGGGCCTGCGTCCACCCACACCTGCCCGCACAGCCAGACCCTGTGCCCAGGGAGCAGACAGGGAGGGAGGCACATGCCTAGGGTTGATCAAAGTCACAAGCAGTCCCCTGAGAGGTCACCCCAGCAGACTGCAGTGGCAGCTGCAGTCCTCATCCCCACAAGGCAGACTGTGGTGAAGAGGAAGCTAAAAAAGCCCCACACAAGCACAGACAAAATTTTCCTTCCTCTTTCTGTGCAGCAGACTGGCTCTCTTGCTAGATGCTTAGCACCTCACCTCCAACTCCCCACCGGTCCTGGGCCTGAGTAAATCCACGAGTTACCAAGCCTCACCTGCCCCTGCGCTCAGTCCCCAAGTGGGGAGCCATCCTTCCTCCCGCTCCCACCCTTCGCTCTCATCACGGTCCCATCGCTGCTTGGAGAGGTTTCTCCTCACTGAGGAGCCCACACACGCTGTGACTACTGAACCCCACACGTGGCTGGCAAGCCATGAGGGGCTGTTTGTGCTCCTGCTCCACTTTGCAGGACTGGCCAACATACCGTGAATTACAAGTGTCAGATATCACAGGCAAATCTCCAGCTGGATTTTCCATTCAGTGAGGAGCTATTGGTTCAACAAACGGCAGCAAGTGCCTCCCGAGTGTAAGAAAGAGGGGTGACTGTCAGAGAAGGGTCAGGGCTTGATCCGCTGCGTCCATCCCTCCTCCTCACTCTCTTGTGAGCTGACGATGTGTTGCTCTGAAGTGCACCGCTTGAATATTCAGGCAGTCTATCTCGCATCTCTGATCCTTTGATCCTATTTGCATACAAATGTCCTCGGAGATAAGGAGCAAAGGAGGGAGACAGAGGCAGGATTGTTTCTAGAGAGAATGGTGTGCTCTCTGCTTTCCCATGAAGAATTGGAGGGCTGAGTCCTTTCCAAGCCACAGGCCTCACTGTGCTCTGGGGGCCAAGCCCCACCACCAAGCCCGGGCACTGGGGCACCAGAGTTCCCAATTCACAGGGCACCTCCGACCCTGTGAATGGCAGAGCATTCTAGCTGCCAAGTGAGATGAGAGTGTATTTCAGTGTGCGTTATTACAAATCACTGTATGCGTTACAGCAGAGTATAGAGGTTCCAGTTGAAATCATGGTTTGCAGGCACAGATGTGCACAGACTTTATGAGGAGCAGATGCTGCTGCAAAAGGTCACAGCAAGGAACAGACCAGAGGCTGTCTCAGTTCCAGATGAGTGCCTCAGCTATCAGGTAACATGGTTGCTTACATGTGGAGAGGGAAAAACACTGGAGGGAAGCAGCATCTGTACAGTAAAGCAGGTAAAGCACATGTGAGCCTCAAGCAAGGAGTTTCACTGGCACAAATCCCCAGCACCACACATTCTTGCAATCAGAAGGCATCCTGATGCAAGCACGCAAAATATCCACATAGAGAAAGAAAACTGGGTGTTGCTGTTGCCCTTGAACACACAAGAATAAACTGATATTCAATAAGATGAAGAAGTAACCAGTTCAAACTTCATCGAAGTAAATAATTTCCTTCAAATCAAGTGCAATTGGACTAAGCCATCCCTAACACAAGAAGCTAGGAGGCCAAGAATTACGTGGATGCGAAGAAAAACAAACAAACAAACAAAAAAAAAACCACATAAAAACAATAGCTAAGGGCACTTTTGGAAAAGAAGTTAAATTTCATATTGCTGGTCTCAATCCCATCTCTAATGGTTAAGACCCAGAAAGCATCTCAAGTGTGGAACAGATTATGTTACATCTGCCTACTGCAAAGATCTTGCACCTTCCCCTGAAGCATCTGGCAAATGCATCAGAGACAGCATCAGAGCACCAGCACATCAGAGACAGGTCTCTGGAATAAATGGATTTTGGGGCTCATCCAGTTTGGCCATTTCAAGGCTCCAGAGTTTCCAGGGTCAAGATTGCAATCTCCGTATTTGTGTACACAAAGTCCTTGCAGACACCAGTGAAGTGAAGCCATTTGAAGTAGCGCTGTGCTTGTGATGGGTTGTGGATCTCATTATACTGTTGCTGTTTTTCCTTAAGCAACAGATCCTGATGACAGATGATTAGGTGAAAACATGTTTTCTATGAGACAAGTTTTTAGTCCTCTTCAATGTGGGGAAAACTAAAAAATGTGATTCAAAGGCAACTTTAAGGCTCAGAAACCAAGAGGTAAGGAAAGAAAATGCAGCATTTGTTCTTTTATAAAAGCTCTTGATTTTAAATTTAGCACAAATTTTCATGGTCCAGCTTGAGATGCTTGAAACCTTGGGGCTTAGAATACTGAATTTAAGGCAGTATGAACTCGTTTGAACCCCCTCACACTTCAGTTCTTGCTAGCTTCTCTCATGTGCAGTGTTTCTGCTCAGCAGCTCCTCAGAAACCTTCCTTTGTGGAGTCTGTTTCCCCCTGTGCTGTCAACTTTCTGGACTTCATCAGACATCTTATTCAAGTCACTGATGTTCTTAAAGTTCTGGCTCTCCGACTCACTCCATTATGCAAAAACATGCATTTTATAAAGGAAAGCTTCTACTCTTCAGAGCTGCCAGAAAAAGATTAAAAAAAAAAAAAAAAAAAAAAAAAAACCACTAGCAATGGAACCCCAAGGCACAGTATTCCAGGCCTGATGAAAACACCACTATCTTCTTACACTCTTGAGGCATTTATGATTTGGGAGATTGGGGCCTTGGGTCATGCATCTGAACTCCTGCTGGCAAAATTGCTCTCCATACTCCTCAGTTTTGAACGGGTCTCCCTTGACTCCAGCTCGCCCCTATGCCTTCCCAGCTTTTCACCATTTCTTTTTTTTTAAGAGCTAAAAAGGACTCCACAGTAATATGGATCCTGGATGAAAAGGACTTTGATGTTCAGTTCCTCCCCTCACGAACTAGAGATTTGGCAGGGCGGCTCCAGCTCAGACGCCAATGGCATGTCCTCAGCATGGCCTGGGCTTTGACCCAGCGAATATCACCATGGTGCTTGGTTTCCCCCCTCCCTGAGCTCTGTGCCCAGCCCTGCTGCCTTTCTCCTTCCTTGTCCCAAGGCACAGCAGCCCCCAGTGCCCGGGGCAGACAGTAGCTCTCTTCTCCCTCCCCCACTCCATTCTGGACTCTTGAATCAGGTGGGTGAGGGTGATGAGGAATCACCTCCTAGTCAGCCTGGCAAAGGTTATGACCAGTTTCCCAGTGCTGTGGTAGTTTGCCTCCTGTTTCTACAGCACAGGACCCTGTCAAGGCTGGGCTTTCAGAGTCCCAAAGCTTCCCGACCGAAGTCGGAGGAAGCTGGACCTGAGGGTGAGGGTGTTAACAGTTTGCATGGGAAGAAAGTCAGTGCTCATACCCAGGCTCTGACCCAGCTTTCACATATAATGTGAACGTACCCAGGTGCTACAGTCTTGTCCTGGGGCCAGCGGCTTATGGCGGCAGCTGGAAGGTGAGCGTAGGTACCTCTTCACTCTGTGTAACCTGCTTGGTGAGGGGTTTCCAGTGTGTCCCTCACCCTGAAGTGCAGCTGTGTGACATTTGCATCTGCAGCTGCAGCACCCAGGCAGAACTTTCCAGGCAAGGTGTATTTTGCAGCTCTTTCCTGTGCCAGTATTGCCGCCACCTGGAGATGAGAGGAATGAGGGCCTCCCAGCGATTTCCCCACCTTCATCCCCTGCCTTTCTTCAGACACACAGCCCCTCTACACAGCTGGAGGGGGCCAGCTGGCACCCCGCAGCTCCCATGGTTACCCCATTGTGAGCCCAGCTCTGAGGAAGATGGGGCCCTCCTGCTCTTGGGGAAAACACTGCCGGCCACTATGGGAGGCTTTGGCTGAGAAACGCAACCCCACACCTTTGGGGTGGAGGCAACTTGCCGTGGGCTTTTCCATCCTTGTTAGCTCAGAATTTAGGCTGCAGATCCGCGCGAATGAATACACGCTTGTGTGTTTGGAAGAGCTGTGCACGTAAAGGAGAAGGGGTTTTCTGCATGTGTTTTATGGCACTGTCTGGGTACAGAGATGGGAGAGCGAGGGAGCTTATGCACTGCATGTGCACGTGCACGTTTTCATGTTGTCTGCACGTGTGTGCATGTGTATGTGCATTTCCATATTGTGTCTAATAGGCTCTTTGTTTCTCCAGAGAAGAAGGAAAAGGAAATCCGCATGTAATGAATCCATTTATTTTATGGAGCTCCCCTGGAGAGAGGCAGGGAGCACGATTTATGCAAAAAAACAGGCAGCTGCTGTTGGGAGGGGGACACCAATCTGGTTTTGATTTTCGTTCGTAAGTGGAGGTGGCCACACAAGCCAAGGTCTCATAAACTCCCTATAGAGGAGAGTGGCCCGTTGGTGTGAGGCTGTCAGAGCCTATCTGGCCGTTAGTACCGAGCCACTCTCCTCTGCATCAGACTGACTCCCGCCCTGTTGTTCTGCCTTCACAGGACGTGTTTCCCCGTGCTGAGGCCTCTCATTAGAAGACAGAGGCAGAGCTGTACTGGGGCGCAGACTGAAATCTTTTGTGTAGAAAGGCAAAATGCTCTTTACAGAACATTTGCTGCTCATGTCACAGAGTACACTGTATACTAGAACAACCACAACAACAACAACAACAACAACAACATGACTTGTAAGCTACAGTCCAGCTCCTCGCTGCCATTTATAAAAACATAGCGAGTCAGATGGGATGGAAATTTCCTAGGCTGGAGGAAATGGCCTGGAGACCAGACACCACTCATCCATCTTTTTTCCAGCCCTGCCATTTTGCAAAACTCCGTGCATGTCGTCTGAACATTCGTGGGTGCAAAGGGACAGTGGAGAATTTCCCAGTGGGAAAGATGCCTCAGTGGAGGCTGGGATCTCAGCAGAGTTCTGTTTTATTATCTGATTCTTCATCAGATTAAGAGTCCGTCAAATTTATCCATCAGTAGCATGAGAGAAAACTGACCTTAGCATACTCTAACTCACACTATGACTGCCCCATATGACAAGGACACATGGCTTCCTGACACCTTCCCCAGCTGCCTGTGCCAGGCCACAGCTCAAATGCCAAGAAGAATCTAGCTCAAAATCTCACTCAGTGTTTGTGTTCTTCACCACCACCTTGCGCATGCCCAGAAAAGGCAGGTAGGTAGTGGACAGACAGATAAACCAATTCAGGAAACTGAAAATGAAAACTCTTTTTTTCCAAAAACTGTCCTCGCACACTACCAGCCATAAATCACTGAACAAGGTTAATACATTCTGTGTTTTCATTACTCTCTGTAACTTAGATGTCTACAGAGGACACAGATTCTCTAGTTATCAGGGTGGAAAAATATTTTTAGATCCCTCAGGTACATGTTGTCCTTACAGAGAACATACAGCACTTGCCTGCTGACACTGAACTTTAAAAGATTTTTCCTTGGGAGAATTAAGGCCCAGTGGTGGGTCAGTGAGAAGAATCTGGAAGAAGAGGTGTGGATCACTAAGTACTCCATGGTGCCTAAACCACCTTGCAGGAGGATTTATTTTGAGAGCTACAAAAAGAAAGATGGCTCATTCTTATCTGCTGTCTTTGTTGACCTTCCAGGTAGCCTTTCCAGGGCTTTCTGAGGAGTTCCTTTGCCACCAGTCAGTAAGACAACCATGTTTAAACCACACTCCCATCTACCCCTGGCATCATGTTGCGCTTGCATTACCAGACAGTTCNCCCAAAAAAAAAAAAAAAAAAAAAAAAAAACCACTGCTTTGAAAGTATAAAGTCCAAGTATGCCCTGATGTGAAATGCTGGCCATGAAGAAGCTGCCAGAATGAATGCTGATTTCAGATACCAGTGGGATCAGATCCTCTTCCTGAAGTCAAAAGTGGTAGGCCAAATGCACCATCAGTTCTCAAGCCAAGAGAAGGAACTGCTTTTACAGGTCAAGCTGGAAAAAGCTCCTCTTACAGCATCTGATGTGTGGAGGAGTGGATCAGGTCACAAAGAAGCAGCTTTGGAGGATCCCAGCAGAAGCATTCAAGGATCCATCCAAAAATGTTTTGACATAGATCTAACCGTACACTAACTCTCAGAACTACTGGCCTTGTAGCACAGACTAACAAAGATCAGCTGAAAGGCCTCAAATTTGTAATTGAAGTGCCATACCCACACTTGCTCTTTGAGATTCTCCAGTTCAATGATCGTACTCCATTTGAGAGCGAAGACTGAGAACCAATGACCAAAGCCAAGTAAGGAACAAAAAGTAAACAGATTACCTTAATGCCCTCATGTTTTACGTTTTCTTTCCTTGTGTATGAACACGGGTATCTTTAGCAGCATAGCAAAGGACATTTAGAATTTGAGAAATGTCGAACTGATCTACTGCTCCATCTGACGTGTGTTTTCACTTCCACTTATTAAGCACACGTTTCAGGTGATACACTGGGGACTGAACATCTTAGAAAACCTTGGTTGAATGGTGCTGTGAACATCTGATGAAATCTTGGTTGAATGGTGCTGAATCTACTAGATTTTGTCACTGCTCCCTTCAGCTGTTGCTTGTGCAACACTTAATTTTCACACAGACCTACAGGGAAGAGAGGAACAATTAATTCCAGTTATGGTTGAGTCCCTCAGGTACTCAAAGACTAAGGTCTGCCCCACACTGCAAAGCTCATCCAGCTGAAGAGGGCTACTGATGTACCTGTGCCAGCACCAACCCTCACACAGATGCATTTAAACTGATGCAACCCTAGACTGTCTTCTGTTTTGTCAATGGATAAACAGGGAAAGAGCCGTAGGCAGGGAAGAGAGGAGACAGTAAACAGTGCCCAATCCAGCAGAAAGACTTATAGTCATGCAGACCATCTTCCCACTAGGTGGCTCTGCCAATGTAGCAATGCTTTTAATCGTTCAGTAATTACTGTAAGGCACTACTTCTCACGCACAGCCACACAGACCACGTGCAGGTGCTCCATACTTCACGAGTGGCCAGCATGCAAAACCTTATTCTTGCTATTCTGTTGGAGTTTAGCTTTTGCTTCTAAAAATGTGTAATCTGAGCAGTCAAATAAAAATGTGTTGGCAAAAACACTTCATGTCTTACCAAGGTCATGCAAGAAGTCTGTGGCAAGGCACAAAATTGAACCAGGGTGTCCTGTATCCTGAACTAGTCACCTAAGAACACGGATATGATGGTGCATTAGAAGCAGGACAGCCTGGAAACATCCTGAGAAAATTTATGCCATCATCAAGATGTAACAACCCAGAAAACAGGAAGCAAAATAATCCTGGGAGAAAGGGTGAGCTGCCTCGACAGGTGCGCACATAGCAGGGTACGCTCACCCATGTTAACTGAACGGCTACAGACGTGGGCATGCCACAACACAGAACACATTAGCATGCCACGCTATGGTATGACACCTCCACAAATGCACAGCTCTGAACACAAGAGAGGAAATAGTTCTCTGCAGCACCTCTGCAGGTCAAGAGAAGTCTCCATTCAACCGGGCCTGGCCCAGCCTGGCCTAGGAGCACCCGCAAAGGACACAGTAAACTTTGCTATTCCTTATGCAAAAGCTGTATGTCCATGACTGCTTGTCTGGAAAGGGTCTTAGTATACAATGAGAAAAGCTGTGAAAAACTTCAAGAGCCAAGTCCAGTCCAGCTGATCAAGAACAAAGGCCCCTTTAGCAGCATGGCCCCTGCTCCTTCATCTGGAAAGTGACTTTCATCCAAGAGCTGCTCACCAGGAATTACACCTTTCCAGCCAGCTCTCTGCATTTCCCACTGATTTGGCCGAATGAAAGTGATTCCTAATCAAGACTGGCTCAGTAAGGTTCCTACTGGATCAGAACTGACCTCAGCAGGCTCCTGCAATTTCCGAAAAGCTCCTGCTGGCTTGGCTGACTATCCAAACTCCAGGAAAACTGCATGCAAGTCGTGCACTGACTGAGTGTTTCTAGAAAGCAGATGAGACGAGAAAAGCCAACAGGAACCAACACGGTCAATTTGTCTGGAGGAAAATGTTTGCAGCAACCTCTGCTCTAGGGCTACTGACCCTGAACAGGACACCAAGACCTCCTGGGCAGGCTGGCATCCTGTGACACAAGCTTCCCCAGCCCCTAGGTGACTTTCTTTCTAGCTCTTCCTGACTGCCCCAGGACTAGACACCAGCACAACTTCATGCTGCAGCCACTTGCAAAGAGAACTATTCTCAAAAAGAGCTATTTCTCTTGCAAAGGGCCAATAAAATAGTCCCAAAGAGAACACTCAGAACCACCCTGTACTTTGGAGATGAGCCTAGCAGCACTTCCAGAATCACATGCACTTTCCTCACCCCTCTCAAGCCCTCGGCAGAACGGGGATTCAAAGCGATCGCTTTGACTAAATGCTTACGGCCACTTAAGCATCTGACTGCCATGCATGGCCCACCTGGCAAGGCAGGCACACCTCCCCCAGGCCCACACCGGGGCCATAACACTTGCAGACTGTGTGGGCTGCTCTGCTGCGGGGCCGAGGAGCCTGCCACACTCCCCTCCAGCTGCGTTGTCGGCAGCGTCATGCTGACAGGTTCAAGCCGTGCAGAGAGGGTTGTTTTTATAACCTGTTCTCTTTTAACAAAACTTTCCCAAGCTTATTCCTCTCCATTATAGTCAAGATCACCTGCTGCTCAGGAGGATTCAGATTATTAAAGGGAAATTGCAGATAAACAGGAAAGACTGACACATAGTGGCATCCAAGCAAGAAGAAAACATCTTAGCACTACCCAGTTACTCCAAATGCTGGGCTCCGCCAACATCCCCCACTTCTGACTGGCAGCTCCCCCCCTTTCTCTGTTGTTCCTGGTTTCACCATAACCAACTCTGCAGATGCTCCTCATACTGACCTGTAGCTCTCCTACTCTTCTAGCCCTGGGACCAAACATACGGCCCAGCAGCTGACCTTGACTCTTGATTGATAACCCACAGTGCCACAATGCCATGCTGGTCTACTCCTGAGTTAATCACAGCTCAGCCCGGTGATTCTCAATAATACTGATAAGCACATGTAATCACAGGATGGCTGAGGCTGGAAGAAACCTCTGGAGGCCATCTGGTCCGAACCGTGCTCGAGAAGGGTCACCTAGTGCCAGTTAACCAGGGCTGTCTCCAGATAGCTTTTGAATACCTCCACAGAGGAAGACTCCACAGCCTCGATGTGCAACCTGTGTTAGTGTTCCTCCACCTTCAGAGTCAAAATGCATTTCCTGATGTTCAGAGGGAACCTCCTGTGTTTCAGTTTGTGTCCACTGCCTCTTCTCCTGGCATTGGGCGCCACTGAAAATAGGCCAGCTCCTTCTTTACACTCTCCCTTCAGGTATTTCTGTACACTGATGAAATTCCCCCCATGCCTTCTCTTCTCCAAGCTGAACAGTCCCATCTGTCTCACTCCTTCCCTGTAGGACAGATGCTCCCATCCTTTCATCACCTTCATGGCTCTTTGTTGGACTCCCTCCAGTATGACCATGTCTCCCTTATAAAAAAAACGCTGGAGCTTTTACTGAGCTGTCAGCAATGATGCTCAGCTCTTTTCCTAAAGAGAACAAATCAAATTAGAGCACTTTAAGATGGCTGAGCAAATGAGTTTTCTCCCAAGCACTCATTATCTTTTAGCATTCTACAGGGAATTTTATTTGCCACTGAGATGCCTTTTCAGGAAGCTTAGCTGGATCTCTCTGAAGTTCTTCACAGTCCTCCCTAGTCTTGACCAACCTAACTCTGGCCAGTGCTCACATGCTAATATTTAAAGCCCATGCAGTGCAAATGAAAAAAACATGCTATAACAGAATTCTAAACAATGCCATTTGGTTTTGGTCTCAAAATTTTTGTATTGAATTTCATGCTCTTAAATCCACAGCCCTGGAGACCAAAGCCCCCTTCCTACCCAAAAAGAACTGAACAGGGAAGACGAGAACAAGTTTCTTCACAGTGTGCTGGGGGATCAGCTTTGATGTCCTCTAGCGAGTTTAGACCCTGAGGAATATTTAGTCCACAACTTCTTTGGTTAAACTATCAATGAGAGCAATGAAAGTCCAATGCCTTTTTGAGACAGGGATACTCTCTCGCCCACTAGGAGCTAGACTACGAAAAAAAAAAAAAATTCATGCATGTGCCAAAGAGCTGTCAAATGGGAACAGCTCATTGTGAAATGTTTTTGTCATGAGAATGAGTATTCGCTGGAGAACAAAACAAAAACCTATCAACCTCTCTGACTTTAAAAACAAAAAGCCCTCTGGCCAAGAGTTTCAAAGCTGTTCACCACCCTCAGCTGGCTTGTGATGCAGGATCCAGCAAAGTTCAAGAGCTGCTGCCCAGCAGGGCAGGGAATGAGATCCCAAACAGGTGTGGACCAGGTGTGAAAAAGAAGAAGGTTAACACACCCCATCCATCACTGGACAGCACATCTGTAAAAACGGAAATAGATATTAACTCAAGTCAAAATCTTGTCTGGAGATGAGCAGGATTCTCCCCAGTGGCAACTAAAGAATATCATGTGGTGAGGACTGCAGCTGAGCTGATTTACCGCTAAACTGTGCTCATATGGCTGCGAGAGGCTCTCGTTCCCTCGCTGCTGAATTGCTTCTTCTCAATATAAGAGACAAAGAGTCCTAGTGCTCTTCTGAATATCTCTCAGGTTCATTCTTCCAGTTGCAAAGCAAATGGTTTGAAGTTTCATTGTCTTGCCAGACTCATAAAAAGAAACTATCAAACACTAGCCAAATTGTGAAGAACAGCATGTTTTATGAAAACGCAATTAAACTCTGGCCATCAGCATCTCACTTTCATCTCTGCCGAGCACTCTCAGCTTTCTTGTTGTACGCCAAGCTCATATTCTTCTCTGATTCAGTGAGTGAGATTACAGTTAACAGTTTCATTTTGTTTTGCTATTTTGGGGGGAAAAGAAGGCAGAGTCCTTCTTGTTTATATACAAGACCTACAGGGCACCAGAAATGAATATCTTTGGGGTCAGGAGGGGAGTCTGCTTCCAAATCTCAGATATCAAAACGGAAATTGTTTGTTACTGTCACTCATACAAACACACACTGAACACCATTCCCAGAAAGTACTGACAGAAATAAAATGAAAATGCAAAGAAAAGAGAGGTGCTGCCTTGTGATACACTTTGGAAATCCTGTTCAGTGGAACAGCTCTTTATGCTGCACAACATAACGGAGGACCATGTTGCTCCTATGGTCCCAAGTAGCAGGAAAAGTGGCAAGCACCACAGAAGTACTCCCATTCCCTTCCTTCCACAAGAGAAATTCCCTTTTCATTGTCGCTAAACAGGTAAGTATCCAGATGACTGTGATTCATTTCAGGGAGCCATAAGAAGCGCAGGAGCATGCTGTGTTCTCACCTGCCTGGCAGGGAGGCCAGTTAATATTTCCCATCGGCCCCCAAGCCTCTTCCAGGCCACTGATAAAGAAAGCAAAGAACTCCCCTGGGTACTGCTTGAAGTGAGAGTCACCAAAAAATCCAACACTACAGAACGCAAAGCAGAAGGCACGTACCATTAGGGATGAAGTACAACTGGTTTTAATAGATCAACAACCGCCACCTAAAACTCCAGCCCATCTGATCTGTTTTTCAACATACCGGTCCAGGAAGCAAGCCTGCTGATGGTTTAAACAAAACAAACAAGAGATGTCCTACTGTCTTCTGTCATTATCACCCTTCTGTTATCCTCTTCTGTCTTGTAACAAGACTGTATTCTATTGTCTGCTACTCACCATAGTTTTGGTACAAGTTATTAAAATGCTGTGAGAAGGGCAGTCCCTGCTTTTACTTGTCATGATATTTGAGGTTTTCCATGCTGAACAGTATAAGAAAAGAAAAGAAAAGAAAAGAAAAGAAAAGAAAAGAAAAGACCACTAGAGAGCAAAATGCGTTTTCTCCAGGTTAGCAACATGCAAAGACAGATCCAGGTTCAGATAACTAGATAACTGGGTTCTGTTGATAAAACAAATCTGTCAGGACTCAGGGCAGTAGCAAACATAGGTGTGTACATGTAGTGCCAAATCCTAAACTTTTTACCAGCTGGAAGACAGCAGCATCACAAAGAAATACCAGTCTGAGAACCACATCAACAGCGCAGTTGCCTAAGTGAGTGCTCTTCGCAGAAATACTCAGAGGAGTTAGATGACTGAAAGCCTCCAGAAGTGAAGGGCTTTGAGGCAAATCCAGCTGATATATTTGTTATATGGTGCCAGCATAATTTCCCCTAATGGCTAGAGAAAGGGGGAAGCATGAAAAGGGTCAGCTGGGAACATATGTGGGGGAGGGGGGCAAAGAAAAGGCAAAACTAGCTGAGAACAGGCTCCATCTAAATTGCACACAGACCTCACACAAAGCACAGAGAATTGGTCAGTAGATTGAAGCCAGCTGGCTGGAGGAGCCATAAGAGGAAAACCCTGCTGGAGATCTCTCCATCACATCCCATCATGGTCCAACATCAGCGCACAACATGGGCTTCCCCCGCTCCAAACTCACGGAGCTAAAAACAGGCAGAAGAGCAAGAAGGGGACTGAAAGTTTGTCCTTCAGATGGAGCCTCTCCTCTCCTCCCAAAGTGTAGATCCATCCAGCACTCTCTCCTGCAAATGATTTCAGTCTTGACTCCATGTCTCGTTACAAAAAACCATTTCACTGAAAGCCGAGGTGTTTGGCTCCTGGCTGGAACGGGCTGCAGAGCCCACCCTGCACTCAGGCAGCTCCATCTACATCTTGACCAGAGCAATCAGAGCCCGAGCTTGTGGATCCTCCTATGCTCAGAGACAGGGAACACGAAGCTTACGTATGTCCACAGCAAACACTCAATGAAGCAGCTGCTGCAGCAATACACCAGATTGCTGAAAGGAAAGTTGGGGCATCGGTTGTTTTGCCCACACTGTCCCAAGGCCTCTGTGGGCAGCCTCAGGCTTTGGCAGCAACAAGAGGGAAACGGAGTCGAGGCTATACATGCTGCAGCCACCAGCACAGGACGCTGATGCAGACAGCTGGTCCAGGCTTTCAAGACTCCCCAGTGGAAGACCACCCCAGGGCTGTCTTCATGCGAATGAACCAGAGACCTCCTGGCCTCCTCCTGCTCATCCTCGCCACGTACAAACACGTCCGTTGTTGAAGTCAAACTGAGCGTTTGTTACAATTCAGTCTGGAAATGTCTGAAGACACAGCCATTGTTTTAGGGCCCAGATAAACCTTCTGTCTTCATTTACTGCACGCAATTAAGATCGCTTGTGTTCCAGCACGCTCGTGTCTGAGTATTCAACACTGCAGTGGTCTTTATGCCAGCCTTGCCTTAAAAATCAGTATTTCTCATAGCCTGTTTTTCTTAAGTCTCTCCTTCACCTGGCTTGGAAAAAAAAAAAAGACACCACATCTGGAAAAATTAAAGCTTTGGATGTTTACCGGTCTGATGGCTAAGGTGTTGTTACAGAGCTTTTCTTATGATTCTTCCATGCAGCCCAAATACTAATTTCCAGAAATCAAACTTCAGTGCAAGCAGTTCAGTTGTTTTGCATCATTTTGACTTACTTGCCTATATGAAACATTCCCAAAATTTCAAAAGCCATTAATAATTTTTTAACACTGAAAACCTCAGAACTTACCATTTCTGTATCAGAAGTGAATTTCAGTGAACCTAAAGGTTTTTCATTCTAATAAATGCCATCATTGATGTATTTCAGCTGGTGCCGGCCATGCCACAGATGCTGGCTATGAGAACAGTAGCATCTAAAATATATAGGGAGAGGTAGGTGGGGGAAGAAACAGAACTGAAGCGTTATTATAAAAAGACGTCAGATTAATCTTCTCACTTGATTTTTCTTGTTTACACTAAGCTTGAAATATTGGAAGGAAACGTAATAAAATTATTACTTGGTTATTTTACTTTGAAAAATAACCATATCCACTGGGAAAAGAAGGAAACCTTAAAAATATAAACAAGTTATTTCCAAGTGAGTTGCTCATTCTCCAACAAGAGGGCCATTTCTTTGCCCTATATTCCTGCTCTCTTTGCAGCTTTTCCTTCCTTCCAACCACCATTTCACCCCCCTCCACACTTCAAATTATTAATTTCTGTCCCTGTATCATTCTCTCCCACCTTCTCAAGTCTGTTTCAGAGAGTAGTTCTAGCTACACGGCCACAGGCATTTGGGGCTGGCTGTTGTTTAGCGGAACAGGTAAGCCCTTCTGCTGACAAGGACGTGCCAGTTCTCATCCAGGGCGCCCGATTCACACGCAAGAGATGAACCCTGCGGCAGCCTCTGAGCCCCAGCAGGCTTCCAACACCGGCAGGTCTTCAGGGAGGTCCCTGCATCGCAGTGGCTCCAAGCGGTTGAGGAATGATGAACCGCACTTTTGGTGCAATGTGACTGCTTGTTTTATTTAGACTTCAGAGGGTTTTGTCACTTTCGTGGGTGTTTTTGGTTTGGTTTGGTTTGGTTTTTGGGGGGTTGTTTTTTTACAATCAGTAGATTGTACAGATTTGAATAGTCCGGTTACTTTATCTAACTATAAAATGTTATTGTAATGTGCTCTTTAAGTGTGGACTACCTGTCAGGACAAACCGGTGAATCTGTCTTTGTCCTTACAGCCGCGTGTCCCCAGAGCAGTTCTGAGGATTTGCAGCGTTCAACACACATACATGGCTAACAAGCCATTTTGAAGAGCTCACTGCATCTCCTCATTTAAAACTGTGGATGATCAGTTGTTGGACTTGAACAAATTTCTCCTGCTTTTGAGCACTCAACACCGAATTACATGCCTTACTAAAAATTCTAGATATTTTGCAAAGTACTCATCACCAGATTCAGAAAGTTTCCTAATTTTTCAAGAAGGGGGAAGGGAGGCAGGCTGTTGGATGCAAAGTGAACACTGACCTGCAGTGACCCCTTCTGGAAAGCACCAAAAATGAACCATTGGAAACAAACCTGTACTGGTCTGGGGGGGCCGTGTGGGAACTACTTGACCTAATAGCTTTTTCCATTTCGATTTCTATGACTTTGAATCATGTTTCGTTGGAACAGCCTCAGCCTTCATAAGATCTTTGCACGAGTTATGCTCTGGGGCAGATATTCATGTCATCTAACAGCATCCAGTGGACCAAAAAATGCCCAAAGGACCAGTAGTTTCTTCGTTGTTGGAAGCAGAAAGTAGTAATACGTTACAGTATATAAGAAAAACAGCAAAGCATACTCCATTTTCCAAACAATAACAAAAAGCAGAACACAAATTTGTATGAAAAGAAAAACGATGTCTTACAGAACATGTACAATGTCTATTCCCAAAAGGGAATACCACTTCTTTGAGAACAGTGCCATAAAATCTGTGGAGGCCATAAGCAATTAGGATATAAGTTTCTCATCTAAAACATGATACCTCTTTGCTTCTGCCCAGCCCCACACTTGTGAGCACAGGTTTAATTTCAATTCAAAAGGAAAAGCATTAATTCCCCAATGGTCGGTGACAACCCATTCCACTCCTTGGAAATGTCCGCTTCTGTCTAAACTGGACCACCCCCCACAGTGCTGACAAAACACAGACTGCGGCTGAAATGACTTACAGAAAGAAAGTCATCTTCTCTTCGTTTGTACACAGACATAGTATTCAGGATTTTTTTTTTTAATTTTACCCCTGAATACAAGGACTTGATGAAATAAACACATTCAGAGATTATCCGTAAGAAATCAGAAATA
Source organism: Alectura lathami (assembly GCA_013399715.1). Lineage (NCBI taxonomy): Eukaryota > Metazoa > Chordata > Aves > Galliformes > Megapodiidae > Alectura > Alectura lathami. The sequence goes on along the minus strand of VXAV01005483.1, from coordinate 743,718 downwards.
TGTGAAATTTCCAAACTTGGAAAGAGATGATGGGCTTCAGCCCAAGTTGGCACAAACTTTATTTGTCTCCTTTGGACTTAATGGTTTGCATTGCTGATGGTTGTAGAAAATACTCTGAAGGCAAAGAAAATTTCTTGGGGAATGAGAGGACTCACTCTACCCAAAGACTTCCAGTTCTTTAAGGAAGCAACCACCTTCCTTCTTTGCATTAAATTGTGTGTCACTTAAATTACTTTAGGGAGAGCATTTGTTTGGGGGTGAGAGAATAAAGCGGAGTGCTCGATGTTATCTGAACTATCACCGTGCTGGTGGCCTCTGTCAGACCAAAACCCACAATGCTGCCTAAACATCATCACTGACAGCCAGATGATGTGGAGAAGCTCTTGAACACCACCCGGCCCTCCCTGTCTCCTTATCTTTACCATGGTGAGCCAGCACTGTGCTTACCAACTGTTGGTTTCTGTCCCCCTGAAACGGCCAGCCCTTTAGTTTTCTCCACCACATCAGACAGGCAGAGGAAACTGGGTTTAATTTAAGCCCTTGAATAAACTCTCCTGTCAAGTTGTTGCAGTCAAACTCCTTCCATTAGGGTAAAACTCTCTATATAAAGAAAAAAAAAAAAAAAACTCATAAAAATGTGACATTTCTACACCACAGTGTCTAGCAATGCTTCTTCTCCTCATAAGGAAATTATCCCCAGACTGGATGGCAGTAAATATTTTGTTTGGCTCTTTGGCTCTCATTTCTAAGCTTTTGGACAAGCTGAAGATCACTGTGCTTCTAGGGACCATTATATAGCATAATGCAGCGAGAGAGGAAGAGGTCTCTTCCGGCTAGCATTCTTGCTCAATTTGTTCTCGGAGTTACTGGGATGGCCCTGTTTTCATTGCTTGGCATAGAGTACAGGAGGCTGGACAGAAGCCCTGCCTTCGTTCCCATTTCTTCAGAAAAGTCCCACAGCTGAGTGCCTAGAACTGCCACGGAAAGAGAATTTTCTGGTCTGGTCTCCCACCCTACAAGCTAATGGGGTGGTGATACCACCTCAGGAACCTGCCCAGTTTTATCAAGGACTACACAGACAAGTAAAAGGTGTAGTCCCAGAGAGGTGTATATTTCCAAACTGGACTGTAACAAGGAGCAAGCAAAACAAACAAGAGGAAGAAGGTGAAAGACCTCCTCAGACAGGAAGATCACGTTTTATTAAAATTAAAAAAAAAAAAAAAAAATTAATTTTGCTATATGTTACATTTATGCCACAATTTATATTCTACGTCACTGTTTAGCTAGAAACTCAGAAAAATGTACAGAATGTCTTGCATGAACACTGTAGACCACTGGTGCAAGCACATGGCATGAATGACCATCAACACGCATGACTCCCAAATGACTGTGTCTCATCCTGTTAGCTTAGCTTGCTGGATGTTTTTTAATATTATTTTATTTTTTAAGCTAGCAAGCATTTGTGACAACCCCTTGAATGACCTTTGCTCTTGGGTACAGATCCTCTCTACAGATCAACTCTACCTCAACTACACTAGAAGTCTCCTCACCAAGACACAGTATTGCCACCTCAAATCGATGCTAACAGTTTGTTGCTACCTAAAGCCACAGCTACCTGATGCACCCCCCCAGGTGGCACCTCCAGGCTACCTTCCACCAAAGGAAGGCAGAAGAAGCTAAAAGATAGCAGCATGCTAAGAAAGGCGATGGGAAAAGCGCCTTCTCAGCAGCCCAAGATCTCCCATAGGCAAGCAGTACTCATCCAACACCACCAGTGACCACAGCATCCCCGGTAGATGCAGATGAGACACACACAGATTTGACATAAGCCCCTCCCTCACACCTGGGAAGGGGCTTCAAACACCGTCTTACGTCTGAGCCACCTCAGGGCCCATCCAAACAGAAGAGCCTCGCTATCAGGCAGTTTAAGCTCGACCAGCTCTCTCTGAGGCAGGACGGACGCAGCACGGCCGCCGCCCTCCTCCCCCGACCCCCCCTCGCCCTCAGGTGAGGGGGGCGGGGAAGAGCCGCGCCTCAAAATGGCGCCGGAGAGCCCGCCTTCCCGCCGGCGGAAGCGGGAGTGACGGCAGCGAGGGCGACGGCAACATGGCGGCACCCAGCCTGCTGCGCGAGGGGCTGAGGCGGTTGTTCGCCGGGCTCTGGGGAGGCGGTTGGGCCTCGCCGCCGGCCCGAACCCTCCGCGAGGGTGAGTTCAGGATCAGCCGTGGGTGGGGGGCAGCTCGGGGGCCGGGGCGGTGCTGCTCGGCATCGGCCTGGCCCCCGGGCTGCCCCTCGCACTGGTGCTTCACCAAGGTGACACATTGCTCTGTTTCACCATCGCCCGCCCCCCTCAAAAAAACCCCGAAACTCTGTTTTTTGTTGTTGTTTTCTTTTTTTAATGAGGCAGAATGAGTCTCATTTTGTTCTCCTGTCTCTTTTTCCTTTCTTTTCCTCCTGTGTAGTCGTGGAGGTGACTGAAGGCAACACGACCACAGTAAGTCTCTGCCCCCGCCTCTTTCCCTGTAGCAGCCCATGTTGTCACTTCTCCTTTCTTCAGAGGGAAATAAGCCTGTGGACTCCAAAAAGGGAGGGTGAAAGGGTCGGCTTTCTGTGTAAAAGGCATCACTGGCTGTGAAGGCAAAACAAAGGTGTTACAGGTGAGGTTAAGCCAGGTGGCCACAGAAGTGGTTTGGCTACGAAGTCTGGGTTGTCACCCAGTTCCTGATGACAGGATGAAGGGCTCCAGTTAGGGCCACCCGTGAGTGCCAAACCTGTTGTGCTGTAATACCCAATAAATTTGGAAGCCCTGACTACAGGGCTTGAAATGTGAAACACAGTTCTTCATCTATATCTTTTTTAAGTGACACTTGGTGTCATCTCAGGCCCGTAGTTAGTGTGAGCAGGCATGAAGACAGTTTGCCCTCACACAGGGTTGTTCTGTGCCAGCTGTGTGCCACACATGTTGCTTGCCTTTGATGTGTGTTGTGTTTGTTAATTGGAGCGTGTGCCTCAGCGACTGCTGGTGATGTAAAGGCTGCATTTCATAACGCATTCAATAAGAAAAAAAAAAAAAACAGTGAACGAAGTGTTGTCAGAGGGAAAAATCTTAATTGTAAAAGAATGAAGCTTCTGAAAATAAAAAAGAAGTTTTAAGGTATCTGATAAAGAAGAGCATTTTCTCAGCTACAGTGTAAGACAGGAAGGAAAAGACCAAAGTAGTAAAGCTAGAATTGTGCTGGATTAATGCCATCTGATCTGTTGTACTTCTTCAAGAGAATTATTATTTCTTAAAAGACAGAAATTACGGAGTATGGGAAGGGGAGGATTTCATTATTCTGTTCACCTTATGTATGCCAGTTGCTATCTGCTTGTCTTTGAGGCAGGCAGAACAGATATCCTGAAACGTTTTGCATACCTTTGGGTGAGTAGAGCACAAACTATTTGGGAGTAACTAGAAAACAATGCACTAAGTGCTAATAATCTATATATAAACAAGGATGGAAGAGCATTTTTTTTTTTTTTGCTTGTTAATGAAACAGACAAAACCTGATTGTTTATGTATTTAAAAGTCTGAGTTTTCTTCATGTCATGTTTGTGGACACTGTCATGTTTGAAACTTGAATGGAGTAGGTTATTTTAGCTATATAATTTCATTACACTAGCAGAGCCCTCTAGAAAATTCTCAGCTTCCTATCCCTTTGTAGAAATGTGAGGAAGATTTGGATGTTTCTACTGTATAATATCCTAGCATCAGCCTAGGATTCATCCATGCTCATACATGAGAAAATCTTGTAACAAATGGTGTAAAATGATCGACTAAAGGGCTGAGGGGTTTCTCAGCATATCCTCTGGTCGCTCCATTTATCCTGGCAACTCAGTATTAGGATTTTCTGACTCTGTGTTTCCCTTCCTACGTACTCTTGTCTTTAATCTGTATTGAAGGAAATGTTTGACATGAGTCAGATGAATGAATTCCAGAGAAACTTACATTCTCAACGTACTGATGAAATCTCCCTCTTAGTTCTCTAACAGAAGAAGAACAACTGAAGGATGTTAACAATATGAGAATCCTCAGTTATTGGGGAATGATTACCAAAACCTGCATGCTGGAAGTTACCTCAAGAACGTAGCGTTCTGATTCTTCGTTCATTTTCAAGACAAAGTTACAGTCAAAGTACAGTCTGAAGCCAGACTGGCAGGAATCAAGACTGAGAGAGAACCAGATACACTGGCTTCCCCAGAAATAATTTTTCCAGTGAATAGAAAAGTAGATACTGACCTGTATTTTCATAATTACTTTTTTTTTTTTTAATGTAAAACTGTTTGTTTTACTTGTGGGGGAAGGAATCCTGCTTAAAAATTGAGTGTACCATCTCTTTGATGTACAGAGGTGTTTCAGCTACAAACAACTTACCTGTTAGCCATCACTAGACAAGAAAGATGCATGGAGAAAGTGGTCCTGAAGTTTCAGCTGGATGTCAGTGTCCCATGCAAGCTTAGAGAATATGTCATGCTTTTTTTCTTCCCAGGTTTTCAGGGGAGGAACCTGACAGTTCAATCTAAATCAGCTTTTTTCTTACAAGTAACATTGTGTTCCTTCAGAGTGTGGGAGACTTTAATTAGATACCCAGGAGTTCTTTTTAAACTCTCTGGTGCTTGAACTATTTAAGCCTAACAGTTGCTGTTCCTAATCTGATTCCAATCTTAATTTCACCAGAAATATTTTCTTCGGAAGTATTTTGAAGAAAACCTGACTTAATTTTACTGATTTTTCTGTCCATTCAGCTGGAAGTTGAGAGAGCTCTTGCTTCTATTCATAAGTACTCAAAAGAAGACAAGTGCACACTTATATAGACTTCATATTCCTAACACGTCTACATCTAGAAAACAAACTTGTCAGGTTCCTCCCACACACGCCTTCTAGATTTCTTTGTATGTTACTTTTGAGAAAAGTTGAGTGTTAGAGTCACCACTTCATAGTGATAGAGAAGAGATTGTAGAATAATCTCCCAAGGGAGTTGGTCAGGAAATTAAACTAGAAAAAAACATTTTGTGGTTTTTTAATTAAAAAAAATATATACATTAGACATCTTCTAGTAGTCCTTTCTTAAATCTGACTTTTGCTCAGCGTTTTCCCTGTTGGTGGTTTATATCTAGGAAGCCTATGCGTGTTTTGGCCCACTGCCTGCATCTGCTATTCTGTGACATTCTCATATTCCCAGCAAAAATGTATTTAAGGCTTTTGGCTAAAGGATCACTGCAATTGCAAGGCATTGTGGTTCAAAGGAATACCACAATAAATGAAATTCAGGCAAATATGAGGATTTCACATTAAGTATGAACTAGTTCAGGCTTAAATAAAATATGAGAATTTACCAAATGTTTTTCTGTGCCCCTATGATTTATTTTTTCTCCATTGTTTTTGTATATCCAAGGTGCTTGATTTATCCATGTGTGAGTAGCTGTATAATGCGGGTCCTGTCCCCCTTATACCTGCGCAGCACTGGTCAGCACGGTGTGGGCTTGATGAAAGGGACTCCTCAAGCCACAGGGGAAGTTAGGTGTCTAGGCTGTGGAACCTTTGCTTGTTCGTTATATCCTTCGGACTGTTTCCTAGATTGAAGGGAGAATTATAGAAGATGCTGAAGCGCCAACTCCTCCCAACCCCTCTGGCCAGTGTCCTATCTGTCGCTGGAACCTGAAGCACAAGTATGATTACGTGGTAAGTTTAACGAAGGAGCGTTTCCCACAGGTGGGTAAACACCGCACTCAAATCTAGCATGCCCCTTTCTTCTTCCGCTGGGTGTAGTAAAAATAGGCAATTCCACCTCTGCCTCTCTTGGGTGTGACGAGAGTAACTTCCTACGTAGTAATTGCTTGCCGTGGTTGATGGTATTCCTTGGGAAAAGGAGGATTTCCTCATGTCAAGCAGGAGGTTTGGAATTATGCATGTGCCCATTGCTGCCGGCTGCCTGATCTGAGAGGCCGTGTCTCCCTGATGTGCCCAGCTGCCCTTCAGCACTGCGCCTCTAGGTGAGCAGAACTGGAATGCAGTATTGTAGGCAACAGATCCAAGCCTGGTGTAACTCCAGAGAGAACAAAAGACTTGACTAGAGCAGTTGTGTATGCAAGCGTTGTGTTTTCTTTTTGGGTCATTGTCTACTAAGGTAGTAACTGCTCGACATACCTTTTAAGCTCTGGATGGATGTGAGGGAGAGGACACATGCTTACTGCCCTTTCCCATTAGCAACAAAAAAGTAGATCTGGTTGAAGCCTTTTGCAGGAAATGCTGAGGAGAGTGTTATTAACACTAGATGTGGAAGGTGGCAGGGACATTATGTAATGCTTTAAAGCAAAAGCACAGCACGGCTTAAAATAAGGAGTGTGAGGTACGAGATGCAGCATGTAGCTTCACGAGAGGTCATTCAAACACAGAGCTTATAAAAGGCCTAAGTGCCCCCACGCAAGCTAAAATCCCAGTACTGGAATCAGAAAAGAAGAAAACCAGACAGGAACATGCTCGTTACTAAGATAAGGCAACAGAGAAGACAGAACAAATTAATGCCGACAGGATTAGGGTGACAGAGATAGAAATACATCTGGAGAAAATAAATACTTGTGAGAAAGACGGACCATTAGTGAGAAGAGAGAGGGACTGAAAGCACTGTTGGCTGCAGAGTGACCGAGCTGCTCACATGCAGTCCTAGCATGTACACACACAAATGAGAAACTACATTTGAATATCTAGGTACTAATTGCAATCTTGCAAATAACTACTGCAAAGAAACAGTGGGGGAGGAAAAAAATAGATACAGACAAGCAACTGAAATAACTGAAGCATTAAATTAGGCACAGACCAGTAGGCCTGGATTGCTTGAAGCCCCAAGATCCTAGGGGAGTTAGCAAATGCATTACTTGACTTTGTTTGTTTAAAGCCTGTAGAAAGTCCTAAGGAATCACCACATGTTCTGTCAGTTATTCCAACTTAGGCTGTATGCAGTATTAAACAGTAAAATCATGGAATCACAGAATGGCTTGGGTTGGGAGGGACCCTAACAATCATCTGGTTCCAACCCCCTGCCATGGGCAGGGACACCTCCCTGTAGACCATAGAATCATAGAATGATAAAATAAATGTGAGGGCAAAGTGTTTAGTATTCTCTGGTCCAGTTTCCCAGCAATCTGGGTATGCTAAAAATATACTGCATTTGCAGATGGGACCAAGTAAGGAGAAATGGTAGATACCATTAAGGTACGGGCAGTACTGCAAAAACAGTCTGGATTTGTTTTGTGCTGTCTGTTTTTCAGTGCAGGGATTTCTCACAAGACACACTTCTTCATGGTTGCTGAACTTCACTGGGTTCAAAGTAAACCAGTCACTTACACTGGAGAATAGTTTTCTAAGGTTCATTTAGTGTCACATGACTGTAAATGCAAGGAGTCAACAGCGCCATTAAGCTAGCTAACTACAGTTTTCCAGAAAGCACCCCGTGAGTCTCACGTTAACTTCAGAGGTAACTGTACACTGATGCTCAGGAGTGAAATGAGCTCTTGGAGTGGACTTACTCTTGGAAATTAACATGAAGACATATTTTCTTACTGCTAGCACCACTGGTGTGGTGCCCGAGTTCCAGGACTAGAAGCAGGCTGTTAGTCTCACAGTGTTATGTGCCTTTGTACTGTGAACTCTTCTGTGCTGAAGCTCAGTTTGATTCTTAGATCCTGATTTCTACTGGTCAGTATAGAGGCAAGAGAAAACCAAATGTGAGGAGAGATCCTGCGACCAGAGTCTTGAGAATCATTGTTGAGATTTTCTAGGGTTCCTTGATTGTTGGGCACACCCATCTGTCCTGGCTGTCGAGTAGTTTCTTAATGCATGTGTCAGGGCATGTCCATCCAGTACTCCTGCTGCAGAGCAGAGGAGGATCTGGACAAAAAGCAGAAGGCAGTAGTGTGAACTAGCATATCAGAGTTGTAGAAAGTTCCTGCCCAAGTATTTAGAACTATTCCTGGATGGGGCTGATGAGAATGAGAAGTTTCAGTTCGGGAGTAGATCACCTCTTCTGCTCGAGTAAGTTCATTATATGCTTGAATGCCCGTTGTGGATTTATAGGCTTTTAAATGTTACGGTGAATAAGATCTCCCTTTTCTGCACAAAAGCTTTCTGCTGTTTTTCTTTGCAGCACTGATGACTAGCAGAGTCCTGCAATGCTCAAATAATGAAGTGCAGACGTTTAACTGTGTGGGTAATTAAACAGTGTCACAATTTACTCACTGGTGGCTGGATTGTCCTAAAAGACTGTAAATCGAGAACAGCTATTTTTGTTAAAGATACAGGCTAGTTCATAGAGCATAAACTGTAACCTGTGTTTGGTAGGAGATCAGAAAAGATAGATCACAGTGGCTCTTTTGAGATTGATAAGCTGAGATCAGTCAGTTGCACAGAAGGGAAAGTGTGAGCTTTTTTGCTTGGGACGCTTGTAATTGGAATGAATAAGGCTCTATGAAAAGGGAAGTGTTGAATTAGCCCCTGAGGGAGCTGAGTAATATGACCTCATAGGACTTCCCTTTTGTCATGGGCAACTAGCACAGTCTAAAGTGGTGGCATAATGAGTTACTTTAGCTGTCGGAGAACGGGGGGGGACCAATGTCTCCTGAGTTATTAATCAACCACACGGGCATTGTGAGCGCTCACGGGTCATGATTCCAGCCTGCCTCAGCTGCAGTGTGCAGGGCTGCAGTTGTCATTGCCAGTTCAGCCCTTAGTTTCAGGGTGAAGGAGCCCAAGGTACAAATTCCCTCATTTGTGGTCTGTCTACCAAAACTGAGACTCAGTTGATTTTTTTTTTTCATAGCCACTGGAGATTTAAAAAATAAAATAATTCTGATCATTGTCAGGCAACTGGGTTGGAATCTGCAATCCTCTTACAAAATGCCTAGAGGATGGCGTGCAGCTCCCAGGAGGAAGGGTGAAAGGAAGAAGTATATTCTTGTGTAACTGGAAATAATGACTTGTCTGATACAACCCTGTAGTAACTTGGCTACACAGACAGAAATCTTACTGTGGCAAATGAAGGTTTTAATGAATTGCACATAACCAGCCTAGGATCTTGCTTTTCCAATTGTCTGCAGATATTGAAATGCAGAGATGCCGCTGCATTCAGTTGCTATCCTTTCACAAGAATGTGCTATACATAGTGTTTTGCTTAGCAAGTTTATCCAGACCTTTTGGAGGTGAAGGCTAAACTTGTTTTTGCCTTTCCTCCTTATCCACTTCAAACATCATTAATCTGAGTAGGCAGTAAATGTCATCTTGCTTTGGCAGCAATTAGGGGAAACCAGACTGCAAGCTATGCCTGTTAGCCCTAGATTAATTCAATCCCAGCTGTTTTCATCAAATGCTGCAGATTACAGGGGTGGGAATCTGGGCCCAGCCTCGTGGGAGCTGTCCAGTGATTAAAGCAAAGCCGTGGTTACAGGCTTGGCTGTCCACTAGCACAGAATGTGAACTTCATGGAACATGACGGCACCATGAGAACTTGCCAGACGTGTTTTTTCCTTTGACTCTTCTACATTCTTGTTCACTTCCCTCCACAGCTGCCCCATAAAGTTGGCTGTACCTGTCTGCTTTCTCCCTGTGGTAAGACGCATCTGTGCGGGTATGCTGGGAGAGGCACCTGGCCTGTTAACTGTGGGGATCTCCAGAAAAGGACAAACCTTCTTTCGAGTGTGCAGCCTTATAATCCAAACGGCATGAGCGTAATTTGAAGCTGTGGCAGCCAGGCTATTGACTGTTTCACTTCAGAAGTGACTGCCATGTGAAGAAATTGGTCAGCTAATGACACTGTTGGTCAGAGGTAATAACAGAATGGACTTTCCTGATTTTTTTCCAGAGGGAGAAAAGGGACTGTTTCCCTTTTCACACATACATATACACACACCCTGTTTGCATGGAAACACTTGATAACAGCCCTGTGACTGTGAGGCGTGGTGGTAATATGAGAAAGCATTTGGACCACACACACCCTTCACGAGAGTCTGTGGCCTGCTTAGGCTTACACAGCAACAAAGACTGGAACAGCCTCAAACTTGCCATCAGCTCCCTTTTCCCTCTTCCCCACAGTAATGCAGCAGGCTAGTAGAAGAGTCTCAAAGTTTTGCTCTTTCCAGGCGCCTCGAGCTGAACAGCCCTTTCTCACTTAGGGAGGTGGTATGTTTGTGCTAAACGGCAAATTGAGGTGTTGGTGATTTGGAGAACTGGACAGCTAAAGAAAATATGGGGGGGGTGGAAAAAGGAGATGGAGTCTCGCTTTGGTGTCCTGGGTCCAATCCAGTGCATTTCAGGAGTGGCTGGAAGTCAGTGCCCTTGGACTGCTTGGCTGGCCTCAGTCCAGCTTCCACCAACGCAGCTGGCACCGGCTGGTCCCCTGGTTACTGCTCCCATTGGCAAGGCTGCATGCTCGCGGGGCCGAGGATGCTTTGCTTCCCTGTTACCCACAGATGGTCTCTCAGGAGCCTCCTGCTAGTAGCTAAGCTGTGCTATTCTTGTTCTTCGGATACAGCATCACTGTGGATGGTGGTCGATAAGCCGTTTTGTATTTGCAGGTTGCCTAACCTACAGTGTTTTCAAAGGAGGCGGATCTGAAAATCAGCCTGAACACCTTAGCTGGTAGAAAGGAAGCCAGATAAAGGAAGAGGGAACCTTTGTCATAATCATAATAGAGAGGGTGGGATTGAGAGGTGGGGGGAAACTCTGAATTTTGACTGCAGCACTCATATGGCAGCATCTGTCAGAATTGGTTGCTACCAGAAAGTCATACTGAATTCCAGCAGCCCACATCAGAACTGAGCTGATCTCATGCAGTAGGGATGGACCTGTAAATCTTAGTTAGCTATAGTTTCTGAACGTTAGTTTGTAATCCACTTCTGATTGTTTGCATTTGCAAAGGCAGTAAACGAAGCTAGGAATGCTCAAGGTTGCCCTTTGTAAAATAGAACAGATATGGGGTGGGAGGAGGTCTGTGCACAACGGGCAGTCAGGGTCACCCATCATGAAAAGCAACAAGTACTCTTTGTTCTTGCCTGTTGCCCTGCACTGAGGGGGGTATGAAGTGCTGATGTACCTGGTTTGAATCCTCATCCTGTCAGAGTGCCTGCTGTCACGTCCCTTCCAGGCTGAGAGCAGCCTCTGCATGGTCCAGCTACCTCAACTATGGAAATGTTAACAGCAGCAATGGAGAAGTAAACTCTCAACCAGCAGCAAGTCTGTCAACAGATGGGGAAAGGCAAGCACCAAGGCCCCAGAAGCACTTTGGGCCTACTGGAGCAGATGTCAGCATGTCAAGAGGACCTGCCTGTGTTGGCCTGAGCGTGTAGCGGTGGTGTGTGTGGAAGTGGCGAGCTGTATCTGAATGCTGGGCTGTTTTACTATGTACAGTGAATGGGATGCTCACAGCTGTTGCTGCTGTGTCTAAAAACGTTATCCCAGACCTGTGATACTGTCTGATTCTAGAGATTCCTTTATTTTTTTTTTTATTAAAAGCTCCATACATTTCTAGAGCTGTTAACTGCAAGGTCAACAACAGTTTAATCTAAATGATCCTTGAATCCCAGCTGAACCCTCAACACACTTTGAGTGCTCCTTCTGTCCAGCATGGCTTTAACAGCCCTGCCTAATGCATGCACGGGCAAAGAACTGAAAGCAGTCATTTATTCTGTTACGCCTTTCCCATCAGCACACGTTATTTTCTTACAACAAGCTTCTTCATGCAGGGTTTTGGACCGTTTTCCTGTTCTCCACCCCTCCAAAGAGACATGAGGGAAGTTCTACCATGGGAAACTGGACAAAAGTCTGAGGAATAGATAGCAGAGAACAATCCTGCTCTGAGGGAACAAGGAAAGGGCCAGAGGTGATCTAACATATCTGTGACCTTTAGGATAGCAGCTGTGATGGCATTTCAAGTTGTGTAAACACTGTACATCTGTAGGTCTTGTGTAACTTGCTTCAGTACCTAGGACACATGATCCTAGCCAGGATCTTGGAGCAGGCGACCGTGGAGTAGCAGGGATTGCAGCTGACATCATGTGTTTATGGTAGTGAAGTCAGGGGAAGACTCAGACCATCGAAGTGACCTAACTGAGCTAAGCTGACAGGCAAAGTGATGGCGAGCAAAAGCCACTTGTCCTCAAGCTGCAGCCAAAACATGTGGGAAGTAATCATTATTTTGTTTTGCTCTGTGTTGAGTTCTGTACACAGCGTGAAGGTCAGCACAACACCTAAGAATCACAGCAGTTAAAGTGGCTGTAGCGCTGATGGCTTTGCCCTTTTCTTGCTCCCTCAGGACGTCTTGCTGCTGAGCCAGTTTATCCGTTCTGATGGAGGGATGCTGCCACGAAGGATCACAGGCCTCTGTTTGGAGGAGCACAAGAAGATTGCTGTCTGCGTGCAGATGGCTCACCGTGCAGGTACCTAGGCTTCTCCTCAGGCAACACCCTCACTGCAGGGTACCTGTGGAACCCCAAGAGAGAGCTCTCCTACCCGATTAGTATAACCCGGTGAGATTTCATTGTCCAGTTACCCTGCAAACCCATTATGCACCAAGTACTGGGGCAGGGTGATTGACCAGAAACTACTTGTTCTGCTTGCTGCGTGCCTTGGCTCTTGCCTTAGTAGTAGATGTTTATCCCTCTAGATGAGTTTACCGTTGCAGAAGGATGTGGGAAATAGCTCAGTCTGCAGTAGCTGATGATTAAATACCAGTTTGTGAAGTGACTTGCTTTAGCATAAGCTTGGCCTTCAACCCTGTTAATGCACCACCTGCCTTGTGAAATTCTCTTTGTTTTGACCTGGGAGCGGGTGTCAGGCTGACGCAGTCTGAGTATTGTACTGATCTTTTTCTGGTACCTAAGTTGAATTCAGATTAAATGGACTGAGGAGTTTAATAGTCATATTTTCATCTGGGGGATGAAATCTGATTGGTCTCCAGAGCCCTCTGTCTTCTCAAAAAGCCTCTTTGGTGAGCCCAAGTCTTGGTGTGTTTCCTCTCAAACAGTGTATACAGCAGAACCTCCCAGCCTCTCTCTGGCTAGGGTGCAGGTTCAGAAATGACTAAACAAAGAATAAAGACCCTTTCTACTCTAGTTGTGTTTTTGCAGTAGCAGTCCGGATTGCCTGGCTTATGAGGTGTAATGTAACTTCTGGTTGCAGTAGAGGCAAGGAAGCACTGTATTCTCACGCCTTTGTTTTTCTGTTTCAGGTTTGTTGCCAAACCACAGGCCTCCGCTTCCTGAAGGGCATGTTTCCAAGAAGCCTAAGCTCAACAGGTGAATAGTTTTGTCTTTCCATGTCTTTTTATTTTTTGTTTTGTTTTTAGGAATAGATTGGAAGCGGAAAAGCAGTTCCTTATAACTGGGTAGATCATGCCTCAGGCAACAGGGCTTATAAAGAATACTCCTAACCTTTTAGGGAAGGGCTATGTGTGATGAAGTACTCTTGTTAGTTTTCTAAGGACAAACTGCATCTCATCCAAGCCATCTGTCCTCACAGGATGAAAAATGCCATGCATGTTAGTCTGCCCTCCCTTCCTCAGCTGCTCTGTCCTCCTGTTTGCTAGCATTCAGTAGGGCAGACATGGAAGGGTGCCAGAGAAATGGAGTCACAGCATCACAGAGTAGGTGAGGTTGGAAGGGTTCTCTAGACACTGTCTGGTCCTCACCTTCTGCTCAAGCACGGTCACTTACAGCACATTACCCAAGACTACGTCCAGTCAGGTTTTGAGCATCTCCAGGGTTGGACCTTTTGTTGTTTCTCTGGTCAGCTTGTTCCAGAGTTCAGCCACTCTCACAGTAGGAAGGTGCTTTCTTACATTCAGATGAAGTATGTTTCAGCTTGGGCCATTGCCTCTCATCTTGTTGCTGGGTACCACTGACAAAGAGCCTGGCTGTGTTTTCTTTATATCTTCCCTTCAGGTATTTATAAGTGTTGGTAAGACCCTCTCTGAGCCTTCTCATCTCCAGAATAAACAGCCCCTTCTCTCTCAGCCTTTCAGTGTCTGGCCCCCATCTGCAGTTAGGGGAGAAGGGTGCTCAGGATGGGCAGTGAGCTAGGGGCTGAGCAGCTAGCAGGGGCCTGCCACAAGCCTGTTTTACTCTGCCCCATCCCCATCTGCCCTTTTTGACTGCAAGCAGTGATTCGCCCTCAGCCTGCCCTTCCTGTGTAACATGCTCTCTTCCCCCTCCCAGGACTGAATGGCCCCTGGCCTTTGGTGGACGAACTGAAAGGCCCCAGTCCCCTTCTGCGCTTTGCTTGGCGTTAGGAGGTGCTAATCCCCTGTTTATGGCCTCACACTCTGTTTCCATGGGGATGTCAGAGCGGTTTATGAACCTTGCATTAGCAAGCCGTGGGGTTACCAGAGGCCATGGGGCTGTTGCTGGGAGAGCTTAGGCTGCAGGGCCCGGGGCAGCCGGAGACTCCCACGTTTCAGGTCTGATGCTCTGCAATGGAGATTTGAGGCAGGCCCTTGGAAATGTCCCTGAGATGCTGGCAGGCTGTGTGCTGGGTATCAGTGAGAACTGAGTTAGGGGACTCCACGTTTAGTTCAGCCCTGTAGCCATCAGATACTTTGAAAGCTTTGTTATTCCTGTATCTTAAAGGTCTTTGGGATTCTTTAGTTGCTGCCTCTGTCTAGCAGCTGTGGGGTGGAGCACGTTATCTAGTTAGCATTCACGTAGCAACCCTGCATAACAGGTTGAGACAGGAATTGATAAATCCTGTATCTTGCTGGAATCGCACCAAGGCTCCAGATCTAATGCCATGACTCTTACAAATTGTTCCATAGACTTTTAGTGAGAACAAAGGACACCTCCAGATACATTCTACATGCAAGTAGGTGCTACACCTCTAAAATTAAGAGATTTTAATTGGTGATTAGTATCCACACCTTCCCTGCTGTATTGCTAGTCCCTTCCTACATCACACATTGTTTTTCTCCTCCCAACAGGGGAACATAGCAAGCAGGATGGTGATGGTTGAAGCAGAGAACAGAGCTGCTATTGAGATAGAACAGCATTGAAATAGGCAGGCTTTGGGATCTGAATTTAGGCAGTGGAATGAGATCGAGAATTAGATTGGAAGCTTTGGTGGTGGAGATGGAACTAAACAAATAAGTCCTGGAGCGAGGACAGAGTGCAGAGGTGTTTCAGGAATGCATCTCTGGTCCTCTACAGTGTTGATTCTCAGCTCGCTGGAAGGGGAATGCTCTGTATCTCCTTGGAAATCTTGTCCACTGTGGCTCTGTGAGAGTTTTAGCTGTGCCTGCCCCTGCCTGTGCTTCCTGCTTTGCTCTGTGGAACTGTAGCTGGCACCACTTCAGGCAAGAGATGTTAATTGCTTCCTTCCTCCAGCCTGATGGAGCAGGGTGGCCCTTCAAGGACTGAAAGGTACTCATATGCTGAAGACATTCAACCAGTACTTACTTCAGGAATGAAGCCGGAATTCTTATCAGAACTTTCCCACATAAATGACTTGTCCAAGCTTAGATTCTCCTTGTCTCTGTAAGTGTTCCTAAAGCTGTCTGTAAGGCCGTAGTAACTGGGGAAGCACTCGACCTGTGGTGCTACCAAATGCAGGTGAGCCAGCAGGGGCAGAATTGGGCTGGGACTTTTGAGTGCCACGTTCAGTGCCATGAGAACTTGAGCAGGTCCTCCTCTAATCCTGTCTGCTGTAATACCAGGACTGCCCACCTCGCTGGGCCTGTCTTCTCGCTGCATTTGGGCCTGCTGGGTTTTGAAGCGCAGGGAGCTGATCATAGCAGGACTATATTGCACAGTTAGGTGATGTGCTTTCCAAATCCTTGAGCTTAATCTTTTCTTGAGATCAGTGTACTGACTCCTGTAGTCTTCTTTATCTGCTTAGATGAGAGGTAGCAGTGCTCTACTGTGTGCTGCTGCTGCAGCCCTGGGAATGTCAATGGGGAGAAAATGAGGTGTCCCATAATATGCAGTTGTATCAAATTGCAGCTTGGGCTACCTGTTAAAGTTTTTCCAAGACTAGAACACAGCTATGTATGTTCCTTAGCATCAGTTTAACCAGTCGATATGCTCTCTAGCTCAGCCTGCAGTGATGGCTCTTTTCTTACACCATCAGTGGGTCTGCTGTGTGTGTGGTGTTGAAATATACCCTTCTGCTTCCTGCCCCTTCCAAAAAACCCTGACCAGCCAAAACCTCAGGAGCATACCTCCCTTGTTGCAGCATCCTGGAGCTGTTGAATTGCCACCAGCTGCTTGAGGGACCTTTAACCTCACCTGTGAAGGAGATGGGGATCCTGGCACAGCAGCTTCTGCATTGCTGGCATTGATGCTTGTGCAAGTGAAAAAGGCAGCGCTTGATGGGCTCTGCAGGAATTTGGTCCTGCTTGGTCAATGGAAAACAGTCATGGTGAAACAGGTCAGAGAGAACTTGAGACAAATTTGTATCAGGGCTGCAAACTGAGAGGGATAGTTCGCACAGGTAGCTAGTAATGTCCAGCCTACTGAGAATTTAGGTGTGCTGCCTCTGTTACTGCTGTCTCTCCCCCTCACTCATCCGCCCTTATTCTTTTGCCGTCAGGGACTTGCATTGTGCATGGAAAAAAAACTTTGCATATAGAAGACACAAAGTTCATGTTGTGGTGTCCTAAAATAGGAAGTCTGGTACGAGGTGAAAAGAATAGGCAGCGCACTGTACGGGCATATAATCTGTCTTAGACTGGGACAATAAGGGCTTTGCCCTTTTTAAGGACAGCATTTCTCCTTCATTCTGAGCTGCACTTCTGCATGCTCACCCCTTCTGCCCTGAAATTCTTTTTACTGCCCTCTGTACTGGGAGATGAGCAATCTGTTGTCTAACTCTTTACTCTGAATTGAGAAATCTTTCACTCCTTTTTTTTTTTTTTTAAGGAGGGACTTCTGAGAAGTCACTGTGCACTTTGGATGTTACCACAAATAATTCTGTGAGAATTCCCACCAGATAGAAGGTCTTACACTGAGCTGAAGAACGTTTTGCTGATGGTAGTGCAATCAATATTATACTATATGATCAGTTAGAATGACAGGACAAAGACAAAAGCCTATCATAACCTTAGGAACAGATTCCACTCATGGCGCCTGAGATCAAAAGAGATTCATTGTGGAGAGTGCAGCTTGAAGCAGGAGTGAGAGGCCAACACCTCAACTACAATATGGCCCTGAGCATCCAGCTTGTGCACGTAGACTCTGGATGCCCTGTAGTCAGAGCTACCTGGCTGAAGTCTGGCAGATTACTTCATCTGGATGAGCAGTCCCTTCTGTTTCTCTTCGGTCCTGCAAAATCATGGTTTACGCTGCCTTTGGCCAGGCTTCTTCCAGGGTTTTGTCAGCATTGCTGAGAGCAGCTTCATCTGCTGCTGAAGGAGGAACAAACCAGCAGGATGAAACACTTATGCTTTGTTTCTGTCATGAAGTGAGGTGCTGCCCCAGCTTGAGACTTTTCATAGCACAGCAGCCAGCAGTACAAATTACCCAACAGCTTGAGGAATCCCCTCTTTGCTTCTGAGATAATGTACAGGCCAGCTGCACATGAGGAGCTCTCTGCCTCCGGGGCAGAGGTGCTAAAGAAGTAGGTAAAGAAGGGCTGAGGAGCTGTATAGGCTTGAACAGCTTTTTTGGTGTTCTCAAATGTATCTCAGCTTCTTCTTGGCTGCACTTGTGGTTATCCTGGCCAGAATGATTGGCCCAGGTCATGTTCACCCTGCCTAAGTGAGCCTGCTTCAAATACAAAGTGTCTGGTGTGCACTGGCCATCACCTCGCTGAGATTAAAAAGTAACCAGCCGCTCTATGGAACTGTCAGCAACATGCCTTGTTTTAACAAGGGTCAGAGGTGCTGCCCTGCAGTTGATTTACTGATCTGAAGTTGGGATTTACTACCCAGAACCCCTCGAGTTGCTCTGCCCTTCTGCAAGATGCTTTTCTGGTGCTTACAAGCACAACCTCTGTTCTGTTTTCTGAAGTGGCTTTATTATCTCCATTGTACAAACTTTGGACGTTCTCTCGTACATGCCCCCAGATTTCAGTGCACATTGGTAGGAGTTTACCTGCTTTGCGCTGGGTCGCTTGACAGCTGGCTTTCTCCTACTTGCTCCTTTTCCTAACCTGCTTCTAGTACTGGGATGCAGAAGTAAGAGCAGAATGCTTTTGGAAGCAGTGGTCTGCAGATCCCAACTTGTTCGTGGTCACGTAACTCCAGCACAGAATGGGATCACTCATCGAGGATGTGATGTAACATGGAGAAGGAGACTGGGAACTGCAGAAGAAGGTAGAACATGAAAGTGGAGTACAAGTTCGAGCCAAGCTCTGGTCATCAGAGTGGTAGGAGATGAGTGAGAACAGCTTGTGGTCAGAATTCAAGTGAGGGGCATTCTGCAGCTCTTGGTTCTAACCCTTGCAGCTGGGACATTGTCCAGGTGAAACCCACTGTGGCATTCCTCATTTCCCGCACCTTAGTTCTTTGTCTTTTCACTTTCTGCCTGATTGGTTTTGACAACTGTAGCTTGTGAATGTTATTGCTTAACTGCTTTACTCACTAAGGGCTCTCCTGTAGGAATATGGCCATCAGAGTATCTGCATCATCCATAAACTCTTAAGTCTACTGTCCTCCCCCTCTCTTTCACAGCATTTGTCTGCAGAACTTGGACATGGAAAACCAATGAAGATTACCTCTGTCATTATAGAATTATTCCCTGCGGTTCATTTTCTCTTATTTGGCCCAGTCTGAGGCTTTCACTGTTTCCAAGGGATGATCCCACAAGCAAATCTCTCTTGTAGCCAAGGATTGTTCCTTCAGCCCTAGCCTGAGTTCTCCCTTTCATAACTTCCTGTTGTTGCTTCTTATTCTTGAGTCCATTTATTGCTCCAGCCTGGCATGTTCCAGTTAAGTGCTACAGCAACAAAATATTTTCACTAGGCCATGAGGCTGAGGAAGTTCTCATCGATTTCAGCAGCACTGTGTGGAGCAAGAGGCTGTTTGCAGATTGCAGTGTCATGTGTGCAAGCCACCACACACTAAAACCTTGGGAAGCTGTCAGCACAGCTGCATGCCAAACGTCTATCCCTGCTTTCAGGGGTGGGAACCTGAACAGCTCAGCAGTTCTGTTTGCAGCATGGAGGTTGCTGCATGGGTAGTGTGGACTAACGCCATCTGCAACAGCCACCGAGTTCAGGCCAGCACCTAGACTTTCTCTTAGTGTGAATATAGCACTCGTGTTCTTCTGGCAGGCCCAAATTGATGGTTACAGCACAACACTGTGAAGGTGTTCCCTTCCCAAAAGGACTGAAGGTCACAGGTTCCCAGAGCCATCCTTGCCTATCAGCAAGACATGCTGTGGATATGGAGTATGTGATTTTGAGTGCTCAGTTACTACTCCACTTTCAGCTTCCTATTGGAACAGCAGAAATTGGCACAGCTGATATCCAAGTCAGTCCTTCCTCCACCTGAACTGAAGAACTTGCTGTGTGTTAGGGAAGAGGCAGGTTCCATACGAGCTCCTCCATATGCACTCCTCATGAATTACAAAGTTCTCAGGCTTCGCAGACACCTTTCATCCCTTGGAGCAGAATCTGGTTTCACTGCTATCGGTGTTTCACTCCAGCAGCCTGTGGCTTCTCTCATCTGCATGGAAATTGCGCTGTGCATACCATGTGAATTCAAAAACAAAGAGCCAGAGCAGCTGCAGGTGAGCAAAACCAAGAAGTGTCGAGGGAAGGGATGTGGCAGGGAGGAGGCAGTCTTGCTAGCACTTTGATAGAGTGCTTCCTGCACGGTCTGTAGCCCTCTGCCTTCTGCTCTTAATCCAAACAAGAGACGGACTGAAAAAGTTCAGTGAGGGTTCAGAAGTTCAGCCTTGAACTGCACCAGCGTACTTGGGCTGCATGCAGGGCTGCAGTTGCCCCATGTGTAGGTAATTTCTCTCACCCAGCACATGGAATTCCTGTGTGTTTGCCTAGGAGTTAAGCAGCAGCCTCTGAGTAGGAAGGGTTTGGGGCCTTTCTCCTCACGGAATAAAATCTATGGAAACTGATTTGCACGTGCCACAGAGGTTTTAAGTGACTGCAATGACTGTGACTAATTACATCTGTTTCCACACTTTTTATATCTTGCCATTTCCCATCAGGGAAATCCAACCAGGATTTCCATCAAGCTTTATCCAAACTAGTCACTTGTGCAGCTGGAGCCTAGGGATTCTGGTTGTTCCCTGGGAACCCTGGGAATGGAGGCAGGCAGAGCCCTGGGGTGGGTTGGTGCTTCCTGAGGTTGGCAGTTACGTCCCCCTTTGTCCAGAACAAGAGCTCTGCACAAGAGGTAACAGGTTAGGAGACTGCACACCAGCTGCATTTGGCATCCACGTGGAGGCTCTGTCCTGACAGCCCTCAGCTGATGGAGAAAATTCAGACCATCTGCCAGTGTGTGTCTGTATGTTCTTGTAAAAGCTCCCCAAGACAAACCAGGTGGCTGGATACAATGGGAAGCTGGGTGACTTGGCTAGAGAAGGGCATGCAGTTTCACAAAACACTGGATTACATGGACAGCAGAGTTTGCAGGAAAGTCTTGTGTGCTGGGCTTTGAAGCTCTGGTATGTGAGTTTTGTGGATTCTTTTTACTTTTTTTTTTGGGGGGGGGGGGGAAATATCTGTTCTATGAAACAGTAGGAACTGGGGTTAGTCCAAGAGGAAAAGGAACTTTGTAGACTGAGTGCTCCCAGGCATCAGGCTTTTGCCATTGCTGAATCAAGGTTAAAAAAAAAAAAAAAAAAAAGCAGCAAACAAAATAGGACAAATTTGAGTTTGGGACAAAGCAAGTCTTAAAAGTGCTAAAAGCAAATGTGCTCCAGGAAGGGAAAGCGTCCAAATGTCTGTTTCAGCTAACAATGAAAAGCCCCAGCCTGCAGTCCCCAAAGGAAGCCAAAAGCCTGGACCAGAGGGCTGGATTAGACCTTCTCAAAAGAGAAATAACAAAAGCTTTAAAACCAGGCCATTACTAAATCCCCCTTCCTATGCAGAATTGGGGTGTGCACTTCCAGCCCCCACACAGAAACAGAGGGATTTCTTAAAAAGCCACTGTCTGTCTAAACCTGCACACAGCATTGATGTGTATCTCACATTTACGCGTTTGCTTCTCCCCCAGTGAGATCGCTTATTATCACTGAAGTGCTTTCCCGTAAACGTGCAGGCACGTGACCAGAACTGCACTTGGCACACTGATGCATTAAAACAATTTTGGATTTTTTTTTCCTCCTTCACTGTAACCGCAGCCTTGTGATATCAAAACTTGTGCTACAGACCTCCCATTGCAGCGAAGGAAATGTGAGAATGAGGACTTAGCCCCGTGAGCCTGTCAAATACCCCTACAACTTCTCCCAAAAAAAGCTGCCTTGTGTTGGTTCTTTGCCAGATTCCCAAGTAAGGACCTGCGTTTGGTCTCTCTGAACTCCCCTTGCATTTGAAATTAGAGACAGGAGTCTCTCTGACTTCCTGTCCTCATGTTGTTATGTAAGGGATTCCACTAATGCACTAGCATAACATTAAAGGTCAAAAGGGACTAATTTAAGGCATGCGCGTGAGAACAAGTGACTGAATCTTGCTTGTGCAGTCTTCTGAATCCCTCCTGCTGTCCCTTCTAGGTCTTAACTATCATAAACTCCTGAAAGCAAACACAAAACGTTCTGGAAGTGGCTTCATTTCAGTGGCAGGAGCCTCCAAATGTGGTCCGTTTTTCACTTTGTGTTGTTTGGGATTGCTAAGGAAGAAAAGCACTAGGAAAACGTGTTGCTGTTACACAGCCTGTAGCTGCCTGGCATAGCGAGCTTTCTTTGTCACTCCCAGGAATGTGCCAAAAGCCTTCAAGCAAATGCATTACATGGTCTCTGTCCAAAGTTCTTAATATTTCAAATTTGCATGATGCAAATAAAAGGTAACAAGGCTGTTTGGGGAGAGGATGACTGATGGAGGTTACATTAAGACCCTGGGATTACTCAACACAGGCATGCAAACATCGCTGGACAAAGTTTATCAGTCTGTTCCAAATTCTAATTTGTTGGAGCATTGTTTGTGCAGATTACACTGGGGGTTTTGCTTTGGATCTTTATTGTCTGAAAAGACTCTTTCTCTAAGGACCTCTGTTCCTTCTCTACTGGTAGCAAAAGATTTAGTCTCACAAAACTCCAGGCCACCCAGCCACAGGGTAAGATTTCCAGTAACTGATTCTGGATCTGAAATCCCCTGCCTGTTTGCAAAGACAAGTTTAAAACTTCAAATGGTAAAAAGCAGAGGATATTTGCCAGACGTTGCTCTTCACAGAGATTTGTAGTTGTGATAACTCCATTCTAGTACCTCTTACCTTGCAGGTTCTTACTTCCTGCAGCAGCAAGCGGGAATTGTACAGAGAATACTAAAGCAAATTTGAGCATATGAGAATGCAAGACTAGGCCAGAACCCCACCCTGTGCAGAAGAAATACCCATTTATCCACGGAAAGTAAACAAATCCCTTTTTAGAGACTATTTTACACTGAGCGTAGCCTTTGTAATTAGCTCACCTTGTTGAGGCAAGCTGCTGAAATTGACACCTGCTCTGGAGGATGGATGGACTCAGTCTAGGACCTAGTTGAAATGATTTGGCACTCCAGTTTAGGCTACAGGTGGACAGCTTGCCAGCAGCCTGGAGATTACATCTGATGTGTTTCACGAGACTGGAAGTCAAACAGGTGCCAGTGGCTACAGTACAGCAGAGGTGCAGCAGCTCCAAAAGAAACAAATACTCCTTTTCAGCGGTTCCCTTCTGAACTGAGGGAGCTCTGCTCATTGTTAAGGCTTTCATGAAGAGGCATGTGGGGAGACAAAGGCAGGCAAATGAGTGTCTGCTTCTACTTCAGTCAAAGCCATTTTTCAGTGATGAGCCTCAAACTGAAATACATCTGTGTTGTTTTAACAGGTATCTGACCCGCTGGTCCGTCCGATCCGCAAAGCCCATCTGGAAGAGGGGCCCTAAGTGGTGCAAAGTTCCCATGCCAGTTGGACACCCTTTGCTGAAGGATAATGTCAGATATACACACAAGCCTCTTTGTTTCAACCACTAGGGTCCACAGCTGGCATAGTCAATGAACACAGCTGTTTTACACTGTTCTGTTTTTTTTTTTTTTTTGCAAGTGTGTCAGTATCTCCAATTTCAGAATTCGAAAGCTCTCATTAGTGCTCTGTATTGTCTCCAGTGGGCAAACTGCGATCTGCTCCTCTAGGAGGACATAAGATGCACCAAAGCAGAGTTCAATGTTCAGAATGATTTGGAGAAAGCAGGGGGCAAAGACTTTACCTCAAAGCCAGAAAGGATCTGAAGGCTTCTGTTTCATGGAGTTTGGAAAGATGGTTTCCTCCTTCTCCCAGAAATGAATGGTAATTCCCCATTAATGTGTTTTCAACTCAGATTTGCCTCATTTGGACTTTTGTGCTGGTGACACTGATGGAAGAGAAAGCCTCCTGCAGCACTGTCT